>CM021110.1:12762185-12925220 GCA_007115665.2 Sequoiadendron giganteum | reverse complement strand
GAAATCAAATGACAAAGAAATGATGGAACTGCAGAAGCAGTGGCAGTCACATTTGAAGGACGAGATGACGTAAAAGAATGATAATAAGAATGAGAAAATTGGTGAGAAGACAAACAACTAGTTCGTGGTAAACTGAAACCACCTATTTGATAGTAGATAACAATAAAAATTAAAAAAAACTTGCAGGCAAATTGAAAAAGATTAAAAATAATGAAGAGGCTGCAGACCTCGAAGAAAAACAAAAGTTATTAATGGTTGTAGAAATGTTTTTGAAACAATGATTTCTTGATTAAATTGATAGAAGCCAAGGAAAAAGAAAAGTCGGTGAGGGAAGTGCCAGTCAATGGTAGTTTGATGAAACCTAAGGATGTCACAGTTGTAGAGGAAGGTCGATGCCACAAAACAGATTTCCAGAGAATTGCATAGAATGGAGCTTACAGAAAAAGAGAAAATGATTTGCAGATATTTCAATCCAAATTGAAAGAGAAGATTGATAATTTTAGAGTTCAGGGCAACTTTGATTTAAAGGGCATCCATATCATTAATAAAAAAAGGAGTGTCGCAGCATTCAAGAATGAATTTGGTTGAGTAGCGAACAGGGAGAAGTCGCCATTAAGGTGGAGAGCTGAAGCTGATCAACAAAGATCAAATTTGAAACCATCTAAGTGTCAATGTGGGCAGAAGTTGTGTTCATGGGGGAGTGTTGGGAATTCACCCATCTCCCGCCCGAGTCTTCCTGTCTCTACCGCACCATCGCACCATCCGTCTTTCTTGACCATGGGTTGGCGATTGTCACTCATGTCGTCCACCTCATTACTGCGCCTGACCACTTGATGCTTGCGATATTGCAGTTAACTATCATGTTCCTTTCCTCCCTCCCGCGGTCTATCCTCTTGCAGTCCTCAGTAACGCAGTGATCCGTTTGCTGACTGCTAGTTCGCCTACTGCCTCCCCGCGACCGTCTTCCTCTGTCACCGCGGTAATACGGGTTTGCATTTCTTGCTGGTTACCGCGGTTACCGCGACCTCTTAAATTCCTTCGGCGGTAATGTGATTTGTTGTTGTTTGGCGGCATTGGTCATACATGCTATGCTGGCGGATAGTTAAAACCAAAGGACTGTCTTTAACATGTTTTGGACGAATTTTTGCTGTATTCGTATTTTTTATTAATATCATTTTTTTGAGCCTTGCTGGAGTTTTTTCTTTTAAATACGGGCTTATGATAAATGTGAAGATGATTAGAGAAGAAAAATATACGCAGCTCTCAAGAGTAGAAGCAAATGGAGGATAGGCAGTTATCATAGCTCTCAAGAGCAAAGTGGGTGAGTTTAGTAGTTGAAGAGTGAATTTGCTTAGTAGAAGCAAAAATGAAGAATGATGAGCAGAAGCTCTGTGTAGTGTTGAATTATGTTTTTTGAAAACCAATATTATAATATCTATTTCTAGGTTGTGTTAACTTCTTGTTGTTTTTCTATGCATAATTAGATTGAGGTAGTTTTCTTTTATTTTAGTCTGTTCATGCCTCCTATTATTTCTCACAAAGTGGTATCAGAGAAGAAGTTACAACTGTGGAAAGGAATTTTCTTTTGTGGGAGATCTAAAAACCCACGGAAACAAGTGCGGGCATAGCACATGGCGCTGCTCTTGCACCCTCACCTTTTCAACGAGGAACAAGCTACTTCACCATATGGCCTTGGGCCGCCAAGGCCATAAGCCTTTCCCTCCCACTCGAGCTGCTGCTGGAAATAGGGAAAACTCCACAAGCAATGATAAAACGTCGGAACATTCTACCCAAGACCTTAATAATTTTGCAGCACAAGATTCATCTACTTTAACAAAAATCTCACGTGGTTATGGCAGCGATCAAGATGTATCGATGACGAGCGTAGTAACGAATAACATAGAACAAAGTGAATACGGGTATGAGAAGATGGAGAATGAGGAACTGCTTTGGCCCTAATCTTCAGTAAAATTTTGTTTTCCTTCAATAGAATTTAGGCCCATAAGCCCCCTTCTTCTTCTTCTTCTTTTTTTTTTTTCATTATTATTATTATTAGGGGTCCATAATGCCATCTAGGCCTGTAATTTGATGACCACTCTTATCTATCATATAAAATTTTGTGACGGTTTGATCATTTAAATGTTTTTTATTTGATATTTTATGAAAAATATAAATTATCAAAAAAAAATAATTTATAATTTTTTTTATAAGAAATCTTTTATAGTAAATTTTTTTTAATGATTTTTATTTATCGTATATATTAAATATGAAAAAAATATAAATTTTTATTTTTAAAGTAATGAAAGTAATTTGGTTATTTTTAAAAATATATTATTATGTATCATATGAATTAAGGTTGTGCAAGTGAATTTAAGTAAATCCCTTCCCATTCACTAAGGGTTAATCTTTCGTTTATGCCACTACCAAACCACTCTATCCCCTTCCTCGGCCTCTGTCAAAAAGAATTGCCTTGTGATTTGTGACCTTGACATACCCTTGGAAGGCCCCCTTTCCACTCCTAGCTCTGTGTTGAATCCATCCTCCTCTCGTATAATTACCAAGGTGAGAGGAAAAACCCCTACCACTAAGGACCCCACTCTCAACCCTAAAAAGAGCATTTTTTTCTTCGACTCCACCCCTATTTCTACCTTAGATTCTGATTCAAAGAACCCGGACGATGAGTCATGGAAACCAACCTTTGTTAACTCCCCTATGGATTCCTCTATTCATGAAGATGCTTCTGAGGTTTCCAAATCCCTTATTAATCCCCCAATCTTGCAACAACTGTGGAAAGGAATTTTCTTTTTGCGTTTGAAAGGGGAGATGAAATAAAAAAAAAACAGATTTTTTATATAGATCAAAACATTCATAAATACATTGAGCTTCTGCTCATTCACCAAAAAAACATTTTAATGGTTAAGCTGCTGCTCAATACCTGGAGCTGCTACTCCTTGACAGACACCATTACAACTTACTAGCAATTGCTTGAGTTTCTGCTCATTGACAACCATACACCCATTACATCCCCTTACAGCTTACAGAGCTTCAGCTCTTTCTTACACACACGATTACAGACTTTTGAGTTCCTTACAACTCTTGAGAGTGCATACAAAATCATACTTAACTAATTTATAGAAAACTATCCACCAACGGAAGAGAGAGAACAGACATAGGGGAAACGTACTAGTAGCAGTCAGGGCTAACTTCGCACATTCGTGCAGAGTGTAAAATAGGTCAGATTTCAAATTTTTTTTTTGGGTTTCTTCATAAGCGAGTTAGGACCTTAAAAAATAAAATTTGGCTTCTGGGCATTTAAAACACGTCTTGTAGAACCTGTAAAACGAAAAGTGTTCAAAAAGGCTCTTTTAAAACCTTCACCCCATACATCTTTACCACTTCGCCAATACCCGTTCATTAGACAAACAATAAAAACCCACAAAAATTTAAAAAAATTTCAATAGTTAAAAAGGTGTTTTCAATAGTTTTCAATGGGTTTTAATTTTTTTTTGTCAACTACACATTCAGTAGTAAACATATATTGGTGTAATTTATAAATTTTTATTGGCATAATTAAAACAATGTAATGACTAAAATATAAACGGTTATTGGGGGGTCAGGTGAGCATGGAGTGAACGGGTATTGGATCGTGGGCAGCAATTGGGAGTTTTCCCCTAATATATTATATATCTGACTGCCCAGAAAACGTGTGAAGTCTGCTGATGGAACAGTAACAGGCTGGAGGAATTAATATGCAGTCTAATCAATTCTAACCCAAAATCCAACCTCACTACTTGTTTTGCTGATACGGAAGTTGAGATGATACATTCCAGCTGGGAAATGAATGCACACGTATGAGCAAAAATATGTGCAAGCGGAGATTGAAGAAACTACGGAGGAGTAGTTGGGTTTAGGTTTTCCAACATTGGGCAGAATGTTCCGGCGTTTTATCATTGCCTGTGGAGTTTCCCCTATTTCCAGCAGCAGCAGGAGCGGGAGGGAAAGGCTTATGGCCTTGGCGGCCCAAGGCCATATGGCGAAGCAGCTTGTTCCTCGTTGAAAAGGTGAGGGTGCAGGAGCAGCGCCATGTGCTATGCCCGCACTTGTTTCCGTGGGTTTTTATATCTCCCACAAAAGAAAATTCCTTTCCACAGTTGTTGCAGGTATACATGTTAACGCAATGGCTTCTTTTGTAATGGTTCCGCAGGGATACCATGGATTTCAAGTGCTTAAAATTCGGATGACGTCTGTTGTGTCTGCAGCCTTGGAAGGGGCACGAATAAAATGATTTTCTGCCATCAGGTCTGCATGATATGAGGGCTTCCTTGCTTTTGTATTGCTCGCCGTGGGATCGCATGTGAATGCGCACATTTCCGTCTCGCCGGAACTCTTTCCCACAGATGCTGCACCAATGGTTGTGCTCAGCAAGAATGTCGGCCGCCTCCATTTCTACAATTTCTTCTTCGCCTGCGAAACTCAAACGTTGGGATTGCGACAAAATCGAAGCAGATGTGGCGATCACCTGATAGATGATGGAATTGAGGGTCGAATTCGCTTGATGCGGCTCATCGGGGCTTTCGTTTTGCAAGAAGAGCTTCACTTCCTCGGCTTTATCCCCAAGCCAAGAAAGCTCAGAAGTCAGAGCAAACAGATTTGTTTCCCCTTCATCGCCATGTCCCAGCACAGATTTCTCACCATCGTTACCAGAGACGGATTGCCAAGAGTTTTCACTCTCTTGACTGAAAATCTCGCCTTGTATAACTTCCATGACTTAGCTAAATTCTTGAGAGCCCACTTACTGAAATCTGCGTGTTCCAAAACAAGCCAAAAATGATTGTTTGGGCCGGGCAGGCGCGTGGAAGGCACAAGTCAATCTATAAAGCATATTCAGCACTTTCCACACAAGCACTTTCAAAATATTTTGGCTACCTAATACTTATTTAGAAAGAAAAAACAATGGAGGATTCGTAATAAAGGAGATGTTGCTTCGTATATTCGAATTTTTTCAGTAGCGAAACACGAATAGGCATGTTTTATCCACAGGTTTCTCTAGTTTTTCAAACATTGCGGCGAAAAATTAACCTCCACCATTAGACCGTCAAATTGATATGATTTGGACAGCAACCAAAATAACAATTAGCGAACGTAACAATTTGACGTTTTACAATTAAAAAAAGATCGCTGATATCTTCTCCATTAAGTAATAACTTTTTAGTCATTGCCGCTACGTCATGCCAGGCTTTATTATTATTTTTAATTCTTTGCCTTCTGTGACTACTCCCTTACTAATAATAATACTGGTCTAAAAAAAATTACTATTTTTTATTTTAAAAACAGATCCTTCAGATCCCTTCGCTAACCCATTACACACTCCCAATTTAGGATTCAGGTGAAAGGAAGCATTGAATACTATCATTCTCATGAACACAGTGTAAGAAAAATCTGCAAGAGAGAGATGACAAGGAATGTAGGAGAAAAAATAAGAAGTTTGCATAGAGGAGAAGGCAAATAGAACATCATCAAGACAAGAGGACAAATTATAATAGGGGTGGGATTATTGTATATAATTTATACTTTAGTGGGCGTTGATAAATGTTTGGCTATCAAAATTGCGGACGAAATAGGTGACCTAAGCAAACCGATCTCTCCGGTTTCAAACGCCACCATCTTTTTTTAATTTCTCTTTTGTGACCACGGCTCCATCTAAAGGCTGTGGTGATGTTGTCGGATTAAACGGCTCTGTTTTTCACCCTGTGCGTCGTTTAGCTGTTACGAAAAAGGTCCTTGAATGAGCATCTTCTCTTTCTGATGAGTGCGAAGATGATCTATCCGATTCTCCTATATCGGTACAGTGTCTTCCTGCCTCTTTTGTATGGTTCTGCTGACTGGGAGTTGGTTTTTTTGAATGCTCCCACACAGCCTCCTCTTCTTTCTTCTACTCCTTCGTTTGCTGCTCATTCTGTGTTGTTAGAGTAAATTAATTTGTTGCACATTTTCCTCAAGCCAGCCGACACAGCCTTCAGCCGTCCACGCCGCTGCTGCACCTACATACAATAAATAAACCAGCTAACCATAATCTACAGTATTTGTCAAATTTAATGTATATTTTCTTATAAATCAAATGTCTGAACTGGTGTTTTTGCAGCGCTCCAAATCAGCTCTGTTCCGTTTCTTTCTTTCTGTTTTTCAATTAGCTTTCATGGTATCAGAGCTACAAAGGGAAGGTGTGTGAGTTTGAATGCAAGCTGTATTCTATCAGCTTTGCAAGAGTGTGAAGGATCAGGCAGAGATAATAAAATAAAATTCTTTAACACAGAACAGCCAATTAAATTCTTTTTTGCTTCAGAGCAATTCCATTTCATGAAAAAACTTTTCCTTAAAATACAAACAACCAACTCATATAAGCTTACGACCAAGGCACAAAAATTAAATATAGTCTTAAAAACCATTACGGATGCCAGCAAAGAAAACGTTAACCACAGTCCAAACGAATTTAAAATCATGTCCTTATACAAAATAAAAACAATCCTCTAACACAACTGTCCACTAGCGCAAAACCAAAAAGGACAAAAGCCATCAAAAGAATCGAGCAACACTTGCGTTACTGCTGACGGTTAGTGGACAGATCACAGTAGAGCGGCTACGTCATCAACGGATGAAGCTTGGAGCGGAGACAGTCACCGCGGTACCGCTCGCGGTCAGGAGGGTAACCGCGACAGAGCGATAGAGACTACCAGGCGGTTAACCGTGCAACCGGAGGTTGTGGAGTGCATGACCGCGATAAAGCGGTAGGCTGTGGAAGCGACACCCGTGAGACTGCGAAGAGCAGAGGGAGTGGCCGAGGTAGCCCGGTGGACTCTGCAGAACCGTGAGCCAATGAAGAAGAGGGCGTGGGGGTGCGGTGCGAGCTGACTTTGACTACCGTGGACTTGCGAGTTGAACGAATATCCAACACTCCCCCTTGAGGACAACTCGCGCCATCTTTGATCCCAACCCGATCTCGTTGAAAGTTGAAGCTCTCGGTGCTCAGAGCCTTGGTAAATATATCCACCTGTTGGTCATCTGCTTGCAAAAAATTAAAATGATTTCTCCATTTGTGATTAGCTCCCTGATGAAATGAAACCTTGTGTCAATGTGCTTGCTCCGCTTGTGGAAGACCGGATTCTTCGAAAGGGCAATGGCTGAATTGTTATCACAGTAAATTGTTGTTGCCTCTGTCTGCTCATTTTGAATCTCCATCAAAACTTTTTTCATCCATATAGCTTGGCAAGATGCACTGGTGGCTGCAACGTACTCAGCTTCAGCTGATGACAATGTTACAATAGGTTGTTTCTTTGAAACCCATGCAACTACACCACTTCCAAAGCTAAAAACATATCCAGATGTGTTTTTTCTATCATCAACACTTCTAGCACAATCATTTTCTGTATAACTTGTTAATCTAAAATCATTTGTTTTGGAATATTGGATTCCAAAATTTCTTATTCCACTGATATACCTTAAGATTCTCTTTCCAGCTTGCCAATGATTCTCCTTAGGTGTTTCCATGTCAAGCTGACTGCATACATAATGTCAGGCCTTGTGGCTGTTAAATACATTAAACTTCCTACTAACTGTTTGTACAAGGTTGGATTAACTTCTGAGCCTTTGTCTTCTCTGCTCAATTTTAGTCCAGTCACCATTGGAGTAGGTGCTGACTTACAGTTTGACATATTGAATCTCTTTAAAACATCTTTTGCATATTTAGACTGTGAAATAAAAATACCATTTCTTTTCTGTGTTACCTCAATTCCTAAAAAATACTTCATCATGCCCATATCTGTCATTTCAAATTCTTTCTTCATTTCTGTTTTGAAAATTTCAATTGATAGATTCCCTGTTAAAATCAAATCATCAACATACAGGCATATTATCAGAATTTTACCTTCATCATTTACTTTGGTATACAATGTGGGTTCACTGTCACATCTGGTAAATCCATTGCTTGTGAAATAACTGTCAATTCTGCTATACCATGCTCTTGGGGCTTGTTTTAAACCATACAATGCTTTCTTCAATTTATAGACTTTGTCTTCTTGTCCTGATATTTGATACCCTGGTGGCTGTTCAATGTAAACTTCCTTTTCTAGATATCCATTAAGGAATACTGACTTCACATCCATCTGATGTACTAACCACTTGTTTTGTGCTGCTAAAACCAATAACATCCTGACTGTGTCAAGGCGTGCTACAGGTGCAAAAGTTTCATTGTAATCTATTACAGGTTGTTGTGCTTACCCTTTACCACCAATCTTGCTTTGTGCTTCTGCACCTCTCCATTTGCATTTAATTTAGTCTTATAAATCCATTTAACACCAATGACATCTTTGTCTTTTGGAAGACTTTGCAATTCCCAAGTCTGATCATTTTCTATGGAATCTATCTCATCATCCATTGCTATTAGCCATTTCTCTTCCTTGATTGCATCCTCATAATGAATTGGATCTTCAGCTTGTGAATAAAATGCATAAAGTGTAAATTGCTGAGAATTGTTCTTACCATCATTTTGATTATAAATATCAGTCATGCTTCTGATTTTCTGTCTTCTCATACTAGCCAAAGTAGGATTTGATAAATCACTTGAGTCTATAGAATGTGGACTTGAAGGTCCTGCACCAAAAATTCTTGCTATGGAAGGTGTCTGCAGACCTCTTGTTGCTGCTCTAGTTATACTTGCTGGTGTCAGTTATTGACCACTTGCATGAGGTTGATTTGGAACTACGAGTACATTAGTTTGAACTATATTATCATTCTCATCTTGAGGGATATTGACTGTATTTTCTTTGCTTCCATCCCATGCTTCATCTTCAATAAACTGGACATCTCTGCTGATTATAACTTTCTTAGTAGATGGATTAAACAATTTATATGCTTTGGATTCTTCACTATATCTAACAAAAATGCATCTCTCCTTTGTTATCTAGTTTTCTTCTCAACTGTTCAAGAACATGTGCATATGAAACACAACCAAAAACTCTCATGTGTGAAACACTATGCTTTTTACTTGTCCATGCTTCTTCAGGTATAATATTCATTACACTCTTTGTTGGGCATCTGTTCATGATATATGCTACACAAGATACAACTTCAGCCCAAAAATCATTTGTTAAATGTTTGGCTTTTAACATACTTCTAGCCATTTCCATTATGGTTTTGTTTTTCCTTTCAGCTACACCGTTCTATTGAGGTGTGTATCTTGTTGTGAACTGTTTGTGTATTCCATGTTCTTTGCAGAAATTTAAAAATTCTTTTAAAATGTATTCACCTCCCCTATCTGTTCTCAGAACTTTAATGAAATAACCACTCTATTTTTCAGCTAAAGATTTAAATTGATAAAAGTAACCAAACACATCACTCTTCTATTTCAGAAAATACACCCATGTCTTCCTTGAATAATCATCTATAAATGTCAGAAAATAGAAACTACCACCTATTGAAGATGTCTGCATTGGACCACACAAGTCTGAATGAACTATCTCTAATGGGGCTCTTGCTCTAGTGGACTTCCCTACTGGGAAAGATTCTCTATGTTGCTTTCCAAGTATACAACCCTCGCATACACTTTCTGGCTTTTGAATTAATGGAATTCCCTTTACCATGTTCTTCCTATGAAGTAAATTCAAACCACCAAAGTTTAAATGACCAAACCTTAAATGCCAAAGCCAGTTCTCATCCTTAACCTCTGCCTAAAATACAGTTTGACTGATATTTGATACCTCTTTTGCTTGTGCAAAGTTTGTACTTAAAGCTGGCTGAATTCTCAAAGGAAATATTTTATTGTTTGTCATATGAATTTTTGCTATCAACCGGCTACTTGGGTATTTGTCCAAAATAGTGCACAACCCATTTTTGAAAGACACTCTATAACCTTTTTGAATTAACTGTCCTACACTCATCAAATTATGTTTAAGACCAGGCACAAAATAAACATCAGAAATATATTTTTGCTCCCCTTGCTTGGTCAGGATATTAACATTCCTTTTTCCTTTTACTGACACTTTGTTGTCATTTCCCAGGGTGACATCTGACTTGATATTCTCATCTAAACTTGTAAACAACTTTAAATTTCCTGTCATATGATTACTATAGCCTGAGTCTAAAAACCAAACTTCTTTCTCACTAGCTTGAGCTACATTACAAGCTAAAAACACTGTGCTCTTATCAGGTCTATTATCTTGATTCTCTCTAGAAAAATTTGCATTTTGTCTACCAAAATCATTCTGCTTCTTTCTACACTCACTCATATAATGGCCAAACTTTTTACAATAATGGCATTGGACCTGAGATTTATCATACCTTTGTCCTTGAGAAAAGTTTTGTGATGGGTTTTGGCTGCTGCCTCTTCCACTTGAACTTGACTGGTTATTTCTTCCACCTCTGTTGAAACTTCTTCCTCTTGATCTGGAATTCGTTCTACCTCTGCCTCTTCCTTGGTTAATTGAAGCTTGTGACTTGAATGCATGCTCCAATGATATATTTGTTGTTCTATTGAGTTTGTGCTCATGAGAAATTAGTGAAGCATATAGCTCATCAACTGAGTATTGTGTGAGATCTTTTGTCTCTTCTATTGTGACTGAAATTGTCTCAAATCTTGTGGGTAAGCTCCTCAGAATTTTCTCTATAACTTTGACATCTTCTAGTGTCTATCCATGTGTCCTCATTTGGTTTACCAGTCCCATTATCTGAGTAAAATATGAATCTACAGACTCATTTTCTTTCATAAACAGAGTTTCAAACTCTCTTCTCAGTATCTGCAACTTTGCAGTTTTAACTTTGTCCATTCCTTGATATGCTATTTGTAAAATGTCTCATGCTTGCTTGGACTTGGTAGTGGCTGAAATTCTGGGAAAGATACTCTCATGTACACCTTGTAGAATAAAGAAGTGAGTTTTTGAATGCTTCTTCTTGTTATCCTTTAACAAATCTTTCTCTGCTTGTGTCAATGCATTAAATGATGCTGCATCTATTGGTTCTGGAAACCCATTTTCTACATACTCCCATAAGTCTTGTGAACAGAATAAAGCTCTCATTGTTACATACCAGTAGTCATAATTTTTTCCATTCAACTGTGCAATTTTTGGATTACTCAAGCTTGTGCTTGCTACCATGATTGTTCAAACTTTCTCTAACTTAACCTTACAGCTCTAATACCGCATGAAGGATTAGGCAAAGATAATAAAATAAAATTCTTTAACAGAACAACCAACTAAATTCTTTTTTGCTTCAGAGCAATTCCATTCCATGAAAAAACTTTTTCTTAAAATACAAACAACCAGCTCATATAAGCTTACGACCAAGGCACAAAAATTGAATATAGTCTTAAAAACCATTACAGATGCCAGCAAAGGAAACGTTAAGCATAGTTCAAACGAATTTAAAATCATGTCCTTATATAAAATAAAAACAGTCCTCTAACACAACTGTCCGCCAACACAAAACCAAAAAGGACAAAAGCCATCAAAAGAACTGAGCAACACCCGTGTTACCACCGACGGTTAGGGGAAAGACCGCGATAGAGCGGCTATGTCGTCAACGGATGAAGCTTGGAGCGGAGATAGTCACCACGGTACCGCTCGCGGTCAAGAGGGTAATCACGACAAAGCGATCGAGACTGCTAGGCAATTAACCGCGCAACCGGAGGAGACTGGCGGCTAAGCTGCGGTAGCGAGGTGAACGCAGGAGACTGCCAGGCGGTTAACCGCGCAACCAGAGGCTGTGGAGTGCATGACCGCGATAAAGCGGTAGGTTGTGGAAGCAACGCCCATGAGACCGCGAAGAGCAGAGGGAGTGGCCGAGGTAGCTCGGTGGACTCTGCAGAACCATGAGCCAATGAAGAAGAGGGCACGGGGGTGCGGTGCGAGCTGACTTTGACTGTCGTGGACTCGCGAGTTGAACGAATATCCAACAGAGTGAAGGGCTATTGAAGAAGCCCGATTTGAAATAGATCAGAGTTTATTTCAAAGGTGTTTTTGAAGAAGCAGCAAGGCTGGAAAAAATTTAATCGTAGCTAGTGAAAATGGTCACAAGGATCACACGTTGCTATTGCTGCACTCATGAGGTGTTAGTTGCTGCCACTAAGAACGGGCCACTAGACTGTCACACATTAGGCGTGGGTCTCTGAGCATAGACCACCTTGTTTAGAAAGTCTGAAGCTTTTGGAGAGTTGTGGTTATTTACTGAAGATGTGGGAAGTGAATAGGGTGCAGATTTCCCTATTAATATCAATGTTAAATCACTATTGAGAGGGGACGTAAGGGTTGCTGGATATTTAGTAGTGGCTGGGTGTTGATTTTAGAAGTATCAGTCAACCTATTCCAAATGCCTACCTCTTTCCTTGGGATGTGGTCACTTTCAGTTAATCGTCGTAATTCACAAGGATTCGCCTAGCATAAGGTTCCAGATCTTTCAGATTGTGGGTATTATTGTAGTAGCAAGATTATTCTTTTCTTTTGCAAGTGACAAAAAGGAAGAAGGAAAGTTTGTTTTAGAGTGCTATTGCAGTTGTTCCTTTTTCTGTTGGTGGGTTGCGTTCTTCTTGTATTTTTTGGCCATGATATGGCAATGATCCTTCAAAGCATTGTAAAAGTTGAGCCAGCATAGTTCATTTGAAGAGTTTGGAGAAATAAAGTGTTTGATAAAACTCTTCTTCATATTTGTAAATAATTTTTTTGCAAAAGTCTTTGTTTGTTTGGTTCATAAGAAGGCCAACATCAAGGCACAATAATACAAAATTTTCATTGTGTGTGTTGGTAGAGGCTTTATTCTGTAAGCCTCTATGTTTGTGTGCTTTGGGGTTTCTTTTGTTCTTGCTATGGCTATTTCTAAGATCTCTAATATTGTGGTTAGTGCAAAATTAGATGGTTCTAACTATGCAAGTTGGAAATGTGAGATGAAATTGATTTTACAAATGAAAGGCTTATGGGAGCTAGCAGTAGAAGACAAACCTATAGATGAAACTAAGCATGAAAAATGGAATAAAATGGATATGAATGCATGGGCTACCATTTTATGGAAAATTAGTCTAGGGATAAGATCTCATGTTCAAGATTTGAAAACAACAAAGAAGATATGGGAAACTTTGCAAACAATGTATGAAAGAACTAGCAAATTAAAAGTGATGGACATAAAAAGACAATTAACTCATTTTAAAATGAAGGGAGGAGATAGCATGAATGATCATATTGCAAAATTGAAAAACTTAAGAAATCAACTTGCATTGATGAAAGTTGAACATGAAGACTTTGAAATTATAGATTTTTTAATTGAAAGTACTCCAGATGAGTATTATAACTTCATCCGCACATTAGAGCTTATTGGGAAATTTGAGGATATTACACTAAAAGAAACGTATGGAGCTTTGTTGAATGAAGAGGAGAGGCTTAAAAATTTCATAGGTGAGTCTAGCAAGAGTTCTCAAGCATTTATGGCCAGAGGCAAATATAAGAACTACAATCAAAATAAATCATATCAAAATCAAGGGAATCAACATAGAAATAATCAAAGGCAATGGAATCAACCAAGGGATAATCAATAAAGGAATAGTTTTCAAAAGGGAAAAAATGAATGGAGAAACAATAAAGATCATTTTAAAAGAGAAAAATCTA
The DNA here is from genome assembly GCA_007115665.2 of Sequoiadendron giganteum. Lineage (NCBI taxonomy): Eukaryota > Viridiplantae > Streptophyta > Pinopsida > Cupressales > Cupressaceae > Sequoiadendron > Sequoiadendron giganteum. The sequence continues at coordinate 12,911,580 of CM021110.1, read as the reverse complement.
TCAAATGTTATAATTGTGGAGAAGAAGGGCATAAAAGTGATCAATGTCCTAGGAAATCACATGCAGGAGGGCAAAGAAAATTTTATCAAAGAAGGCAATCAAAATTTTCTCAAGAACATGGTGATCATAATATAATGATAGCCTCCTTGGCTACTCAAGGAAATTAAAATAACATATGGTATATTGATTTAGGAACTAACCAACATATGAATTACAATAAAAACTTCTCTAATTCTTTCAAAGAAACAAAAGGTTCAAGGATATTTCTTGGGGATAATAGTTCATATGCAATTGAAGGAATAGGTTCAATTTCAATGAAAGGATGTGATGGTAAGAAGTTGGAAGTAATAGATGTGAATCTTGTACCTAAGTTAACCAAAAATATTCTCTCAGTGAGTCAAATAACTCAACATGGTTATACGGTGGAGTTTTTTTCAGATAAGTGTCCAATCAAGAATATTAATGATGGATTCAAAATTGTGGCTACATGAGTTGAGAGTGATGGCATCTACAATTTTTTAGCATGTGTTGATAAGAAAGCTTACACTACTACAAGTGAGTTGTGGCACCAAAGGTTTGGTCACTTAAACTATCAAAGTTTGTCTACGCTTTCAAAGATTAATATGGTTGATGGACTACCTTGGATAAAGGTAAACATGAATGTGTGTACAAGATGCATGGTTGGAAAACAACATAGAGACAATTTTGAAAGGTCTACATGGAGGGCAAGTAAATCCCTTGAATTTGTCCATAGTGATTTATGTGGGTCAATGAATCCCCCATCAAAGGGAGGAGCTAGGTATGTCTTAACATTCATTGATGATTTTTCAAGGAAACTTTGGGTCTACTTCCTTAAGCAAAAATATGAAGTGTTTAGAAAATTTGAAATATTCAAAGGATTTGGGGAAAATCAAAGTGGGAATAAGAGCAAGAGAATAAGAATAGATAATGGTGGAGAATATGTGAAAAACAAGTTCAAATCCTTTTGTGAATATCATGGGATCAAAAGAGAAATGACTAATAGATATACTCCTCAACAAAATGGTGTTGTTGAAAGGAAGAATAGGACCTTAGTGGAAATGGCACAGTGCATGCTACAATCCAAGGGCCTCCCTTTGTTTCTTTAGGTTGACGCTGTCAATACTGCATCACATGTCTTGAATAGATCTCCTACAACACGCTTGGAGAAAATCACTCCTGAAGAATCATGGAGTGGAAAGAAACCAAATGTTAAGTATTTTAGAGTATTTGGATGTGAAGCATTTGCTCACATACCAGATGAGATTAGAGAAAAAAAAATTGATAAGAAGAGTGTTAAGTGCATCTTTGTGGGTTGTGATGATCAAAGGAAAGGATACAAATTGTATGATCCTAGTGTGGAGGATGTGTTCACAAGTAGGGATGTCAAGTTTAATGAAGGGTTTGAGGATACGATACAATCCTCTCCTATTCCACAAGTCACCATAGATAATCGTGAATCCTTTGAAACAAATGAAATTTCCAAGGAAACTTCCAATGCAGTTGAAGAATGTAGTCCACCTCCAAAGATCAAGAGTCTTCAAGAAATTTATCAAAAGACTAAACAAATTAATTATGCTCCAATGGCTGGTCACCATAATGAAGACCAATGATCCTCAAACATATGATGAGGCTAAAGGAAAACATGAATGGGAACAAGCTATGCATAATGAATATGACTCTTTAATCAAGAATAAAACATGGGAATTGGTGGACATGCCTAAGGGAAATAATGTGGTCAACAACAAGTGGGTGTATAAGACTAAGTTCAAGTCAGATGGGAGCATTGAAAAATACAAGGCAAGACTAGTGGCCAAAGGGTATTCACAGAAAGAGGGAATTGACTGTACACAAAAACCTTTGTTCTAGTAGCAAAATCAATACTGTCAGGACTATTATACCATTGACAACACATTTCAAGTGGCCTTTACACCAAATGGATGTTAAGAATGCATTTTTGAATGGTGAAATTGATGAAGAAATCTATATGACTCAACCACAAGGATTTGAAATTTTAGGTCATGAACACTTAGTTTGCAATTTAAAGAAATCATTATATGGCTTCAAACAAGCTCCAAGGGCTTGGTATGCTAAAATTGATGAGTATTTCCAAACTCAAGGATTTCATAATAGTCCCCATGATCCAAATTTGTATGTAAAGTAATTTGATGATGGTGGCACAATCATTATTGTACTATATGTTGATGATCTTATTATCACAGGACTTAACATGAATAAGATCAGTGACATAAAGATCAAATTGCAAGATACATTTGAGGTGACAGATCTTGGTTTTCTACACTACTTTCTTGACATCCAAGTATGATAGAAAGATAATGGAATTTACCTCTCTCAAACCAAGTATGCTTTAGACTTGTTGAGAAAGTTCAGGATGGAAGATTGCAAAGATGTATCTACTCCAGTTGCTCCAAGATTAAAGTTGACTAAGGATATGGATGGTGAGGATATTGATCCTACCTTATACAAGCAACTTGTTGGTATTCTAGTATACTTGACTCACACTCGACCAAATATTTCATTTGCAGTAGGTGTGGTTTCAAGGTTTTTGAGTTCTCCTAAGGCTCCACATTGGATGACAACAAAAAATATATTGAGATACGTAAAAGGGACTTTGAACATGGGTGTTTATTACTCTTCTCATGGAGATCTACAAATTGTTGGATATTCTCATTCAGATTGGGCAGGTTGTGCAGATGATCACAAGTCCACTACAGGTTATGTTCTCTCTTTGGGTTTTGGTCCCATTTCATGGTGTAGTAAGAAGCAAACTACTATTGCTTTATCAACTACAGAGGCTGAATATACTACAACGAATGAGGCAACTAAATAAATAACTTGGTTGTGAGCTATTCTTTCAGTACTCAAACATCATCAAACAAGGCCTTCTATACTTCATTGTGACAATCAAAGTGCCATTATGTTGTCCAAGAGTCCAGTGTTTCATGCTCACACAAAACATATCAAAGTCTATCACCATTATATCAGACATCTCATCTAGCAATAGGTGATTCATCTTTAGTATTGTAAATCAGAGGATCAGATAGCTGATCTCTTTACCAAGGATTTATGTGTAGCTTATTTTGTGTATCTTAGAGGTCTTTTAGGCTTACGAGAAGTCTTATGAATTTATGATGGTAAGCATTCAAGTGGGATTATTGTGAATGTCTATCATCATATTAGTGAATAATTGTAAATGGGTACCTAACAAGGCTTTAGGCCGAGACCCATATATTCTAGATTATGGGGGGTTGTATTTAATGAAATTAGTACAATTAATTTATGGGGGATGTTAGAAAAAATTAATTTTTGGAACATTTTCCTCAAGCCAATCGACACAACCGTCTGGAGCCGACTTCAACCATCCACACCGCTACTGCACCTACATACAATAAATAAACTAGCTAACCATAATCTACATTGTTTGTCACATTTAATGTATATTTTCTTATAAATCAAATGTTTGAGCTAGTGTTTTTGCAGTGCTCCAAATCAACTTTGTTATATTTCTTTCTTTCTATTTTTCAATTAGCTTTCAGGTGTTATGTTTTCTCAAGTGCTTCAGTCACTTTTGCAGTCTCTTGGCTTGGGCTTTCAATTGGACCAATTCAACAACTTTTTATGCTCTTGGGAATGCCAAGAGACCCTTCCTAAGGTACCTCTAATCTCTTACTCTTCTGGATAATGTGGTTCAAGGTACTTTAAATTGTCAGTCTCATTTTGTTACTCTAATTTTGTTCCGCAGAGTGCCTTCTATGTAATAATTTTATAACTAGGCTAAATTGCATTGTGAATGTCGAGTTTGGGGGATGAGGCTATTCACAACTTTGATTATGGTTTTGTTTTAAATTTGTTTCCCTCCTACCATCATGCTCAAGAAGCTTTGTAGTATGGTTCATAAAATATTTGTGGAATTTTTTTTATCTTCAAGCTTGAGATGATTTTGTTTTTCATGTTTAGGGTCTCGTTAAATCAAATCTTTCTATGTGGATATAATTTTTCTATTTTAATTTCATATTTTATCTTATAAATGAGTTAGTTCGTCAAGTATATTAGATGATTTTTGGTGTAAGTTAATTTTTGATTATTTTAAAATTTGTTGTGTGCCATCACATGTTTGTGTTGAGGTGGACCTCAATTTATCTTTGTTTAAAACTATTTATCTCTTAAGATTAGGGTAAATTAGCACTTTCAACTAGTCAAATATCTTAATAAACCCAATTCTTGTTTTTATTGTTGTCAAGACGGCCATCATATTCATGATGGCTCTATTCATAAAACATAGGCTATTGCATCTAGTTAAGTCATTTGAATTCTAGGTAAATTAAGAGAGAGATGGGAGATTACATGAATCAACTAATCTCTTCAATGAGTTGTTCTCCTATCTCTATATTGTAGGGTTTGTTTATTTAGTCATGTGAGTAATAAATATTGCACGTATACCACAATCATTAATAAGTGGATTCATTAGGCTGTCCTTATGATCAATGATTTCCCATCTATTTTGTTAGCTTTCTCTCTACGTGTCTTGCCTTCATCAACCAAGATGGCCCCCTATTAAAAAATATGGGGTTTGGGTTGAATGATAGACATGGACATTATCAATGTGGATTTGAGACACTATAATTATCATATCTATATACACATAGAGGATTTTACCAATCAAAGAAAGTAATATAATAAGATCGATGAATTACTCTTATCCTATGTGCATCCTTACGAACTTGATTAGGAAGCATACTTAAATCTCATTTTTCTTAAAAGAAACAAAGCGTAAAAAATAAAATTATGAAAGAATAATCCTAGCCAAACCTACTAGATATTCTTTTGCACCATTAGTAAGATGATTTCATTGACAAGAAATTTTTTGTGACATGTAGTTCCTTGGTATGATATCAACACTATAATCAAAGCTACTTTGCAAGGTTGAACCTATTGTATCAATCATTTTATCTCAGTGTCAAATTGAAATGATTGACCTTAAACATAAAATAAATTGAATGTAGAATTAAAATCTTATTCTCCCCTATCTCTAATTTTAACTATAAACGAGGTAGGGGCCAATTGAACAAACCAAAGAAATAGTCATATCTCTTATAGTCATTATTGATGCATGTATGGATATTTTTGAGAAGACCTAGATCATATATTTTTCTAGGGTAGAACCTACTATAACTATTAAAAAGAGGGGGAAATCAACTATATATGCATGAGAAAAAATCCATGACTTGGGAGAACCATTACTTAAATAGTTGAATTCATTGTATTCAGAACAACACTTATGGCTCAGTGAGCATACCCTTGAGCTTCAATAAAAATAACACTATGGATAATAGGGGAATGCTTTGAGAAAGATTCTATAAGGCTCCTTTATTATTTTATTAATTACTTTGAGTCAACCGTATTATTGAGAAATAAGAACTTTTTCAATTTATGAAACAATAGAGTGAGGAATGGGCACATTAGAACAATTTTTTCCATTTTCAATAGATGCATGGTTAAATAGTTGATGCAAAACTAGATAAATGATTGATTTTAAAACCATCTTTGGAGCAAAGTAAATTGGAGTTGGGGAGACTTGGACAAACTTAAAATGAATTGTAGTAGTATGAATCTATTTTCTAATAGAAACAATAGCTCCTAAGGGAAAGTTTGGTTCTAAGATCGATGCATAAATTCTCTAGGAAGTAGGGTAGAGATGCAATATGAGATTGGTAACCTTGATTAAAATATGGTTAATTAATGGTTTCACTATTAGCTAATGTAATGCACCAATATGTATAGAAGTGGAATACCTAGCACCTTATGTAATAGTATTGGGATCTAAAGAATAATGCCTAATTGGATCCCAAATAATATATATGATTTCCTTATAGATAGTAGAGGTGAGCGCCCCACTCCTAAATAGTTAATAGCTATTGTATATATTTCTTCATAAATAGAAATATTTACTGTAACAATACATTAAATATTTTGGGACTCCTCTCCCCACTATAAAGGATTGTATCATTATAGAGAGCTAGGTGAAATAAAAATGCGTATCTACAGAAAGAGAAGCATACAAAATGGGATAAAAAATTGATCTAAATAAGTTAAATTCATCTTAGCTCCATGCTTGGGACATTATAAACATCCTATCAATGAAAATTTATATCCAATAAGAACTAGAGAATTAAAACTTTATCAAGTGATAAGAACTATAGGACCAAAATAAATAATTATCCTTAAGAGAATGAGAGTACATATAAATATTATTAGCATCCCTTCATAAATTAGATTATTTTAAACCAATTTTTTTGTAAGATATTAGAAAAGAATAAAAAAATGATTCATGAAAATACTAGATTAGGGTAGCTATCACTAAATCAGCAAGGTTCACATCAATGCTACATCTAATCAAAGGGAATATAAACTCATACATTAATAAATGGAAAAGAACATATCTTCTTTATGTAAAAGTTTTGTATTCAAAAGAAAATTTAGATTCAATGATTAGTTTTAGAAACCTAGTTACTCTTGTAATGTACTACTTCTTCATTGATTCTAGTCTCATAAATAGTAGAAATATTATAGTTTTAGAAACCTAGTTACTCTTGTAATGTAATACTTCTTCATTGATTCTAGTCTCATAAATAGTAGAAATATTATAATATTTCTACTATTTATGAGTCTAGAATCAATGAAGAAGCAGTACATTACAAGAGTAACTAGGTTTCTAAAACTAATCATTGAATCTAAATTTTCTTTTGAATATATATTATTTATAAATATTCCTCATACAAGCATCAACATAAGACCAATACAAGCTCTTATAAGCACAATCATGAGAGTAATATTAACTCCTTTTGAGAAAGCACACTAGAAACTACCTATGAAAAATAAATATTCACAACTAAGAAATCCACTTATTTAAAAACTACTTCCATTCCATAAGCTAACTATGGAAGACCACGAGTCACCACTTATAATTGCATATATGATGTCCCATGAGATTTGAACTTGGGTCTCCACATTAAGACCTTGATGCTTTAACCAATTAAGATCAACCCCTAAGACTAATATTATATATTTAATAATAGACACTGTTTCTATTAGTGTTCCTCAAATAACATAATAGACATGATTCACCTAAAGAGATATTGATGATGGACCTATATTATAATAGAATAGATTCGTCTAAAAATCCCCCTATAGTAGTAGTTAGAGGTAGTGATTGATATGCCACAAAATCATTCATCATAACTATAATGCCAAAAATTGAACTGGATACAATTTCACATCACATAACCCTCCCTTTAAAGCCTAATTAAAGTAAATAATGCAATTACCCCTTTCACCTAACATTAATTTTATAAATGACCTGAAATTTTTTGATGGAACAATCCCACCCTGCCAGAATTTGAATTTACCTGTTCTGGGTACCTCTCGCCTTGCCCAGATTTTGAATGGCTATGTTTTGAGAGTATCCCGCTATGTTCTGGGTACCTCTTGTTTGCAACTTGGTTGTCGACCTCAACTCTCCTGATCCTTCGCTTGTCTCTTCGTTGGATGTGATTGGGGATTCATAGTTTCCTCCTATTGGTGCGAGATCTCTATCTGGCTTCGTGCCTTTGATTGGAGAGGCTGAGATTACCATTGTTTCTGGGGTGGTTGCGCCGAATGTGGCTACCCCTTCCCAAAATACGGATGCGGTTGTGGGAGTGGTTCAGGCTTCCTTGATCTCTATTAGAGAGGTGGGTGTCCATCCTCAACCTTCTTTTGTTGATGTTGTGAAGTGCAAGAGACTTACAGAGGGCTTTGTGCATCCTTTGTGATGTGAAAACAATGCTCCTATTGTCTCTCTTGGTAAGGAAGTTGCTGAAAATATTGATTTTTACTTCAAGAATGCTTTTATTTGTAGATTTTTTCATTTGTGGCCTTCCCTCTCTGATTTGCATCTTTGAATCACCAACCATTGGTCTCCTCTGGTTGATGGTTCGATGGAGATTTACCCTTCTTCAAGGGTTTTTTTTTGTTGTGGGCTTCAAAACTCCTAAAGATAGGCAAACTATTCTAGACTATGGTTTGTGGGTTTGGGATTCTCATCCCCTCTCCATTAGACCTTGGGTATATTCTTTTAATCCTTTGAATGAACCCTTAGATTTCATAGCTGTTTGGGTAAGATTTTCTTATCTTCCCTTATAGTTCTGGTGCTCCTCTGCCTTTGAGGGCATTGGTAATGCTATAAGTAAATCCTTGAGAGTGGATATGGCTTCCAAGAATTTTACTCATACCTCCTTTGCTAGGATCCTGGTGGAGGTTGATCTTTCGAAGGATCTACCTAGTGAGGTAGTTTTATAGGTTAATGATTGGTCATGGTCTCAGATGGTGGATTACGAGGGTCTTCCATTTCTCTACAAATGTTGTTTTGTTGTTGGTCACTTGGCCTATGACACTCTCGTGGCTCTTGCACTGTTTCCTCTTCAACCTGGTGGAAGAACTCACTTTGTGAGCACTTAATAGTACACCCTACTGCTGATTGTGCTTATTTTGATGAAGACTCAAGGCTTCCTTCTCCTTCTGTGAGAAAAAATAATATTAACGATACTCTTGTTGCCCCTACAAACTCTCCTTTGCAAGTTTTTTCTGAGTCACATGAATCAGTTATGGTGGATGTTGATCCTCCTATGGATACTGTGGGGCGATCTCTGGTTATGGTTGTTCCTATTGTTGTTAGTACTACTTCTCCTGCAACCCCCATTTTAGAAAATTATGTTGTAAATCCTGCAGTTTTAGGCTTGGTTTCAGATGCTTCACCTAAAGTATCAGATGCTCCTCTTGTCTGCTACTCTAGAGGGGAGTCTTCTCCCTCTGGTCAAAATTTCTCAATTTTAGTTTTTGATTTTCCTTGGACAGCGGTTCACAGAAAGAAGAAACATTCTTCTAAGAAGGTTATGGTTTCGTTTAACTCAACCTCTGAGGCTTTTCTTGGTTCAAGCTTTGTTCCTTGAACAGTTTCTTGTAGTTTGTTGTTTCTAACTGGCCTTGTGTTGGTTGTTGTTTCTCTCTAATTGGTTGTGTTGGGCCAGTCTGGTTTGCTAAGCTGTTTAGCTCTTTTTTTTCCATTTTGTAAGGCTCGGGGTCCTTCCTTTCTTATCTAATCAAAAAAATTAATTTTATCCTTGACCCCTTTATTTTCAATCTTTGAGAGAATTTATTTTGAGGACACTAGTGTGTCACATAGACATCTACGTGCCACACAAACATCTTGAAAATATTCATGAGTTTTTGGTCGTTGGGACATTAGACTTTCACTTTCCTTCAAACTGTAACACCTCTATGGGCTATAAGCACACCAAAAATGACTTCTTGCATAATTTTTATTCATTCCAACTTATCAATTCTTCATTCTATTCAATCTATTCAATATGTCATTCACTCTAGCTCATTCTTTCTCTCTTCTACATCATTTTCTCTTAATCTATTAATATCTCAAGCTATAGATTGTCTCTCTACATCAACTCTTTGGCTATTTGGCACATCATGGGTGTTGCATACTCTCCTTCAACATCACTAGCTTGCTAAAGGGATGGTAACTACACTCTCTTTTATTGAATTATCACATTTATTTTAGTAAGCATATTACCTTTTAACATATCTATTTTCTTGTCTATTTATTTATTTGTCTATCATTCTCTCTATCTATTTATCCGGTTGTCTATGGAGGTGGAAATAAAAAAATAGGGGTTTTACTAAGGCAAGCCCCAAAATAGCCCCAATAATTTTCCCCATTTATGTGTGTAGGTTGTTGATTTGGAGTGTTGCGAGAGGCTTCATAATGTTGAAGGTTTTACTCTTTTTCATCTTGTCATTTTAATCTATGCATGCTAGCTCTTATTATTTTTTCATTTTCATTGTTCAAAATTAGTTTACTAAAGCTTCCAGATTTTAGCCTTCGAGTAGCTAGTAGACTCATTATGTTTTTGTTAGCAAGTTCTATTATTGGACCATACACAACTATATTGTATCATGGGGATGTTTGCATGCCATGTTTTCATCCTTGGTTGAGAGTCAGTTAGTTTTCTCATGAGACCTTTGAAGTCTACTCTTTTGATCTCTAAAATCTCTATTCCTTAAATCATCATAAAACATAAAATATAACAAAAACTCCTTGTCTTGTCACCTCTATCATATGAGCTTTTCCTTTGAGGTAGTTGAGGAAAACTCATCCTTAGTGGAGAGGGAGGGTGTCATTTTTCCTCTACATTTTGGTGAACCTAACATAACTAATTCTTTCTTTTATCTTTTTGTTGAAATTTTTTCTTCTCTCTTGTCAGATGTGTATTGGATAGAGTGTTGTGACACCCTTTTATGATTTTCATGACCCAATCCACTACCTCTAGGAACATAGTAAGAAGAAGTTACTGAAATTTAGATATGCATTCTAGAAGATAGGATAGTTTAGTCCTCCCTGCTAGGGTCCCAAATTTGAAGAGTTCAGTACAAGATTATCATCCGATTTTGAGCCTCCTTTTGAGTTTATCCTTCCATCCATTGAAGTGCATACTCCTCCTTCTAACTCTTCCTCTCCCATAGCTGATGAATGTGCTCTCATGGTTCATAATGAGCAGATCCATTCTTTCGAGTACACTTGGAGAGTTTGAAGATTTGTTAACAAAAGAAACTACATACTCTTAATTAGTTGCTCCTCTTCTTGATAGTTTATGAAATCTTCTTATTTCAAATCGTAGAGGTTTTGAGTTACTTCAAGGAAATGCTAACATAGTGGAAACCTATGTCCCCTTGTATACTTATGTCTTGGGTAACCCTCAAGATATCCAATCAGAAATCACTAGCCACTAGTTGTATGTTCTGATAGTAGGAGTGTTTGCGCATTTGGTAGACATGTCCCTCCCTTTGTTCCCTCTTTTTCCACCATCAATAATACCAATAATGTACCCCTGGATGGTTCTAGGATCAAAGTGAATCATGTCCCTTTGAGATTTGGAGCCTTTGCATCTGGAACCCAGGCAACCACAATCACCACCTCAACTACTTAGGCTCCATCGACCAACCTTGTCCTTAATTCTTTGTTACAAAACATGGGATGGATGTACTTACAGTTGGTCAACCTAGCTAGTTTTTCCTCTCAATCCACATTACAATCATATTATCATTGCAATCCTCTAGCCCTTTCCATTTTGAATGATCCCATCCCTCAAGAGTTATAAATTCTTAATTTTGACAAGTACAATCGTAGAGGCGACCCTCAAACTTATGGCTCATCATTTACAACCATGTGTACTGATTTCCTTTATTGAGTTACCTTGTTAGAAAATTTGTTCTTGTGATCCCTTAAAGATGCTATGTTGGAATGGTACTGCTCGCTTCCTGATAACTCTGCCTCTTCCTTTGATCAATTGGTAAATTAGTTCATGTAACAGTTTCAAGAAAACATCGAGTCAAAGATCACCTTCACTAATCTCATTCATTGCAAGTAAGGAAACCATGAAAAATTAACTAATTTCATTGATTGATACCAATCTATGTTCTCCTAGATTTATTATGCCCTACTGGATGTTGACATTCAATGTGTGTTCGTTAAAAAAATACTATTGACATTTAGAGAGAAATTCCTCTTAATGAAGTATCCTTCCTTTTCCCATCTATGTGTTGCACTATGAGAATATTAGTAGGTGGTGATGCAGTAGGGGATTCATCCTTGTCCTCCTGTCCAGATAATATGTTAGGTGTTTCTAATTTTAGAGAATGAAAAAAGAACAAAGTAGTAGTGAACATAGTATTTGTTCCTACTAAAAATAACTCGATGGGATGAAATAGAATCTTCAAAAAACTATTAGAGTCCTACATGAATGTTCTTTTAATTGTTAAAAGATGGTTTGATATCCCTTCCAAAAATAAGACCACTATCTGAACCCTATCCTAACTGGTATGATGCGTAATTTTTTTGTCAATACCATCGAGTCTGATTTCATGATACTGAGCAATGTGTGCATCTTAGGCATGTCATCCAAGACCAAATTGATAATAATACCATACAAACTAACGGTAAGAAATACAATTCTAATAAATCTATACCAAATCCTAACAACCAACTATATAAATATACACAATTCCTCTCCCTTCCTATTCTACTATTTTAATATCGTCTTCTTCTTCATCGACTATTCCATTCCCATCTAAGTACATGAACATGGTTTGGTTCACTCATATTCCTTCTTCAATTCATATGGATAAGACACCAGACATAAAATTCACACCACATGATTTTCCCATTAACAAGGAAGCTTCTCCTTTATACATATTGTCTCAAGTTAATGATAATTTTATGACCACCATTATGGTTGACCCTACTATTCGGGTCAATGTCATCCCAAAGGAGACCCTCTTTATAAATAATTTATGGGTATGTGCAAGATCATGATGGTCCAAAAAGTGGTGATATGTAAGTGATATGATGGCCCATCTGGTTGACAACATTTTTTGTACCCAAAATTGATGAAACGAAAAGGGTTATTAGATGAGATTCTCAGCTTTCCACCAATATATAAATTATTCTTTACTTTGAATTTAATAAATAATTATTATTCATTTTCTTTTTGAATTACGACTAAAGTCCTGATTGATAGGCTAATTGAAAAAATATATAGATTTCAAATGGTATCATATTTTTTGAATCTGAAACATGTGTCACATTCTATGCTTTGCATACTATAGGATTAAAAAAATAAAAAATGAATTTCATGAAGTTTTGACCAAGTTAAGGTGGTTAGACATACGAGTTTTTATATTTTTAAAAGTTGTAATAAATAAATCATAATTAATTATTTACTTAGAGGAAAATTACAAAAAAATATGCATCACACCGGGACATAAGTCCTCTACTTATATCTAAAATCATATAAAAAAATATTATCATTTTATTGTGGTTAGGGTGGTTAGATAGACACCTACTTCTTATTTTTTCCCTGAAATTTAAGTACTACTTGCATTGAAATTTCAAATTTTCACCAAATAGATTTGTTCTTTTTTTAAATAAACCTAGTAATTTAGAAACTAAATTCAACTTTCTACATATTCTATTCTTACATTTTTGAAATAATATAAATAAATTATTCAAAATTTTACGTCAAGTTTCCTAACTCTGATTTTCTGAATTTTCATTGCCACTTTAGGGCTTGTTTTTTCCATGATGATCCTGCACATACCCTTACACAAGGAGAAGTATGAGGATTCATTGACCTTGCTCCATACTCATGATGGTCTTTTTGTCTTACCTTTTGGCTCTATCTCTTTTTCGATCCTTGTTGGACCTAAATCTCTTGAAGTTCTATTTATTGTGATACCAAAATATAGCCTATTTAGGGTTAGATTAAGCATTTCATGGCTTGTCTCTATGAATGCAGTCGCCTTAGTTGTCCAAAAGTGCTTGAAGTTTCCTCATGATGGAACATTGTATACTATCTAGGAAACTAGATATAAACCACTTCTGTCACATGGGGGATTTTCCCTAGATCATTTCTAGCCTATTCCAGTCAAAACCTTGCCACCTCAAGAGTACTTTCTCTACAAGGACTAATTTAGGTAAAAAATTGGAGGTTTGGTCTATGATGATGTCTTCTTGCATTCTTCTCATGTGATCTCAATGAAGGCCTCTAAACATGCACAATAGTGTGCCCTGACCCTTGTGCCTTATTCTTTAAAAACTAAGGACAAGGAGGCTCTTGCCCTTAGGCCTTCTCCATCTCCTTTACCTTTCTGTTATTTAGAAACTTCACAACCCTTAGCGGTATCCATAGTTCCTTTTATTGTGCCTGGAACAGGAAAAATAAAGGCACCCATGTTGTGGAAGTCTAAACCGCAAGTCTTCCAACTTCCTATCTTACCCATAGTTCCATGACCCGCCCTATACGATAAGGGAAATCATTCACATGGGTTTGTTTCTACTTATTAACCTTTGAGGCCTCCTATTCCTCCACGTACCCCAAAAACATCAAAAGGAAAGGTGCTCATCATTAAGACCCCTGTCTTTGTCTCTTCTCCTCCCACTACTCCTCCTTTGAAGCTTGCTCTTTTATCAACAACGGTTTTGAAGATCATTCCTTCAATAGAACAAGAACCTTGAGAGTCTTCTCTCCCATCGACAATGAATATGAAGACTACTCCATTTGTGGAAGAAGATCCCCCAAACTCCTGTCAGCCCACTCTCTGTGGTGCCCATAACCATCATAATTACCTTTCATGAGAGTGTAAGTGTCGTTGATGAACCTTGGATTGAGAACATGAGACCTTCCAAAATATTGAGGGGACCCTCCTATTTTTACCTCTACTTATGCTTCTATATTTTCCTCTATTTCAATTCCTACTTATGTTTCCATTGCCTTTGTCTTGCTTCTAGTTTCCTCGACAAATGCCAATGAGCCTCACGCTAAGAGGGTGTAGGTGTTCATCGCTCATTCTATGGATCCTATCTTGATCACCTCCTTACCAAATATTCCTCCTTTCCATCCACATGCCTCATAAAAAGGTTGTATCTACTATAGCTATTTCTCCTTGAACTGCCAAAAACATATATTTGAGCCAGGGAAAGAGGATTCCCTGACTAGGCTCTTAGGGTTTTTCACCTTAAGAGCACTTAGGTGAGAGAATGACTCTCTTTCCTCTAGGTTGAATATGTTTAAGGCTAAGTCCATTTAAAAAGGGGGGGAAGGGATTTTATGATGGTTGTGAATGTGTGTGAAGTGTGTCTAAACTAAAATAAAAATGGAACTAATCTAAATGTATGCAAATGCAAATAAAGTAAAACTAAGCTAATGCAAACTAACTAACTATATACCCTAAATGTGTACTTTCAGGAAAATGACAGAGTGGGATAGAAAGTGTGTACCTGGAGAAATGATGTGATAGTTGAATGCTCCTGGAAACTCCTAGAAATTTTTGGAAAATTGCAGAAGGACACTTACTCCAAGTGAGGCGACCTAATCTTCCAACTGGAAAACTTTCCCGAAATAGGTTTCGGGGAAATGGGTGTCCAATAACACAAAAACCCTTTTCTGGGCCAGGCACAAGGACAAGTTTGTCAATAGTGGAAACTAGTCCTCTTGTGGATTTCCAAGGAATCAAGCTTTGGTTTTGTGGTTCCTCGTTGATGTTCCCCTTTTCTCCAGCAATTTGTGACAGGAAGTCCCGAAATTGACCTCCAACTTATCTTTTGTTCTTCCCATGGCTTGAAACTTTGGAGTTGACTTTAGGAGAATGTTGGTACTTCTTGCAACACTTTTTACTTCACCTAAACTACATCAAAAGATCTGCAAACACATGCAAAGACCAGAAATTGTTGGGGTTAGATAATAGGGGTTTGCCTACGTCAAACCCCTTTGTAGGTGATTAAACTCAAATGAGATAAACACAAAGGAAAGCAAGAGTGAATGATAACACAATAGTAATGCTTACCAAACCTTTGTTGTTGGTTTGCAACATGCATGAGCAACTTCAATGGAGAAGGTCTAAAAACCCTAGTGCTTGTATACTTGTTTGGTTGCTTGAGTACTTGATGATTGAGAGAAAGAGTGTGAAAATGAGTTTGGAGAGAGTCAAAATGAACCAAGAGAGAGGCAAAATGGAGGTAGAAACCCCTATTTGTACATGTGAAACCCTAATTTTCCTGAAATGCAACCTAATAGGCTGACCCTAGGGTTTAGGAGGCAAGATTCCCGTTGAATCTTATTTAAAATTTGAAATTTATGCTTAGAGGGACTAGGTCACCCAAAGTTGCGACCAAGTCCTCCTAGGCAAATTTTGATGATTGTCAGGAATTGATTTATGTTTAATAAAGTTAACTATATTGGCCTCCCAAAACACACTTAGGTCGGGACTAAAGATGCATTAAAAGGACAAATTAGCATATGAAAAAGGATTGATTTAGGGGTGATAAGCCTAGATAAGTGTGAAAATGCAACACAACACTTTGTCTTAAGGCTTAGGGAGGTCTAAGAATGTATTATTTAGGTGAATTATGTTGAAAGAGTCTTAGAAAAGTGTGGAAATATATTACAGCACTTCACAACACCTTAGTAAAACATTGTTAGGTTAGTGTTGAATTGCAAGCTTACAAGGCTGAATTAAGGTAATCAAGACCAAAATCCACTGAAAAAGGTCAAAATGAGTGAAAAAGTGCCAAGGTATAGAATTTTTGGCGACACATTTAGCCCCCACTTTAGTGAGAGTATGAAATTTCTTCAGACTCACACTAAAGTAGATGAACCACGTGTATTGAACGAGATCTAGTGTACTTATGTTAGTAAGGTGAGATGACTATGACCAAGAGGGATGATCAAGCCCCCAGGATCAGGATCCCATGGCAGACTAAGCATGAGTGCAAAATATAACACAAGGAGTGATGTGAAGGGGTGGAGAAAAGTTAGATCAAGCTTCGACCCTTTGTCCAGCTAGTTGTGTATCAGATCTAGGTTGTTTGTCTGAAAGGAAAGGATACTCACTTTGGGTTGACGAAATTTTTGGTTGTTCATCAGGTGAGAATGCCAAAAGGTGGTGAGAGACACATACACCTGATTGGTATGTTCTCACACACACAAAGGTGGCTATGGGGAAAGTCATGCCGCTAGTTGGTCTTCCCATTGAACCATACCAAAGTTATACTCCCTAAAAATTTTGATAGGGCACCACAAGGATAGGGGTGTGGTTCATGTCACAAGCAAAGCCTTGAATGATTAGAACCCATGAAAAAGTGCAAGTTGGCACTACAGGCATGCAAGTTGTGCTATGTAAGGTGGCCATGAATGCACAAATGTAAAAAGGTGCAACATGCAAAAAGAAAAAGTACAAAGGTGCAAAAGAAATGAAAAATGAAAGTGTTCGAAGGAGTTTTGTTTAATTAATTTGAGGTGTTTAGACTTAGGGAGCATTATGTGTAATTTTTCCAAAAGAGGACCAATCAAAGTATAGAAGATTCAAAACTTAGGGGATGCAGTGCATCGCATCAGGCCACTAAGAGGAATGTAATATGCTGAGATAAGTCACACTTATGAAAGACATTATGCGCAATTTCATCCACAAAGTGAGAAAACACATCAAGTGAAGCAAGCAGGCTACACTAGGAAGCATGGGAAAAGGGGAAAACAATTGGAAATGCAGAAAAATAAAAGTAAAATAGAATAGCACCAGTGTATTCCTCCACTTTAAAGGAACTTCCACACACCGTTTGTGAGGAATTGCTTTAAATTAGAGAAAGGCACAATGTAAAGGGAACATGAGAGCCGGTCAAGCCATGAGTTTCCAAGAAAGGCTACATCATGCGAAAAAGAGGCAAGTGAAAGAGGAGGGGACAGATGCCCCCAAAATGGAAAAAACTAAACACATAAGGGATCTATGTATTTGAGGTCAGTATGTTCGTTGCTACAATATTTTTAAAGACCGCGGAACTATCATCATTGTCCCAAACATATAAAACAAGAAGGACACATAGAGAGCGAAGAAAAAAATTGAAAAAGAAGAGTCATTTTGGGTCAACATGGAGGAGACATAGGATGTCTCAACACTTTGCATCGTCCCCAAAAGGACTAAAGAAAGAAAAATACAAGAGACAAAAGAAAAGGAGCCTTAAGGTTTGAGTCAACATGAAGGAAACTATGTAGTCTCGATGCCTTGTATCATCCTCAAAAGAAAGGAAAGAAGGGCACAAAAAAGGAAAAAGAAAGGGGGTCATTTGGGTCAACATGAAGGAGACATTGTGGTCTCAATAACTTGCATCATCCCCCAATAAAATATGAAAAGTGCAAAAGAGAAAGGAAAAGAGGTTCATTTGGGTCAACATGAAGGAGACATTGTGGTCTCAATGCCTTGTATCATCCCAAAATGAAGGGTCAAAACAAAGGGAAAAGGAGAAACAAAAAGAAAGGAAAAAGAAGGTTTCCTTTTGGGTCAACATGAAGGAGACCTGGTGGTCTCAATGCTTTGCATCATTCCCCAAAAGGAAAGGATAAAAAAAGGCGAAAGGTGAAAAGAAAAGAAAATGCACGACATATAGAAGAAGGGAGATATAGATAGAAGAATGTCACAAAACATCAAACAAGACAGGGAATACATGACAGAAAAAACAAACATAAAAAGGAAAAGGAAACACCACTAGCTAGGCAGGTGCACATCACTCGTCAAGTAAGTCATCGGCCTCCCAATCTTTCTCAATGCAAAAATCAGGAGGGCAACTAGTGAGAGGAACATCGACGATTACCGAACTAGTGTCAAAATTAACACTTGTCCGAGGAGAATTCTCATGAATGCTCATAGAAGAGGAAAATAGTGAGTTCAAGTTATGGTGTACCTCTTCATCAATCTTGGCATTCTCCTCATCGTCATAATATAAGTTGATGACAATGGTGGGATGAATGACAATGTTGGTAGTGGCTTGTAAGATGGGTGGCAATGGAGGAGATATTAGATTTGGCTACTAGGGTGGAGGAGCAGGATCAACATAGATGGCCTTAGGCGCTGAAGGGTTGGGTTCTTCAGCTTGGTCTTCCTCATGAGATTGATGGGCCAAGGCACAATGACAATGCCTACATGCCTGAGCTTCTTTATTCCTTTTGGCTTTGTGATCAAGGTTCATAGGTGAAGGAGCGGGCTGGTCCACTATGGGTTGGTTACCCTTCCTGAGAGGAGGAATGAGAGGCACCAAGGGTGTCTTGTCCACTCTCTCTTTCGATTTATAAACTTTTTTGGTGCGAGGTGGGAGGACGAAATTACTATCATGATCCCTAGGCCTCTTGGATGATGTGGAGGAGGTTTCAAGAGTAGGTTGGCTAGGCACATCAGATTCAGGTGGCAACATGGCTTCATTAAGGATGGGTGAATCCAAGGTAGAAGGAGGTATGTTGCGCAAAGAAAGATCGGATATCTTTTTGGCTTTGAACTTTTGGTAGGAAATAAAGAAGAAGTATTTTCTGGGAGTGATGGGTTCCATAGGTTTAGGTCAAAAGACATTCAAGGAAAATTTACCCTTAGAGGATAAAGGGTTAAAATCGTTATGATGGACAGTAAATATGTTGTTGTCGACAGGAAACTTCACACACTTGTGAATGATGGATGGGACCGATTTCATAGAAAAATGAAGCCATGGAAGGCCAAGTCACAAGAGAAATTGGTCCAACTGAGGTATAATTGAAAAGGTAACATCCAATGTCTTGGGACCTATTTGCAAAGGGATGGTAATCGATCCGATCATTGGGCACGCAAAACCATGGTGTGTTTTGACCCACACAGTAGGTCAATTATAAACATCTTGATCAAGATTATGTATTACAAGAAACTCTTCGGTGATGACATTCTCGCCACATGCGGGATCTATGAGTATCCCATTGGAAGGCTTATCATAGATGCAGCCAGCTATGTAGAGAGGGCCATCAGAAAGGTTTTGTAGTATATCTTGTGCAGAGAAGGATATATCAAGAGGTCCTTTGGTGGGGCCCTTTCGATGGATAACGTCATTTGCACCTACCATTTCGTTAATAGGTGAGATAGAGGTTATCGGTGGAAGAGAAGTAGAATGTAAATCTTGTGAATCTACATTCATTACATTGGGTGTGGAAGTTTCACTTGACTTGACAAATGAAACATTATGATTAGGCATGGGGTTGGTAAAAATCTGCAAGTTTTGATTAGTGGGTGCCACTGATGTGTTGCTCTTAACATTAACACTGGAAATAGATAGACATCCTGAAGCAATGAGGTTCTACACTAGGTGCTTTAAACGCTTACACTGTTCAGTATCATGGCCGTTTTGGTGATGAAAATAGCAATAAGCAATGGCATTGTAGGAAGTGGGTAATGGTTTTCTTAGGATCAAGTGTATGGACGGGTGGTAAAGAAATCATATGTTGCTGGAGTAGTTGGGTCATGGTATTGTGAAGGATATCAGGTAGGGGTGTGAAAGTACGCTTGGGATCCCCGTAATTAAAGGGTACAACTGACTTAACAGCGGCCACTTGGTTATTAATAGGTGGGGGGTTGGAAGATGAAGGGTCGAATTGGAGGAATCCTTTGTTACGTTTATGGAAAGGTTGGGGAGTGGATTGGGAAGAGTTATCAGATTTTTTATCATGACTAGCAATGGACCATGAGTCACGACTACTAGTAGAGTTGTGGTAATCACAAAGTTCTTGGCATAGGTGCATGAAGGAGGGGAATTTCATGAGGGTGAGTTTATCCTAAAGGGATGTCACAAGGTTCTCAATAAACATCTTTTGTAGATGGGTGTCTGGGATTTGGAAATCAATCAAGGAATAGAGGGCTTGGTAGCGAGAGATAAAGTCATTGATCTTCTCGGTATTAGCCTATTTACATCTCATGAGGTTGGATAGAGTGTTTTTTGGAGCCATGTGCACTTGAAAGTGGTTTATGAAAGCATCCACTAACTCGTTAAATGAACTAATGGAGTTATTGGGTAGAGAAGAGAACCAATCTAAGGTTGCATCTTTAAGAGTTCTTGGAAATAATTTGGCAAGCAACCTATCATCAAGAGAAAAGTCGCTATAGAGAGAAGTGTAGGCATTGACATGGTTAGAAGGGTCACCCCTCCTACCATAATTTTTGAACTGAGGGATCTCTATTCCTTGTGGCAAGGGAGTGTGAAGGATGTCAAGGGACAATGGGTTACTATGAACGTAATGAGAGGGAGATCCAGATTGACTTTGGTTAATGGAAGAGAGTTGTTGTTGCATATTGGTGATAGTGTGAAATAGTTGGGTGATGAAAGGGTCAGTGTAAGTGCTATGAGGTGGAAGTGAAAGAGGTGAGGGGGTGAGAGTAGTGGTAGGAGAAGTGGTAGGAATAGTGATAGGAGGGACAGTGGAAGAAGGGAGAGGGTGGGATGCCACAAGAGAATTAGGGATGCTAGCTGTGATGGGGCAAGAGGTACAACACTACTAATCGGTTGTAGAGTAGTGGTTACACTAGGTGGGGTATTGGTCAGGATGGAAGCCACAGTTGAAGAGGGAGGAGTGGAAGCTCCTCCATGGCTAAACCTATGGGTGGGTGAAGGGGATGGCTTAGGTGCATGCTTCTCGTAGATTTTTGCAATCTTCTTCATCACACATAAGCCATTATAACGTTCAATGAGACAATGTAGGAGTTCAATGGCAAGGATGGCAATCCCTGAGATGGGTTCAAAGCTGACTTCATGCTCATAATCAGCGAGATAAACATGAATGTGGAAGATTTTATCATGTGGGAGGGTATTATCAGTAGTAGTATCATCTAGATGCAGGAGTTATTAAGGATTGTGTATAAGCCTCATGCACCATTGTCAACACCAGGAGTTGAAGTTGGATGGATGCCAAGATCTACGAGGGTGTTGTTAGTAGATTCTATGGGTCCTTGAACTTCTTCTCGCAATTGTATTGGCAAAGGGACACTAAATTCTCAGAGATAGACCCCTAAGGAAATGTGAGAAAAGGTGACAAAAGTTCTATAACCAAGATTCGGGAACCAAACGCAAGAAGGCAACACTAGGAAGGTGAAAGGAAAAAAATAGTGGCAAATTTCTAAGAATTTGACAGGAAACATAGCCAAAGGACTATGTCGCCCAGTATGGCAACTTAGTCCTAATAGTGTTGTTTTTGTTAAATTCTGGATGTTTGGGTGGATTTTTATGGTTTTTCTGATATTTTGGTGCAAACAGAAACCGATAATGCAAAAAAAATTGTATTTTCTTATTAAAAATGCAATGTAATGTGCAAAATTACCATGAATTTTCACTACATGCACTTTTATCACTAACCCT
The DNA here is from genome assembly GCA_007115665.2 of Sequoiadendron giganteum. Lineage (NCBI taxonomy): Eukaryota > Viridiplantae > Streptophyta > Pinopsida > Cupressales > Cupressaceae > Sequoiadendron > Sequoiadendron giganteum. The sequence goes on along the minus strand of CM021110.1, from coordinate 12,889,748 downwards.
ATGATGCAAGTTTTTAATGCAATGCAAGCTATTTTAAGATGAAATGCAAAAAAATAGAAAGCTAGCTAGTGTCAATGGTTGGGTTCACCAAAATGAACCGCCAAAAACATATATTTGAGCCAGGGAAAGAGGATTCCTTGACTAGGCTCTTAAGTTTTTTCACCCCAAGAGCACTTAGGTGGGAGAATGACTCTCTTTCCTCTAGGTTGAATGTGTTTAAGGCTAAGTTCATTCAAAAAGGGTGGGAAGGGATTTGATGATGGTTGTGAATGTGTGTGAAGTGTGGCTAAATTGAAAGAAAAATGAAACTAATCTAAATGTATGCAAATGCAAATAAAGTAAAACTAGGCTAATGCAAACTAACTAACTATATGCCCTAAATGTGTACTTTCTATAAAATGACAGAGCGGGATAGAAAGTGTGTACCTGGAGAAATGATGTGATAGTTGAATGCTCCTGGAAAATCCTTGAAAGTGCTAGAAAATTGTAGAAGGATACTTACGCCAAGTGGGGCGAACTAGTCCTCCAACTGGAAAACTTTCCCGAAATAGGTTTCGGGGAAATGGGTGTCCAGAAACACAAAAACCCTTTTCCAAGCTAGGCATGGGGACAAGGTTGCCAATAGTGGCCACCTAGTCCTCTTACGACTTTCCAAGGAATCAAGCTTTGGTTTTGTGGGTCTCGATTGATGTTCCCCTTTTCTGCAGCAATCTGCAATAGGAAGTCTTGAAAGTGACCTGCAACTTGCCTTTTGTCCTTCCCATGGCTTGAGACTTTGGAGTTGACTTGAGGAGAATGTTGGTACTTCTTGTAACACATTTTCCTTCACCTAACCTACATCAAAAGATCGACAAACACATGCAAAGACCATAAATTGTTGGGGTTAGATAATAGGGGTTTGCCTACGTCAAACCCCTTTGTAGGTGATTAAACCCAAATGAGATAAACACAAAGGAAAGAAAGAGTGAATGATAACACCATATTAATGCTTACCAAACCTTTGTTGATGGTCTGCAAAATGCATGAGCAACTTCAATGGAGGAGGTTTGAAAACCCTAGTGCTTGTATGCTTGGTTGGTTGGTTGAGTACTTTATGATTGAGCGAAAGAGTGTGAAAATGAGCTTGGAGAGAGTCAAATTTAACCAAGAGAGAGGAAAAATGGAGGTAGAAACCCTTATTTGTACATGATGAAACCCTAATTTTCCTGAAATGTAACTTAATAGGCCGACCCTAGGGTTCAGGAGGCAAGATTCCCATTGAATCTTATTTGAAATTTGAAATTTATGCTTAGAGGGACTAGGTCACCCAAAGTGGCAACCTAGTCCTCCTAGGAAAATTTTGATGATTGTCGGGAATTAATTTATGTTTAATAAAGTTAACTATATTTGCCTCCCAAAACACTTAGGTCAAGACTAAAGATGCATTAAAAGGACAAATTAGCATATGAAAAGGGTTGATTTAGGGGTGATAAGTCTAGATAAGTGTGAAAATGCAACACAACACTTTACAACACTTTGTCTTAAGGCTTAGGGAGGTGTAAGAACATATTATTTAGGTGAATTATGTTGAAAGGGTCTTAGAAAAGTGAGGAAATGTATTACAACACTTCACAATACCTTAGTAAAACATTGTTAGGTTAGTGGTTAATTGCAAGCTTACAAGGCTGAATTAAGGTAATCAAGACCAAAATCCATTGAAAAAGGCCAATTTGAGTGAAAAAGTGCCAATGTATACACTTTTTGGCAACACAATCCTTCCTCTTCCACATCTAATGTAAGGATTTAACATCCTCCGCTTAAGCACAAGTTAGAGCACGACCTAGTCCCAAATGATGATTGCAAAAAGAATTCTTTACCCTCTTCATCTTATTCTACTTTGGCTTGTGCCATTCTCATGACGAGTACGTCACCTCCTTCCTCAGTGTTTGTCATTGCCTCTATTTTGGAGGTTATAAGTGACTCTCTATTTCATCCTCCTCCCATTCAATCACAACACTTCACTCCAGAGAAGGGTATGTTCAACTCAGTGGAGGACACTTCCACTCTCTCTTCCATATTTGTTAAGTCTGTGATGCTAGCCTTGCAAGACTTTTTGATTAGGATGTTGAGGCAGCCTCCTCCTTGGCTCTTGTTGTAGGTGAGTTGGAAGGAACTACCATTTCTATCCTCCCTATAGGCTCATCTTCCCTCCCCCTACAATGATCTAGATTGGGAGCAAGATGACTTGTGGACGTGTCACACTAGAGCGATACCACTTCTTTATCTTTAGATTAGATTTATGTGTTTTTCTATGTTCCCCCATGCTTGTTCATTTAAGTTTGTGCTCACCTAGAGGACCCTTGATACACTTGTACGTACTTGGGTACAAGAGAGAAATTTTTTTGTACATTTCCTCTATTTGTTCCATTATCATTCTATTTTTTGTAAACTTTACTTTTCCATGTCAGGAATGATGCAAATCATTGGGGAATTTAGGCCTTTTCCATGTCGAGATGACTTTTGTTTATTTTCGTGTGCTTTTCTTCCCGTTTTGATCTATTTGGGTGGTGATGATAGTTCATACATATTATTTTTTATATTTATCTATTTATATCTATGAATAGTTCTAACCCCAAATAGTTAGATCCCCTTGTGATCTTGATTTATTCATCTTTTCTTTTCATGATGTTGTGTATTCTATGTGTTGTCCCTCACTTGACAACATCCCACAAATACATCTCACTATATATTTCATGCCACAACATACCTCTATATTTTCTTCTCCTTAGAATGACATGTGCTCCTCTATGTAGCACACATCATTGTAAGGGGGCTATCATATCTACTTCAAATTTTTATTTATTAAAAATATACATCTTGATGTCTTATAACCTCGTCATCTAACTTGGGGGCATCCTAACTAGACTTTTATTTTCTATGACTATCTTGCAATGTAGTTTGCAAGAACCATAGGCCTATCTAGTTGTTGTATGGTCTCTAGCTTGCTAGCCATATTTATCAGGGTTGTCTTTTATCTAATTAGATTATGTCATGTCTACAAATTTTATCATGTCTATTTTTTTCTTTTTGTCCTAACATGTTTTTAGTTAGATTATAATTAGCTTTGCAATATGGAAGACCCATGTCCTCTTCACATCCAAGCTTAGATTCTCTATTGCATATACCAGATTGAAGACCTACGTCCTCTTCATCCTGGGTATATTCTCTTCAACCTCTTTCTACTTTAGCTTGCACACGTTAGAATACATATGCTTGCTAAAGTGGAGGAAAAATGTAATGTCGAAAATTGCACCTAGTGCAATTTCACATCATATAACCTTCCCTTTAGCCTAATTAAAGTCAGTAATGCAATTTCACTTTCACCTAGCATTGATTTTTTCCTGATCTAATTTTTGAGAGGGTGATTAGACTATCTTTTAGTATCTTTTGAATTACACTTGAGTAACATGGCGTGCGAGCGGGAGGATGTGCGAGCGAGCGGGCGGGAAAACCGAAATTTTGAATCTTCGAACAATGGCACAGGTCATGGAAGTGCAGAATCAGAAGAATCATATGGAGAATCAAAGCAAGATTCGACAGGAAAGCAAGGTAAGGAAGATAAGACTGTTCTTGATCCCGGCAGAAACATCTTGGTGGACCCAGGAGGGAAAACTGCTCCATCTGAGATTCTTTCTCGAAGTACCAAAGGACTTCAGTTTGATAATACCAAAAACATGATGGGGGCAGCTGGAGGGGAAGGAGCCAAACCTAAATAGTGGTCATCTCTTTTCGTTGTCAAACCAAATGGAAAATCGGCTTTCCATCCTGTGTGCAATATCTTTGAACCAGCTAAGGGTAAATTTTCTATTTCTATCGCTGATCCGGTCATTGATCATAATATCTCTCTAATGGATAGAGTGTTGGTTGGTAAACTTATGGGGCCTAGACCAAATATTTAGGTTGTCAAGATGTTTGTTAAGAAAAAATGGAGAACTAATGGCCAAGTTCTCATCTCAATCCTGCCTAAGGGTTATTTTTCTTTTGAGTTCTCTTGTGAGGACATTAAGGTCATGAGGAGTGGAGGTCCCTGGATCATTGGCAAGTCCTCCTTAACCCTAAAGAAATGGTCCACCAACCTGGATCTTTCAGATTCTATTTTAAAAACTGTCCTTGTATGGGTTAGACTTCCTAGGCTTCCAATGGAATACTGGAATGTGGATGTATTTTCAGTCTAGCTAGCTCTTTTGGTGAGCTCCTATCTATAGACCCAATGACGGCAGCCAAGAGATGATTGTTGTTAGCTAGAATATGTGTGGGTGCTTCCTAGAATGTTGATCTATTATTGTCTATTGAATTCCGATCTAATTTGGGTACCTGGGTTCAAGCTATTGAGTTTGAAGCAATCCCTTTTGCGTATTTCAAGTGCAGGAAATTGGGTCATTCTGCTAAGAATTTCCTACTTAATTCTAGTAAGCCAAAGGGTAAGCCCCAACCTAAATCAAAGCTTGTATGGAAAAAGAAGAGTGAAGGGGAAGAGAAACAAAATAAAGAAAAGCAGTCTGAAGCGAATGAGAGCACTAAGAGGGCGATGGTCGAGGTTACCACCAAGAATAATGAGGATGAGGGGACTCAAGCTGATTTGGAATATAACATGGCAGAAACCCATCAGTGAGAAGCAGAAGATGAAGAGAAGGAAAATATTGTTGGATTCCTACAGAATGGAGAGAGAGACCTTGAGTGTGTGACGCCTCGGGATAGCATTCATGAGAATATTTGCTTGGGGAAGGACATTGCTGAGTTTGGACTTGATGAAATCCCTTCATAGGGTTTTAATATGCCGATCAAGGATGGGATATTAAGACTGGAAATTGGGATGCCCATTCTATCTCTGGCCTCTGGTGGAAGGGAAGAGTCAACCCTGATTCCTGACTTTGTTGATTCGTTGGAGAAGGTGAATGAATCTTTTGTGGATTCGAGCCAGAATGTAGAGTGTATAAATGTGAACCTATCTCAAAATAGTAATGGCATGATGGATACCCTTCCCTTAGACTAGAAAGGGTTTTACGTGAAATATTGGGAGACTGCGAAGGAGGAGGAGAGTCAGGAAGAAACTGACAGAGAGGATTTAAGATTTAATAATAAGAGGAGGAACAAGAAAAACCAACAACTGAGTACTCTGAAAGGGCTCTCAACAAGAACTAGAGGAAAGGCAGATTGTGAAGCCGTAAAGAATAGTCAAGGGAGAAAATCTACTCATTGGCACAGGGAGAATGATAGCATGCAAGATATTATAGATGGATATCATACCATTCCCAAAATTTGCAATCTCACTCTAGGTAAGAAATGAAGATCATGTCATGGAATATTAGGGGGATGAAAAGCCTCCATAAGAGGGATGTGTTGCATAATTTTTTTAGGGATCATAAACCATACATTTTACTAGTTCAAGAATCTAAAATACCTAAAGAAAAAGTGGAAAACATTAAGTTATTTAAATTTTGTGGGGTTCAAGGGAGCAGTTCAAAAGGTGCCTTTGGAGGTATTGTCACTTTTTGGAATCTTAATCTAATTAAAGGTGAACCGTTGTTTGAAAATACTAACCATGTGGCCACCAGATTTACTCATATCAGAGACAATTTCAGCTAGATCATGTCCAACATCTATGCCCCTAATGGTAGGGGGGCAAGAAATTTTTTTTGGCTAAATTTGGTGGCATTTCGCTATAAACACATTAATGAAACCTCTAGGGTGCTTATGGGAGATTGCAATACTCCACTGTAGGATAATGAAAAGTTAGGAGGGTCCCAAATCAATATGGAAAGAAAAATGGACCTTTTGGATTTCATCAACAATACAATGTTGATAGATTTAGAGCTGCAAGGAGCTTCCTTTACTTGGTCTAATCGTAGAGTGGGTAAGTAGTTGATTCAAGTAAGATTAGACAAAAATTTAATTTTTGATCAATGGTTTCTTAAGTATTTTTGGTCTTCAAAAGCCCTTTCGAGGGTGGGCTCTGATCATCTTCCTACTGGCTTTGTGGCAGATCCAATTGTGGATAAAAGAAATTTCCCTTTTAGATTTGAACGTATGCGGTTGCACCATCCTAAGCTCTGGGATGAGGTTAGGAATTGGTGGAATATTTCTGTTTTGGGGACTGCTATGTTTAGGGTGGCTAAAAAACTAAGAGAAGTCAAAAATAGGATTAGAGTGTCGAAGAAATATTCTTTTCACAATATCTTTAGAAGAAAAGAGGAGCTAAAGTTGGATCTAAAGGAGATCCAACAAGAGGGATACAATGTGGACACTAGACAAAAAGAAAATGGGCTTCTTGTGGAGATGAATGGCATTATTGCTAAAGAGGAATACTTTTGGAGACAAAGATCCAGGATCCTATGGCTCTCAGCTAGGGATAAAAATACTAGATATTTCCACATGTCTGCCCTAAAATACCGTGTTGCGAATAGGATAACTTATCTTGAGGAAAATGGAGTTCATTTTAGAAGGAAGAGGACATCAGGAGACAAGTTGTCGAGTATTTTAGCAATCTCCTTTTGGAAAATGATGGGGTTAATCAAAATCTGCAAGATTCTCTTTTAATGGCTATCCCCATTCTGGTTAAGGAGGAGGACAACAAAATGCTTTCTGCCATCTCATCGAAGGAAGAAATAAAGAAATCTACTTTTTCTTTTGAAGGTAATAAAGCCCCTGGACCTAATGGGTTTCCGATGTTTTTTTTTAATGGTTCTAGGAGATTTTTGAAGAGGATGTGGTAAATGCGGTTAAGGATTTCTTTGGATCAAGATGTATCCTAAAGGAACTCAATACTACCTTCCTGGTTCTGATCCCTAAACATCCTGGGGCTACATATTTTGAAGTTTTTAGGCCCATAAGCTTGTGTAATTATTTCTAAAGTCTTGACTTCTAGAATTTTATCTATCTTTCCTTCCTTAATTTCCCCTCAGCAAAATGGATTTGTTCTTGGAAGGCAGACTTTGGATTCAATTATGACAATGCATGAAAATATTCATTCCCTCTTTATTTCAAAGACTGAAGGCTTTCTCTTGAAGTTAGATATTTCCAAAGCCTATGACCGGGTTGAATGGGATTTTTTATTCAAGATAATGTTGGTGTTTGGCTTCAGCAAAAGAGTCATACAAATGGTTAGCCAACTCATCTCTTCCGCCACCATCTCCATTTTGGTCAATGGGTCCCCTTTACATTTTTTTAAGAATTCGAGAGGTTTAGGACAAGGAGAGCCCATTTCCCCTATTTTGTTTACCATTATGGCAGAATGCCTTGGGAGGAACCTAAATAGATTGGTTGATCAAGGAGACCTAATGGGTTTACGTCCTTCATCCAGTTACCTTGTTAGCTCTCATCAATATTTTGTTGATGACACCATTTTGATGGGGAGATCAACTGTGGCCAAAGCTAGAACTCTTCAAAATGTTCTAGACAACTATGAAGGAGCTTCTGGTCAAAATATTAATATTCAAAAAAGTTCTTTATTTTTCTTCAATACTCTGGTTAGAAGGCAAACCATGATAGCTAATATTTTTGGCTACAGAGTGGATGCTCTTCCTTCAATATATTTGGGCTTGCCCTTGGGCCTCAAGCCCTTTGACTCTTTCTAGAATTCCTTGGTGGACAGATTCAATAAAAATTTGGCAGGGTGGAAAGGAGCTCTTCTCAATCAAGCTAGTAAGATTCAACTCCTGAAGGCCACTCTTCAAAACCTTTCGATCTATTCTCTTAGTATTTTTAATATTCCTCTTAATTATGCGGAAGCTATTGAAAAACTCCAAAAAAAAATTCTTTGGTTTGGGGTTGAAGAAAGGAGGCGTATGCCCCTCATTGAATGGGACATGGTTTGTAGACCAAAGAAGCTAGGGGGATTGGGCCTTAGAAAAATCAGAACTATGAATAAAGCTCCCCTTGCTAAACAGATTTGGAGAATTTTCTCCTAAATTGGAGAATGGAAGAAAATATTAAAAAGAAAATATCTGGCTAACATTGTCTCTCTAAATTCTTTGTTGGATTCTCAGAGTCTACCCTGTGGTTTAGCTCTATGGAATGATATCTTAAAAGGGAGTAAAATCCTTCACTTGGGAATGGGATGGAGCATAGGAAATGGGAATCTTGTGAGGTTCTAGGAGGATAGATGGATCATGATAGAACCTTTGGTTTCCTTTGACAGTTTCAAACAATGGGTGGATATTTGTAAGGCTACTTTTGGAATCTTAGTTAAAGACTATTGGAGGGATGGATGTTGGGTGAATCTTTGCCAGATCAGTATAGATCTTGCCCCTATCCAGTCATCCCTTATGGCTTTTAGAACGAACATGAATTATCAGGAGGACATCATGGTTTGGACGGCTAGTTCGTCGGGCAACTACTCTGTTTCTTCCATTGTCTCTTTGTTGTCTTTCTCTCTTGGCCCTCCTCCCTTTTGGGCTAAAGCTCGGCTAAGCTACTTGACCCCTAAGGTTAATATTTTCTTTTGGATTCTTCTTCAAAACAAGGTGCTTACGATGGATAACCTCTGTAAGAGGGGTTTTTAGATCCCTAACCACTTCTACCTCTGTAAGTGTGCTGCGAAAACGGCTAACCATTTGTTTATTCATTGTCCTTTTGTGAATTATATCTGGGAAAGGTTCTACTCTTTGTGGAGTATCTCCTGGATGTCACTTGGTACTATTAAAGATCAATTTACTCAGTGGGTGGCGCCCTCCTTTAACCCGCATATTCGTAAGTTGTGGTCTTTAACTTTCCCTTATATTGCCAGGGGAGTTTGGAAGGAGAGAAACAACATAGTTTTCAAGGAGAAGGAAACTACGAACAAAATTGTGTTTGAAAAAAAATTTAGGCTCATTGGGGAAAACTTCAATTTGGCTCCTTATCATGAGGTGTTGATGGAATCTGTGGTTTGTTCAGCTTATGAATTTGAAATGGCTAAAGTTTGGGAGAGTAAAGGAGATGTGTCCTTTTCTTCTAAACCAGCTAAAAAGAATCATGATAGTGTCTTATGGTGTCACCCCCACTAGGGTTGGATTAAAGCCAATTTTGATGTGGAGGCAAAAGGGAATCTGGGATTAGCAGGGAGTGGGGGTGTGTTGCGTGATGATAAAGGCATGTTAATTGTTGCAGTAGTTATCTCTTTGGGGAAACAAACAAATCACATAGATGAAGCTATAGGATCCTACTAGGTCATTGTTTTGGCTAAAAGTATGAACTTTAAAAATATTTGGATAGAGGGCAACTCAGAAAATATCATTGATTGCCTCCTTGGATTTTCCCCCCATCTTGGACTATTAAGTACTGGATTGACGAAGCTAGGGCCACTTTATCCAAGTTCGAGAAAGTTAAAATTTCCCATATCTATAGGGAAGGGAATGGTGTGGCGGACTTCTTTACCAACAAGCAGATAAGACAAAATAGAAAGGTGATGTGGTAGAATTACAAAGATTTATCTACTAACATCAGAGCCCTAATCAACTATGATTGCACTCATGGGAGAGAAGCCGCATTTAAACATGATTAAAGAGAAAGGTGCCAAGTAACGATATTTCATAGATTTGATGGCAGAAACATAATGAATAGAATTGATGGGTTGAGCTTGCATGTTTTGTAGGTGCTTTGGTTTTGTTGCGAACTCTTAAGTCTGTATTTTCATGGTGTGGGCAATCAGAACAAGAGATTGACGACAATGGGAGGAAGAAAGAAAAGAGTTGAGCCTACTACGTGTACAAAGAATAAAGACAATTCCAAGGTTTGGAAGAAAATTGAGAAGGGAGGGATTCAACCGTTCATTGAAAGAATTCATGGTCCATACATCAGAGCTACTGATTATTTTGCAAAACATTGGAACAAAGGAGAGATTATCATCTTTCGAAGGAAGGTGCTAGTAGATGAGGCACTTATTGGAGAAGTTACTATTCTCTCAATTGATGGTGTGAAGTTTTATTGTGACAGGAAATATTCGGACGAAGATTTTATTAGCTTTCTGAAATCGGAGGAGAAAAAGAGACTAGTTATAGTCTCCAATAGCTATTTCGAGTTGAATAGGATCAAGAAAATTTGGAGGGAGGTGCTCAGAGTCTTAATGGAATATATTACTTTGGATGGGAGATTTACCAGAGTATACGGGTATCATTTCGTTTTACTCAACCACTTCACATATAAGGTTAGGATTTCTTTCCTCTACTACCTATTGTGTTCTTTGAACAATAGTATTTAGGAGTTTAGGAGAAATCCTGAAAAGAATCTGGTCCTGCATGTTGGCCTTATTTGGCTCATTTTTTAGCACTTCAAAAATATGTCGGGTGTCTCTAACCCCAGCACTGCCTTGACTTCGGAGGGTTATGACACTGAGTCTAGCTCGCCTGAGGATATCAAGGTCTCAGACTCGGATTGGGTGGATGAGATAAATCCTCCTAGCAAAAAAAGGAAGAATGCCCCTTCTGCTAAGCCCTCAAATAAAAAAGATTATCCTCGAAAAATTCCTCTCGAAGTGTTTGTGTCGAAGGACAAGATCAGGGATGAACCCCCTATGGAAAAATTGGTGGCCTACTCGGAGGATTCTTCGAATGATGACATTGTGAAACCTTCTAGGAAGGAGGTCTCCTTTGCCTCTTTCCACTCTCTTGACATATATGATAGGCCCAGCTCGCATGTGGTAATGAATCCTGATGACCCTGCTTTTGAACAAGAAAGGGAATTTTATGGTGATATCCTTTCTATGGCTAGAAAGGGAGCGATTGATAATTTTAAAATTCTGAAGTGGTCCTTTCATGAAATTAAGGACCTAATCTTAAAAATAGAGCTATCACAAGTAAAACAAAATCTTGGAAGCTAAAGTGGAGGAGTGGAACTCGGTTGAGGCTTTATGGACTGCGGATGAGAAGATAGTCATGGTTGATTACCTCTAAAAAGAGGTAGACTTCAATAAAAACCTTAAGAAGGATGGCGAGAACCTTGGAAAAGAGATTGATAAGATCAGGGAAGCCCTAAAAGCCACTATTGAACACAACCACAATTTTTTTAAAAACAATCTACTGTCTTGAGAGCTTTGGTGGAAAAAATGGATAACTCTCAGCAAGGTCTTCTGATTGTGGATCTAGATGTTGAGAAGAACAAAAACAAGGTGGAGGAATTGGGCCCTCCAAAGAGAATCAGACCCAACATGAAGAAAAGACTGGATACAACGACTCTGGAGACCCAGGATCTGAAGATGGTGGCTCAAGATTTGGACATCCTGGAAACGAAAGTGGCAGAGACCTTAAAGTCTTTGGGTTAGGTTTGGTTGTGTTTTTCTTGTCGTTGGTTTTTTGTTGTCCTTTTGCTAGGTTTTGCTGGTGGCTGTTGTTCTTTCCTGTTTATCTATAGTGTGCAACTTGTCTTTTCCTAGACTTACTTTTGATATATCTTTTATTGGTTTGTAAACTTTATGGTTTCGGGTCCCTATAAAACCCATTTTTTCCTCAATCAAAAACATTAATTTTATCCTTGACCCCTTTATTTTTAGTCTTTAAATGATATTTTTTGGGGAAACTAGTGCATCGCATAGATGTCTATGCATTGCACAAACATCCAAAAAATATTCTTGATTATGTTGTTATTGGGATGTTTCACTTTTGCCTTCCTATGAAGTGTAATGCCATTATGGGTTATAGATGTGTCGAAAATGCCTTCTTGCATGTCTTTTCTTCATTCCAACTTATCAATTCTTCATTATATTCACCCCATTCAATATTTCATTCACTCTAGCTTATTCTTTCTCTCTTCTATATCATTTTTTTTTAATCTATGAAGATTTCAACCTATCTTGGCTCTCTACATCAACTCTTTGTCTCTTTGGCACGTCATAGGTACTGCATACTCTCCTTCATATCACTAGCTTGCTAAAGGGAGGGTAACTACACTCTCTTTTATTGCATTATCACATTTATTTTAGTAAGCATATTCTCCTTTAACATATCAATTGTCTTGTCTATTTATTTATTTGTCTATCATTTTCTCTATCTATCTATTTGGTTGTCCATGGAGCTGGAAATTCCAAAAATAAAACATAGTTCAAGTCATTCCATAAGGAAATGACTTGAGAAATTACTTGAAAATGTAAAACATAGTTCAACAACACATAATACGAGCCTTGCTAAATAATGAACTAATCCAATGGACTATGTTGATCATAGGGAGATCAAGAAAAAGAATTGAAACCTTGAAATCCTATTCGTACAACATTATGTTTGTTCATTTCATCCTAATGATGGCATAAGAATCTTGCTAGAATTCATAAATACATAGGGGAATTAAACTAAAGGTATAAAAATTTAAAGAAAAATGAAAAGAATAATTAATGAATAACATCAATAAATAGTCAATATGTGTATTAGATATACTAATTGTATCATAATTTATGCAATAATAAATATCATGGATAAGATGAAATTTTTTTCATGTGGACCATCGAAAAAAAATGAATCACAATAATTTATATTTTGAATGTCTTAAACCAAAGGAAATAGGGTTCCACCTTTTGGGAGATGGAACTAAGGGGCCTATTTCACTTTTAATTCATTAGGAAACCAATATCCCTCAACCAAGTGACTCAATTGAGGGAAGGATAACACAAAAGCATGTGTAGTACCCTTACGTGTGATTAAAAGGGGGTTCACCATTAAAATGAAGCTTCAAAGGAGAAATGCAAACTCGAATGCACTAAAACCTAGAAACTTATGAGCATGCAATCAAATGAACAAATAAAAATCAAACATAAATGAACCTGGTAAACTGATGGATTCCAAACAAGATCTGTAACTCTGAATGTTTTTTTTTGAAGTGTATTGGGATTCATTTGCCAAGTCTAGGGCAGTTTAGTCCTGCTACTGGAATTTGGGAAGAATCTAGAATCTCTAGATGACAAATCAAGATCTATAGAAAACTGGAAAAAAGAGGTATACTAGGACTCATATGCCCAGAGGGGTGATTTAGTTCTAGTATTAGGGTTTGACTAAAAGTTTTGTATCCTCAAGTGATCTTCTATAGCTTTCATCTTGTTTGATCTTCAAGTCTGAAAAGTTTGAATTCTGAGTTGTAGGTGAGTTTCCACAAAGATGACAACTTCTTGACAACTTTGAAAACTTTCTTCAATCTTGTAACTTTGTCTTCAAAGGATCTTCAACTCGAAATTACCTAGATCTACAATCACACATGAAGAGGGAAAAATGTTGTTTTGTTAGGGAATATGGTCAAACCCCATTTTGGTAATCAAACCTTGAAATGAAATAGAATAACATCAAGGAATGATAAATGAACAAATGCAATGTTGCAACTCACCAAACCCTTGGAATAAAGGTTGCAAACTAGTGTGAAATGGATCCAATGGATGTGGATCTTGACTGTTGATCTTGATATGAAATAATGTCTTTGAATTCTTACTTGAATCATGAAAACCTACACCACCAATGTTAGCTCACAAACACACATGATGCATGATGACTTTGAAATTATTCTTGAATCTTGAACACTACTCCAAATGCTTGATAATTTTCTCTTTAAAGCTCTTGATCTCATAAACTTGTCTTATGAATGCTCTCTTGAAAATATTAGGTGAAATTATATGAAATAACCTTGTATTTATACTTTTTTATGCCAAATTTCCCATAATTACAACACTACGAACCAACATCAGATTGTAATGTAGAAAAATATATCCTTTGGACATTTCTACGTTCATTTGGGTCTTTCTTGTGGATTTTGGCCTAGTTTTTCCTAGATTTAATGTTGTAATGTGGCCAACACATTCACATTAGGTCTTGAACCCTTTTAAATCAATAAAAACCTAATGATGTCTTGCAAAGGTGTTGTGTAGTGTTGTAACACACTTTCACACTTTTCTAGGACCCTTTCATTATAATTCACTTAAACAACCCCTTTTTATCACTTACCAAACCTTATTTCAAAGTGTTGTAAGAAGTTGTAACAAACTCTCACACTTTTATAGGCTTGTCATCAACAATTACACCTTTCTTATGCCTTAAAATGGCCCCGTTTTACCCTCACAGGCCTTATTAGCCGATAGGATATTGTGGGTGGGAAATCCCACCGGATTCGTCTGATGTCTAATGCCGAGAAATTTCTAAAGTTTTCTGAAAATGGTTTTAGGTGGTAGACAATGGGAGTGAGGCCCCCTATACTATGCACCACATCCTCAATAAATTGCAGTAAATGTGATTAATAGGAATGGGGAAGGTATGGCAAGGATGGTTAAAGGGCATGGCATCCCTGTCCATAGATGGAATTTTTTTGAGAATTGTGTGAAAAAATAAACCCCAGCATTGCCTTAAAAATATCACGGCCCCTACATTGGTGGACACATATAGATTTGGTCAAAAATGCAGAGACAGAAGATGGCATGAGAAAGAGAGAAAAGAGGAGGCAAGAGAAGAGAGCTTGATGGGAGGAAGCAGAAAAGGCATAGTTGTTTAGAGTTGCAAAGGAGGGATAGGGAGAATGAAGAGGAGAAAAAAGTGTGGTCTCATGGAATGCAGTGAGGAGAAGTTAGCGTGTAGGCATGTTGAGAAATGGGAAGATAGCTTTAGATGAAGAGAATGGTGATGGGAGAGGAAAAGGCCAAATGGAACACGAGAATAGAAGGAAAAGAATGAGAATGGATAGAGGATGGGTTTTTTTGTGAAGAAAATGGAATGTGAGCAGAAAAAGTCGGTTGGAATTTGATTGAGAATGTGATGCAAAAGGTAGTGAGTAAGAATACATGGAGGAAGCAACTAAAAAGTGGGATTAAGAGTGATAGAAAACACCTGAAGTATCACTATTTTTCTCCACTATTGTAGGTGTTCTTCTTAGGAAACTCTAATCCCAGTTATTGTTTTCTCTTGCCATGTTTAGTGGTATGAATGTAAGCATTGATTTGAATGAATGTGATAGTTCTTACTTCATTTCTAGGTTCTATAAATGATCATTTCAGTATTACATAAGGAAGAACATTGTATGGTGTTGGATTATTAAGTATTCTCAGTGATTTGGTATTGATTTCATGCATTTGAATCTTCAAATATGCAGTCATATATTTCTTTGCAATTGTGTTCTTTTGGTGAACTTGAGACTATTGGGATTGTACTTTCTATCTTGCTGGTCGTGCATCCTACAAGTAGGCCATACCATCATAGCAGCATAGACTTTGTGATTTTTAGTGGAATTTTCCCTTCAAACTTGGCACAGGAGGTTTGTATTTGTTTGCAGATTTAGATTGAAGGATTTGAAGGAGATTTAGATTGAAGGATTTGAAGGAGATTTTATAAAAGTTTAGGGTGGATTCACTACTGCAACCTTCAGCTTGGTTGTACAGTAAGATAGAGGAAAGTGGGCTCCATTTGGACTGGTTTGATCTCCTTTATGGCTTCTATCTCATTCATTATTGGTGCCTAGGGCTGCAAAACACATTTTTACATATGTTTGAGTGAGATCATTTATTTGTATGCAATTTGGAGGTGATTCATAGTACTTATATTGTTGGTCCATGTATAGCGGACATACAAAGTTGAAGAAATGCAAATGGGTAATATCACTGTAATTCATTTTGAGTGATTTTATGAACTCGGTCATTGTTATTATGTGCATATCTATTATACTTGGGTTTTCTTATGCAATGTACTTTTTATTATATGCGCAAAAAGTTTTTATTGTGCATATCTATTATAGTTGAAGATATGCCTTTAGTTTGACTTTCTTATGCAATTTAATTTTTATTGTGCTCAGAGTTTGTTGGGTCTTTTGTTGCCAAGATTTTTAATTTAACAAAAGGTATATTCTACCTTATCTTGACTTCTTCCTGAAAATGCTTTTCCTTGACATTGTAACTTATTTATCATGTCATTGGTATGATGCACTTTGCACCACATGAGGCCCATATTGAATGTCTCCCTTCTCTTTTGCATCTTAAAAGAAAATAATTTATTGAGTGTGATTTGGCATAAGACCTATTCTCTGGTTGTTATATTCTATTTTTGTTTGGTTCTTTCTCTCTCTTCTGTAATGTTTATATTTGCTCTTGTATTTCTTGTTTAGATTCCTCAATTTTATTATAAGATTACTAGGAAGATTCTTCATTTTCTTATGGAGGTTAGCTATCTTTGTGAGTAATATGTTATGGATACAACTATTATGGGTTCAAGAACTCACAGGGTATGGCTCTTTTCAGTAGATTATAGAATAGAAAAATAGGTACCGTAACCCTGTGAAGCAAAAGATAAGATGTCAAAAAACAAAATATTTGTTTCTCTAGAGTATGTTCACTACAACCATACTTATTGTAACAACAATTTACTTGCATGGAGTGGTTGAAAGAAAAATAAGCTATTGCTTTGATTGGGAAATAAAAATATCACAAATGTAGCCAAAAACTATGTCTAGCTAAACAACAAAAAAGGAAATATTTTTAACTTAAATGTTGTGGATGCTACCCCAGTTGATTATGAGAGTAGTACGATGATTTTACTTGGAAAGATAAGCAATCTGAGCTTTTTCAAGGCTTATTTGAGTTTTTTACTTGGAAATTAGACCTTAACAAGGGAAAATGAGTTGTTTACTTCGAAAGTAGGGCTATCTTTGGTCAACCATGACGTGTTTACACACAAATCAGAGCTTTGTGATGAAGAATTTGTCTATTTTTTTTTAAGGAAGGCTTGAAAATCCCAAAAAACCATGGCTTTTTATGCTAGCCTGGCTTTTAATGAAAATCTTTGTTTTGAGGTGAAAAAGAAGTCTACAAATCTCTTGAAATCCCTGGTTTTAATGGAGAAATCCAATTTGATTAGAGAAAATTACTTTCATCCTTACTGATCTGCTCCTAATATGAAGAAATCTACCCTCTTTGAATGGAGAAGTTTGAATTTGATGGAAATAATTAGATAAATATGAATTATTCTTAGAAAGTTTTAAAGTAAATTAAAATAAATGATAATAATTAAAATAAATTTCAATAAAAGATAATAATTATTTATTAACATTTTGAAGATATGTTATTTTTCAAACCCTAGTGAGAAGAAACTTTCCATACAAGCAATGGGGCAGATGTAAGGAAATATGTATATAATTGTTGGGTTTGCACTGATCTTTTCCAGTGTAATTGAGGGTATTGAAGTAAATTTGAGAGTGTGATCATGTCAACTGCGGATAGCAAGGCAAAAATTTAGTGGTGAAGGTTTAATGGGTGTGTGTTTATTCTTGATGCAAAGTTGTTATGGGAGGTTGTGTGTCAAATCTAGGTAGAATTATCAAAGATACACTTCGGTGCATACAGGGAAAAGTGGTTCTTAATGTTCCTTATTGCCAAGGATGTAGTGATCTATTATTTAATTTCTCTAACGAAGATGGTGAGAAGTGAGTAACACATCATGTCAAGGTGGGGTTAACCAAGCATTAGCCACAAATGAGCTATTTCTCTCTTCGTATACTTCATATCCTTTCAATGTTTTATTTCTAATGTTTCTCACTAAAACATTTCACTTTGGATCTCCATGTTGCAAAGACGGTTGTTGTTGCACCAAAAGATTGACTTGTTAATGCCTGATACAACCACTGGATTTATACAAGATCCAAGATCCATAGGAGGTGGTTAAACCATGTCACGAAGCCTAAACGTTGCGCTGGCCCACGTCAAGGATATCAAGGGTAACACCTTCCAACAATCCCCCCCAGCACAAGCGAGGGATTCGAACCTGTGACCTCAGATCTGATACCAATTATTGCAAAGATGAATGTCATTGCATCAAAAGATTGACCTGTTAATGCATGATACAACCATTGGATTTATACAAGATCCAAGATCCACAAGAGTTAGTTAAACCATCTCACGAAGCCCGAGCGCCATGCTAGCCCATGCTGAGGAGACCAAGGGCGACACCTTTCAACACTCCATCCCTATAGCTAAGTGACAAGCATAATATATACAAACCTATTATAAAACTTGGGTTGTGGAAAAGTTAAAAGAGGCTTTGGTAGCAATAGCTACCATAAAATGATGAAATAATAATATGCCATTGATGTTCACAATGATTAAAATTTATTGAGAAAAAATATAGCATTTTACATATGGTTGTAATTCAAGTTTAATGTTTGTACTTATTTTAGTTTCCTTATTATTAGTGTCAGAATGTAGAAAATGAGAGATTGATTATGCATCTTTGGAGGACTTCAAACCATGTCTTGAACTTTAAACTAAGAATATTAATAAATTATCAAGTAAAGCATGTAAATTTATACACTCTATCAGAATCATGACCATGGTATAAACTTGAAAACCTCACCTCCATCTCGGATACATAAATTTTAGTACTTATACCCTTATTATGTATTCCACATGTTTAAAGATAAGGAAGGACTCCAATGAAGGATAAGGTTTATAATAGATATTATTTAGCTAGATAGTAAAGAATTTATTAGGTTATGAACATGGGTGAATGTTATTTTCAAAGTGTATGGGTATATATACATTGAGATTTGATAACATGCAAATTTCTCAAACTTAGAAGTATGTCGGAATTATTATGTGAATGAAGGATAGTATAACTATAGCAAACCTCAATGTGATTGCATTCTATGTGGACAGTGACAATGTGGTTGAGATCATTTTATGATTGCATTCCTTAATGTTGGAATTATTATGTGAATGAAGGATAGTATAACTATATAAAACCTCAATATGATTTCATTCTAGGTGGAGGGTGACAATTTGGTTGAGATCATTTTATTGACAACATGACACAATTTGTGAGAAAACTTTAGTCATTGTTTAAAAAGATTTGCTTGAGAGAAGGTAGTGACCCTACATTGCTATGCAAAGTTCTAAGTTTGTGGAAAATCATGTCACCCTCGATTTTACAAGCTCCCCAGCTTTGATTTGCACTCTCATCAAGCTAAATACATCTCTCCTAGTTATTGTTGGAGCATCAATTCCACTTTTACAAATTTCTCTTTTGCAAAAATCTGCTACATACCATGAAAAAATCAACTACAAGGACGAGGTATCAAGACTCAAGAATACATATCAATCAATGACATCAACGTCATCAACGACTTCAGTATATTCAACTTCTAATTTTCCTCTTACATAACTATGCATTTTAGCTATTTACTTAAGCTACAATTTTTTTTCCATAATTTGAGACCTAATATTCCTGATCATGACAGTTTGCATCATGTAAAATAATAGATATAAAATATGAAAAGCTAAAAAAGGGATATGTTTTATTACTAATTTATAGCAATACATTGTTCAATAAAGTAAAGCTTGGATTATGTCATTTCATATCTTCTGAGTTATGTTTTTCTTTATTTGACCAACATAGTGAATGTGCTACAGGAGAAAGTGCTTGTATTGCTTTGGTAGTTGTTATTGCTGATTAGTTACAAAAAAGTTTGATCTACATGCTAATAAAGTCACAATTCAATACATTGATACAAGAGGGACCTCTAGATAAATATTATTTATTTCATCGCTTTGAATGAATGATTATGTTGATTATGGCACTGACGATACTCCTTCCAAAAGAGATAATATGACCAAAAACATACATACAGATATATGTATTCATGCATGTATGTTTTAAGAATAAAAAAGTATGATTGCCAACTAAAATGGATTCAATCTCTATCCTCTTAGGCTTTCCTCTGTTTTGGAAACCACTTGTCCAAGCTATCTCCATGAAAAATAAATCAAAAAAAGATGATAAAACACACATCCAAATCATTATATTTTTAGCTTTTTCTCTGGGTATGTTTTGATGCATAGAAAAGCATTCGACAATTTGAGACTATTGCATCCCATCATCAATTGACTTTTTCTATAAATAGTTAGTCTTAAGAAAAGCAATTTACATTTTCTTACAATTTTTCCCCCTTCCCTTTAATATATTGCTAGAGTATATCCTGCTATTGGCATAACCATTGCACCTCATTGAGGTGCAAGCGCTAGTTTAAGTGTCTTTTTGAGAATAAACCTAATAAACATCATTAAACACATCTTAATCCCCAACACCCACTTAAAATGCCTAAGTGGGACCAAGTCGCCACTTGGGATGACTTAGTCCCATTTGGCTCTAAAATCAAAATTATTTCAAAATTCTAGTGGGTTTTAATTTTCTAAGACCTAAGGTCGGCCTGTGATGAGGTATTTTTAGGAATTAGGGCATAATTGTGTATAAATATGTGGTTTTCCACTCATTTTGGCCAAAAAAAAATATTATATTGTCTCTCCTTGAACTTTCTTCTTCTTCTCATCTCTCTTTCGTCATTCTTCTCAAGCAAGATAGGGTTTTGGCATTCTAAGTCCTCAAGAATCATTCAAGGGAAAATTCTTCAACCATTGCTATATAAATTCAAGATCAATCATCATGGCAAGTTTCTAATCCAATTACTTCATGTTCATTCTCCATTATATTATTTCATCATTTTGGTTTAGTACCTAAAAGGGGTTTGACCAAGGAAAAATCCCCCATTCCCTAACATTCAACATTTCTCTTCCTCTCTTTGTGTGTTTGTAGATTTAGGTACCTTGAAGGCTTGGAGATCATTAAAGACTAGGTTGCAAATTTTTTGAAGACATCTCCTTGTTGGCTAGGGCAAAACATCCACTAAAAGTCACTTTAGTGCCGAAAAGTAGAGTTTCAAAACCGAATACTTGGACGAGAAAAAAGTGCATACCAAGAGCTTTCAGATTTTTAGAGAAGTCAAAGTGGACTAAGTCACCATTAGTGGTGAATTAGTCCCACTACACATGATTTCCAGAGTTTTCTATAGATTTGGACACCCATTTGCCTTAAACGAGCTTCCGTACAGTTTTCCAGATCTGAGACTAAGTAGCCCAACTTGGTGAAAGTGTCCCAATAGGTCAAAATTCTAGATTCAACAACATTTCCAATCTTCATTCCAGTTTGCAACTCATTCCCAAGTGCACACCTTTCATTTACCAGCTTTTTGTTTTGTTAAGTTTGCATTTCTAGGTCATTTAGTGTAGGTTTTCATATCACATTGCATTTGTCTTTCAAGTTTACACTTGATGGTGAACCCCTTCTATCCATTTGCACCCCCAAGAACTCTCTCTTTGACAAATTTTAATCTCTTTTGTATTGAAATCTCAAGGGTTTGTTCTTGAATGTGGAGTATAGAAGATTGTTGCCCTAGGTCCTAAAACCTTTAGTGGTTACAAAATTGCACTCTACATAGAGCTAGGATAATAAAATCTCGCCAAGATTTTGATTTGAAATTGTTTCTAGTTAAAGCGAGACTCATACACCAGTTGGGGCATATGAGCCCCAGTATCTTAAACACAGGACACAAACTCCAAAAAGTGTTAAGTTCAATGCAATATTTTAAATTAGGCCTTGAGATCTAGGTGGGACCCATACGCCCAAGGTGGCGTATAAGTCCTAGATCACCAGATCTGAAACACATAACCCAAAAACATGAATTATGATTTTTCAATTGTTAAATGTCAAGATTATCCTTAGAAAAATGCATTTAATTAGGCTTGTTGATGCAAAATAGGACCAAATAAAACATAAAGAAGGCAAATTTTAGTAGGGATGGCCCAAACAAGTGTGAATGTAAATGAATACATTTTCCTACACTACATGTCTATATAAAATAAATAGTATAGAGAGGCTTGTTTCAAACTTTGATGCAATTCCAATTCATTTGTAAATATCAAGTCTTTTGACAAATAATGCACCAGTCCTATGAATTCATAATTTTACATTTTTTTATAAAATGATTTACTATCCAAGAAAAATATACAATATGACTCCATATTTGAATTTATATTTTACATAATAAATATCTCAATCTATTTCTCAAAGATCAAACTACTACGACTAAACATTCATTATGAAATTATAGTTTCTTTACCATCTGTCCCTCTTGCACATTTGTTCAGGGTATAGATTGCTAATGACAATGACAGGTTCAATGTTTCTTTTCAAACCCATGACTTGCATTTTATTAGTGCATGCATCAACTAACCATGTTACATGTGCATTCCAACTATAGTGACCCACATATATACAAAAGAAAATGTGATACTTTAAATTTTTTATAATCAATTATGCATGGTATGAATGCATACATCATACTATATATAAAATGATCATAAGTATATATATATATATATATATATATATATATATATATATATATATATATATATATATACATGTATGTATGTATGTATATGTATATGTATATGTGTGTGTATAAATGTAATATTAATTTAATCTTTATCAAAAAATTCTTTAAATAAATAATATAATTATTTTTAAAGGACATTTTTACAACTTTAATAAGTTCATCTATCTTTTTTTCTAAATAATGATAGGTATGTCTTAGGGATTAAGCTTAATTCGTTAAAACATTGAGTAGCATTGAATTCTCATTGTGACCCAAATTCAAATCTCAAAAGAACATCTAATATAAAATTTTAAATTGTAACTCTTAATTTTCCATAATTAACTTCTAATATATTGGTAATGGAGATTTTAAAAACCCTTCGTTGGGATGCCATAACTAATTTGTCTATGTTTTGGTAGTTAGAGCTTTTAAGTTTGCATAGTACTGTAAGGATTGACACAAAAAACCACACAAAGACCATTGAGCAGAGATGGCATATGGACAAAAAAAATGTTTATGGGCCTTAATTATATTATAGAAAAACATTTTTTCACAAAAGATTAGGGCCAAAGCAGATCCGCGTTCTGCCAAAACAGAGATGCATACAATTCGCTCCCTTCGCTATCTGCGCTTGAGAAAGTAAACTCATTCTCCATCTTCTGATAGCCGTATTCATTTTGTTCTATGCTGTTCGATCCTACGCCCATCATCAATACATCTTGATCGCTGCCATAACCACGCGGGCTTTCTGTTAAAATAGATGAATCTTGTGCTGCAAAATTATTAAGGTCTTGGGGAGAATATTCCGGCGTTTTATCATCTTCTGTGGAGTCTTCCCCATTGCCAGCAACAACAGCAGCGGCTGGAACAGGCTTATGGCCTTGGCGTCCCAAGGCCACATGGCGAAGCAGCTTATTCCTTGTTGAAAAGGTAAGGGTGCAGGAACAACGCCATGTGCTATGCCCGCACTTGTTTCCGTGGGTTTTTAGATCTCCCACGAAAGAAAACTCCTTTCCGCAGTTGTTGCAGCTATACATCTTAGCACAGTGGCTTCTTCTGTAATGGTTCCGCAGGGACACCATGGATTTCAAGTGCTTGAAATTCGGATGACGCCTGTTGTGTCTGCAGCCTTGGAAGGGGCACGAATAAAATGACTTTTTGCCCTTGGGCCTGATGGATGTGAGGGCATCCGTGCTTTTATATTGCTCGCCGTGTGATCGCATGTGAATGCGCACATTCCCATCTCGCCGGAACTCTTTACCACAGATACTGCACAAATGGCTGTGCTCTGCAAGAATCTCGGCCTCCTCCATTTCAACAACTTCTTCTACGCCTGCAGAACTCAAACGTTGACATTGCGACAAAATCGAAGCAGATGTTGTGATCACCTGGCAGATGATGGAATTGAGGGCCGAGTTCACCTGATGCGGCTCATCGTAGCTTTCGCTTTGCAAGAATCGCTCCACTTCCTCGGCTTTGTCTCCAAGCCAAGAAAGCTCAGAAGTGAGAGCAAACAGATTTGTTTCCCCTTCCCCATGTCCCAACACAGATTTATCATCATCATCACCACAGATGGATTGCCAAGAGTTTTCTCCCTCAAGACTCAAAATCTCACTATAAACTCTTTCCTCTATAACTTCCATGACTTCTCGTAATCGTTGAGAGCTGAGTCACTGAGATATGCGTGTGCCAAAACAGGGCAAAATAATGGTTTAAGTAGAGTGGTTTGGTTGTTTGGGCCGCCAAGCGCGTGGAAGGCACAAGCCAATCTATAAAATATTCTCACCACTTTCCACACAAGCACATCCAAAACATTTTTCTTTGCTTATATTACGTATTTTCAAAGGAAAAAGAATGGGCAACTTCCGCAAATTTCCAAACAAGTACACAGTCCTGTACAGTATTTTGACAGGAAATTTGCGCCAGTTCAGGCAATTCTATAGACGAGATACCTCTTCGTCTACAAATACAAATGTTTAGAGTAGCCAAATACTAATACGATGTACAAACAGACGGAATACGAACCACCTTCAGCCCACAGGTTTCTCGAGTTTTGATTAGATTAAAACGTCAGTACCCATAGGTTTCTCAAGTTTCTCGAACGTTTCAAATGAATTTATACGATCTTGTGGACGTTTCACCTTCAAATTGAAATCACACATGGCATAGGTATACTATGTATTACACAGTGCTGTTAAACAAAAGAATAACAGTAAGCGAACGTAAGATCTCCAATAAGTTGTATCTTTGTAGTCAATGCTTATGTGCCATGCCAGGCTTTATTATTATTTTTTATATCTTTGACTTCTACGGCTACTTCCTTTACTCAAAATACTGGTTCGATGTTATTTCATTTACCATTTTTTAATTTAAAAACAGATTCCTTCGCTAACCTATTCACACAGTCCCAACTGGGATTCCTGAATAGAAGCATTGAACCTGTCATTCTCATTAAAAATCTATACCCTGAACAAATGTGCAAGAGGGACAGATGGTAAAGAAACTATAATTTCATAATGAATGTTTAGCGTTGCATGGCCCTGGGTTATGGTATTCTAATATATTTTAAAATTACATATATACATACACATATATATACATATATATATTTATGATCATCTTCTATATAATATGATAATATTAATATAAATCTCATAATTGAATTTTTTTGATAAAAACTAAATTAATATTACATATATACACATATATATACATATACATGTATATATAATTATGATCATCTTATATATAGTATGATGTATGCATTCATACCATGCATAATTGATTATAAAAAATTTAAAATATCACATTTTCTTTTGTATATATGTGGGTCACTAGAGTTGGAAACATCATTGCACATGTAACATGGTTGGTTGATGCATGCACTAATAAAATACAAGTCACGGCTTTGAAACATGATAGAAAATATTGTTTGTATGTTACTATGTCCAACATGTGATACACGTAAAATAGATGTCTTAGGCATGCCTATAAACATATCTAATGGAAATTATTTGTATCATGTGCACATTCTACAATTTTTGCATCTACCATATTTGTAGTATGGACTTTGTTAAAGATAAAAAATAATTATCTTACACCTACTTCTATATACATATTTGTTAATCAAGACAATAACTAAATCATTATGAAAAAATATATTTTAAATATATGTTTTTCTAAATATTTAGAACATGTTTTAAAGATCTTCAAAACCACATGTTGAAAATATGCTCGATAAGATTTATTGAGTTTGTTTTAATATTTTCAATTGTGTGATATTGTGCACATTCTACAATTGTTGCATCTACTATATTTGTAGTATGAACTTTGTCAAAAAAAATCAAATATCTTACACATACTTTTATATACATATTTGTTAATCAATACAATAAGTACAATATTATGCAAAAATACATTTTTAATACACTTTTTCTTATATGTTTGTTGAATTTACTTTAATATTTACAGATTTTACATGATTAAAATCTTATACATCATACAAGGTAATGTACAAACCTATTTTAACAAGAAACCACTTAATTTTATATTTGCACACAAACATGTATAATTATTTACATATATTTTTCTAAATAAATGCTTCTTGTATTATTCCAAATTTTTAATTAAATGTTATAATTAAGGAGGATAGAAAGAAATAACTTAGAACATTTCCCTAGTGGAGAAAAGTAGCCACATCCCTATAAAAATGTCAAATCTTAAATTGAATAATCGATGTAGACTCTTGTATAAATTATAACTTTGCATCTTATCCTTAAAAAACAAATGGATACCAATTAAATTATTTTTCATAGACGTTTGTAGCTATTGTTGACCATCAAAAAATCACCTAGATGATGTCCTTTATAAGAGATTGTAGAGGTAATAATAATCTTAGAAGATGTCCTTTATAAGAGATTGTAGAGGTAATAATAACCTTAAAAGAGATCCTTAACAAGAGAGTTTAGGAGCAATAAGAAATAGTTACCAATAAAATTGTGATCCTATGGATATTATTATGTGAAATATTAGAAGTTTTGCCTTCAAATTTATCTTTTTAGATAATTATTAAGGGAATTTTAAGAAGGATGAGACATTTCAAATAAATAGAAAATTATTTTCTTATACATTTAAAATTAAAAAAATAATGTAAGCATTAAAATTAAAAAATAAGAAATTAATGTAATTTAAAAATATAAATTGAAATCAAATTAAAATTTCTATTTTATCGATTCTATTGTAAACCTCAAAATATGTCATTTTTTCTTGCTTGGATGTGGATGTGAATCAATAACATAACACTATGATTGATGATAGAATTGATAGATTTTAACTAATAGTAGATTTTAATAGAGTTGATTTACATAATAATTGAGATATGAAATTGATCAAAGAATGGTCTTATTTATAGATTCTCCAACAAAAAATTCAAACAAAAGATAAGGATGAGATTGAGAAGTGGAGTTAACTAAACTATCTATGGAGTCAACTCAAGTAGAAAATAGATATTTTCCATTTTGAATCCCTAAGAGGATAATAATAGATTATTTAATTTGATTAATGGATAAATGTGAGAAATATGTTTACATTCAAAGGCTGAATTGCTTGATGAATGAAGGAGAAGATTCTAAAATTATATGGACTTAATTAATGATTAAAAATTGAGTTTCTAAATGAAAACTAAATTAACTAATTAGTGATGATTGAGATGGTTGAAAAGAAAAGAGGAGTTATGACATGATTTGAAAATAGAAATTATGATTTGAAAATAAATAATTAGATCATATTTAATTAAATGGATAAAGTGAGAATTATTAAATGATTAAAAAATAACAAATGGTAATATGTGATAAATGGCAATTTAATGAATGAATGATAATGATGATGAAATTAATGATTAATGGATGATGTTACAATAAATTATTGTTGACTATTAGGGGAATAATTAAGTGAATTTTTAGTGTCTATATTTTTTCCCTCCATGTTTGTTCAAGTGACATTGCTTGAAAGAAAATAAAAGTAGCAAAAATTAGATAAGAAGAAAAATGAGAGGAGATGAAGATGATGATGTCATGCACTAATCAGGTGAGAAATGGAAAATTAGAAAATATGAGATGATTGATACCCCCTTGAGAGATTATCTCTTTATAAATTGCATAGATGATCTTGTGAAAGAAGAGGAGATGAAGAAAATATTACAAGGATAATTACTAAGGATGAAATGATAATGATGTGTTATGCTAACTTTGAGATTGGAAACATTTATTTAATATATCAATGGATGTTATGCACTAGGGTATATAAGACCAAGGTGGCAATGTATCCAATGTATAGACTAACTCTTAAGAAAACAACAGATAATAGGATGCCCCCACACTCACAAAATATCTAACATTATTGGTGGGTTCATGATGAGACAATCATCAAACATGGAACACAAAAAAATAGAACTTGGCCCAATGTACACCATTCATAGCACACCATTATATGAAATGATCATGGTGACCTTGAGTAGAAATAGTGTGGGTCAAAAGATAAATCCAAATAAAGATCAAAAGATCAAAATTATAATCTGAATAAAAGGACATGCAACAATCAATAAACAAACAACAATAACATGTTACTCCAAGGTGTGAAAAGGACTAGAGGATATATTTGGATCATTTTTGTTTTGGGAAGAAAACATTTTGTGTAATACAACTACCTATATTTTGGAAGGAAATAAACCATATAAGAGAAGTGATGGAATAAAAGATTTTCATGATGGAAATGGATGGAAAAGACTATATTTTATTAAAGATGATACATATTTCTAAGGTTTTTCATTAAAGTGCATGTTTCAAGTGTGATGTTTGAAGGTTTGAAATCATATGCTTATTTTTGTGTTTATTTTTGGGTAGATATGTTAGGGATGGTATTTACTATAAGGACCATGAAAAATGAATATTAATGAAAGATTCACACAAGAAAGTAAGAAAGCATGCACAAGGATAAAAACAAACACAATCTTGCCCCTAGTCAAGATGAAAATTGATTGATTAATTGATGTGATAATGATAATTTTTTGTTGATGTAGGAAGGAAACATCCCAAAAACAATGCAAGGATTTGGAAATACATATCTCAATGATGATAATGTGACTAAGATGAATCAAGGTTTTTAATGAGGCTAGGAACAAAACCAAGGGATGTATTGGATGATGCACTAGATTGCATAACAAGATTGCATGGATTAAGATTGTTGCACTTGGATGAATTTCTTTTAGGATTGGATAGAGGGATACTTGGGTATATGGATTAGAATCTTAGAACCAATAAAAGGGAGAACCAAGTATTGCAATGAGGATAAAATGATAATGGATTTCTCAGGTAGGAAATGGGAGGATTAGGATTATCTGATGGAGGCTTTAGGATGTGATCTCTCCAATGACTATATCACATAGGAATACATTTTTTTCTCTAAGATATAAGGTTGGGTAGTGCTATTTAGATAATGAAATGATGTCAAATAGTGTATGACCAAAGGATGGACATGTAAAGAGTTTTCCAAAGGATGTTTTAAGTTTGTGCCTCAGTCCTTATCAAGATCAAGGTAAGCAGGGAAGATGGATGGAAATGTCATAATAAAGGTATAGAAGATGAGAAAAGTTTCCCCCAAGCATAATGGTACACAAAGATAATTAATCTTATGCATGATGTATGTTTTCCAAGTTTTCAAGGTGCTTATTCAAAACAACATAATAATGGTTTTTATTACTGGAAAAATTATTCTCTTTAATTATGTTTTCTTTTCAACTTTTAGACATGATGATTGTTTTCTATGTTTTCATCATGGTGACTACCCTAAGGGGCTATAGATATAGTTTTCACTAGAGGGAAATATTCTCTTTACTATTTTTGGAATTTTAATTTTAATTTTATTTTTTTTGTATTTTATGGATGTCATTGATCTTTAGATGATCACTAACTATTATTATCCATTTGATTGTTTTTATGTAGATATTGGTTCCATGATATACCAATAGTGACCTCTATGGGGAAGTTGCCTTGTCAAGATCATGGGGCTTGTATATAACCCATGGATGTCATTGTGGTCCTTGCTGATACTAGGGTTAGCCTTATTCAAATACTCACATCATGATAGAGTTCCATGTGAATCCCTATGATAAAGAGTTGATGTTGGGATGTGATGTTTTTTTTAATTTTAAGTGAGATATTGGATTATGATGGCTGATGGTAGATGTGGATGAATTATTTGGTATTTTAGATGTAGGATTTTTTATTTGAAAAAATTGGAATGGTTGATGAATGAGCTTGGATTTTGGATTATACTTGTGTTTGGAGCCAACACTTTTATATGCTTTGTGTGATGACAATTTTGAAGGAGGTGGGAATTTGTTATATGTAGGAGACATTTTTCATTATGTCTCAATATTTTGATTGACTATTGAATTTGAATAGTTCACCTTTATTTTAATCTAATTTTTACTTTATTTTCCCACTTTTATTTTTGGATTTAATTGATTTTAAAATTTGGTTTTGATATTTTTCTAACTCTTTTTACCCATAAGGCTAAATCTAGGCACATCCACACTCTCCGCACCCCCAAGATATTTTGAGGTGAGGATCTTGGCCCAAATCTGATGTTGTTGAGAGTACCATCTCTAGTAAAGTTTAGTTGTCAAATCTTTCTCATTCAAATCAGCCTGACACGACCCAAGCCAACCTTCCTAATTTGGGCAACACACATCATCCCACTTAACCAAGCTCCACTTCCTCAAGAGTATTTTACTGGACTAGAGAAACAAATAAGAGAGGCTCTCATATCCTTTGATGAAGCTAGCAGAGGTGGATAGCACGAAGAACCTATACAAAGGGAGGGCCTAAACCACAAACTTCAAAAGAACCACTCTTCCAGTAGTACAAATCCACCTGCAAGTCCACTGACTAACCTTTTTTTGAAACTTATCAATAGAATCCTATCAAAACAACCTAGGAATCATGTGAACCACAAGAAGAATACCAAGATAGAAAAAGGGAAGCGAGTCAATCTGAAATATGAGAATTCTAGCAATTCTTCTCTAAATAGGCTTAGGAGTTATAAAGAAATAAATAATGGAATTACTTTCATTGATGCTTTGTCTTGAAGCAACCAAATAACTATCCAAGACTTTCCTCAAGTTGACCACTTCATCAAATCTACAACCATACCCATTAGAGCGATATCATCCACAAATTGAAGATGGGATTGGGGGGGTAAATTATTGCCCCAATGCCAACCTCGAATAAGACTAAGCTCCCCACGAGATTTGATAAATATCCCAAGTCCCTCAACCATTAAAATAAATAAGTAGGGGGATAAGGGATCCCCTTGTAAAAGGTCCCCAGCCAAAAATCTCGAAAGGCTCCCCATTGACAAGCATATAGAATGATGAGGAGGTGATATAACTCATAACCCACTCAATCCAAGAACTATCGAACCCAAAATCCCTCAAAATATTGGATAGAAAAGCTCATTTAACCCAATCATAAGTGTTGGCCATGTCCAACTTAATAAAAATAGCCTTCTCTCTAGAGGAAGCCATGGAATGAACAATTTCAACTGCAATAACAATTCCTTCAAGAATCTGCCTACCAACAACAAAACTACCATGCTCCTTAGAAATCAACATGTTTAACCATGGCTTCAGACATTCTGCAATCAACTTAGTAATTATTTTGTACACTACATTACATAGGGAAATTGGTCTAAAAAGATCCAAAGAATCAACTCCCTCTCATTTTGGGATAAGAGCAAGGAAAGTGGAATTCATGGCTCTTAGTATTTTCTTATTCTTTTGAGACTCTTAGAAAACCTCGCCAAGGTCAAGCTTGATAACCTCACAAAACTCCTAAAAGAACTCAATTGGAAACCCATAAGGTCTTGGATCTTTTACTTTCTTCATTTGAACCACTATATCTACCAACAACGTTAAGGAGATTGGTTTGAGTAGAGAATCATTCATTTCACTGGTTAGCAAAGGAGGGATACGGGCTAAGATTAAAGCTTCATCGTCATTGGTAGAAGGGATGTCCTCAGAAAATAGAGCAAAAAAAAATGAATAGACTCTTTCAAAATATTAGCAGGGGAAGAAAAATGAACCCCCTCTGGGGACCTAAGGGAAGAGATGATATTACATTGCCTTCTATCCTTAACTGAATTATGAAAAAATGAGGTAATCATCTCACCTTCCTAGACCCAATCAATGCAAGAATTTTTCTTCCAATTTTTTTTTTAACTTAGCTCCCATTCCTCCACTTCCTTCATAATCATAGCTTCCAACATACCCATATCTGCCTAGTAATGGAATCCAAGTGAATTTGAGCTACCCTTTTAGCCTGAAAACCATTGTTGAAATGGTATCTATTCAACTGTTTCAACATGTATTTGATATATTGTAGCATCTTGGATAAGGAGTACATTACAGTGCCATAAGCTGACTTCCCAAAATGCCACCACCCAGGAACAAGATAATGAAGTACACATCTTGAAACCACATGAGTTGAAATCTAAAAGACTGATTTCTAGAATATATAGGAAAGAAAGGAAAAAATTTGATCCGCTAATGATCAGAACCCCACCAATCCAAAATCTCAGAGCTAGTCATCCATCTATCACCAACCCAAAAACTGGACACCAAGAACCTGTCCAACCTTTCCAAAATGGCAGCATCTCCATTCCTCCTATTGTTCCAAGTAAACATCCCATTCAAGGGTTTGGTATCCACCAAGTTCAAAAGAGAAACATTGTCCCTTAGGAGATCCGAGGAGGGGTTCAGATGGGTAGTACCACCCCTTTTCTCCTCCAGTGAGGAGATAACATTTAAGTCCCTCGCCAGAATCCAAGGAAGAAGAATATCTAAAGAACGTAGGTATCTAATATGTGACCACAAATGAGTCTTACCAAGGATATCAGTAGGATCATAGATGTTAGAAAGAAGGATTCTCTCACCTGATTCTAGACTAGAAGCAACTAGAGAAATAGAGTATCTGTAGGAGATCCACCAAATAGGAATAACTCTATGTGGATCTCATAAACAAGCAATACCACCAGAGTTGCCATGCACTCCCACACACTAGCAATGACCTCTACCCCAGATCTTAGAAGCCAAATTCAACATACATTCAATAGACAACTTAGTCTCTTGGAGAAAAACCATATTAGGAGAGTGAACACAAATCAACTCAGGAACAGCCTTTTGTCTAGGGATGCTATTCATACCCCTAACATTCCAAGATATTAAAATCATTGTTGAGGTTGGGAGAAATAGGAGTCAATAGTCCTCATTGATCTAGACTCCACCAACATCTCGCCAATTAGCTTTACCTTTTCCTAGTCCTTCTTTCTACCAGCCTTAAGAGGTTTCTCAAGAGCCCCCTTTTTGTGGGGGTTTTATTGCAGTCCCAAAATAGGAGAAGACGATTTACTTTTATCTAGATCCTCAACACTTTTCTCGACTATGAATCTAGAACCAAGGACAACAAAATCCACAATAACCTTTGGCAACATACTTTCCCCCCAACATGAGAGCTGAGGGAGGAAGATCCATGTCCATCTAAGCCACCTTATCCCCCACCAAATCCAGTACGGAAATGACATTTGGTTGATTCCTAAGGTGCTTCTCAACTAAGGAGCCTTTAGCCACTTGCATGTCAAGGGGAACACCCACCTCCTAAACCAAGTCCTCTAAGGCATCAAACCTGTTAAATGTGTCCTCTTCCTACCTATGTTTGAGGGTTCTCTTTTGACCTCTACTTCTATTGTGAGGCTTAATTTGCACAAAGCCTTCCTTATCCACCACCATACCCTGCATGGGAGCCTTACCTTTTTCCATCTTTGAAGTAGATTGAGAAGGAGCATTACCCAAACTAGTAGCATTAGTAGCTTTGGGACACTTTCGTTGAAGGTGACCATATTCATCTAGCATAATTGACATCGAAAAGGCAATGCCTCATAATCCAACTGTTGAGTCCAAGAAGTTGACCCAATGCTCATTTCAACTGAATTTGGCAACCAATTATTCAAATCAATTTCAACATACACACAAGCGAAGGAAATTACCTTTTTATTTAGTGTTTTTTTAGAAGGACCAATAGGCTTACCAAACAAGAGAGCAACCTAAACTGAAGATAAAATAGGGAATGTGTTCACCTATTCTCTAGGTCATTCATTATTGTCCTAGGGTCCCAAATTGGATTGACTATCAACCTCAAAATTCAGTCAATTCTCAATAGGTAAAGACCTAGGAGAAATTCTTTTAAGCTTTGAGGGGCTCACCACCAAGCCAAAGCTTGAAAAAGACAAATAAGAATTCAACTCACAAGCCCTAATGATGTAAGCTAAATGAATGATACAAATAATGAAATTATGCAACAACAAGTTAGGATATGTGTACCTAGAAGTTCTAGAAATGCAATTATGAGGATTCTAGAAATGCAAAGAAGTTGTCAAAAAGTGCTATGGAGGACTAAGACACCCTTACTGTTGACTTAGTCCCACTGTTGTTTTTTAGGGAAAATGTGGAGTCTTCAGATGTCAAAACCGGATCTAAAGGAATTTCTGAAAAATGACCTAAGGACTAAGACACCCTAGATGGTGACTTAGTCTTGTTTTGAATTTATGAAATCTCTAAATGTGGTCCTGAGGTCTAAGGTCTGCACTTCCTTCTTCTCAGATCTCAGGTTTTGAATCTTTTGAATTTGTCATGTAGGTGAGTCTCCATGAAGATAACAACTTTGTGATGCAATTTTGCAACTTTGCACTCCAAATGAGGTTCAAGTCTTCAACCTAAATCTGCAATCACAAAAACACAAGAGGAGAGAAACTTGTTGATTGTTAGTAACTAAACCTTCAAATCATATGAAATGGAGGGAAATGATGAATGAACAACATGCGATGTTACAAATCACCAAACCCTTGCTATGAAATCAAAAAAACTTGTGTGAAATAACTAGCTTGAATGTAGATTGCTTGAATCGAAACCCTACATCACAAATGTTAGCTCAAAAATACACATGATGCAAGAAGATCTTTGATATGATGCTTGAATCTTGATGATGGCTCCAAATTCTTGAAGAATTACTCTTGATATTATAAAATTGAATACTTGAGTGCTTAGATTGCTTAGATATCTCTCATGAATGTTTAGATATGAAAATGAGTGAATGAACCTTGTATTTATACTTATCCATGCTTAATATCCCAAAATTACACCACAAGTAGACATATGAAATCATTAATTAAAGGAGGCCAAATCCCACCAGAATTTGAAATTAAATCCCAAAAAAAGCTTAAGGTGGACTAAGATGCCCTAGGTGGTGTCTTAGTCCCAAGTCTTGAAACTTGGGGCACAAAATCCAAAGAGGGGCCCATTTAAGGTCCATTTGAAATCAGGTATCTAAGACCTTTGGGGGACAAAGATGCCTTAGGTGGCATTTTAGTCCCGACCCAAAAATCAGGGACACTCAGACATAATCATTAAATTATCATTTATCCATTAATGTTTGTTGGGATTAGCCATAAAAAATATATAGTTTATAAGGCTTTTGGATGTAAAATAGGACCAATTAAGACATAAATAAAGATAATTAAAGCAAGGCAAGTCCAAACAAGTGTGAAAATGGAAGGGTATGCATTTTCCTACACTACACAACTATATGTAGTATATCACTTTGTCAGCATTCCAAAGGCAGACGAGGGAGACACACCCATACAAAAACTCTAGAATGGAGCTCCTTCATAGAGTTGAATCCCACATTCCATGGTTTAATGAAGAGGGCCGCTTGATTATAGAAGTAAGGCCTACCTTCAAAATCTCGATATCAATCACATAGGAAAAATCCACCATGAAGAAATTATCAGATGCCAACATTATATCAATATTACCTTCATGGTTTTAGGTCTTGCGAACCCAAGATTCTAGAGATGGAAGTGACACTCACATCCCCATAAACTTACAAATCAACAAAAAAATTGCTATAATACTCCACATCCTCAACCATAGAGTTAGGTTGTATCACCAACATTAGACGTTCTTGCGATCTTTCCAGACACATGTTCACCTTTTACAATTGAAAAACACCATTCCTTAACAAACCATCGCCAGGGTTAGACATGTTTGAGGAAAATAGTTTGCCACCAAGTGGAGAAGAGGCAAGATCTGACTTGCTTGTAGACACATGTAGCACCATACACTAGAAAATGAATGCCCACCACCATGCATCCAAAGCTACTGAGGGACAACCAAGAGCCAATAAAAAAAAAGCAGATAAAGGAAAAAAATCATGATAGTTTGAAGAGAATACAGTCCTCCATCCGAACACACTAACACCCGCCCACACAAAAGCAAGAGTCTTCAACCGCGATCTGCACCTAACCAAACACATGCAAGAAGAAAAAAGAGCATGCAACAGGTTGAGAGCTACCATGCCTGCACAACAAGGGAAAAACACCTATGCCATCTCGAGAATCCTTAATTAGTTAAATATATTCTCTTTGTAAGATAATATATTATTAAATTCTTGATTATTTTTTTATGAAAACAATTGTAATACATAGATATTTACTTTTTTGTCCTTTTTTAAGCATATTGCAATATGATGAGTAAGCATACATCTAAAACAAAAAAAATCCATTACCTAAGTTGCTACAAGGGACCTAGGGGAGATGTCCTAGTCTCCACCCCCATTGAATTACCACCACCTCCATGCTCAATCCACCTCCCAAAAAAAAAACCACTTTGATCCATTAAAAAACTTTATTTTATCAAATACAAAATTGTAACAACACCAATGACTGCTCATAACACAATGTGTAACTGACCAATGTAAATAAACAACTAAACATGTATTTGCATTTATAAAAAAAGTCAACTTGCACATAAAAAGGCTCATTTACAATTAATTTAAAAAATTTATTGTTACAAATACCCCCACTTGCAAATATTTATCCCTCATTACATATTATTTTAACAACTACACATGCACACTTAATGGTGTTTTACATGACATAATCACAATCTCCTATCAACTCTATGGGATTTGAAATGCATAGTCTTCCACAAACTCCTTGGTAGATACATGTATTTACTTCATTTCATGTAGGTACCTGCACAATTAAATACTGGTGTAATGCTCCCCAAATAAATATCAAATCCAAATGTAATGCAAAATTCAGTCATATCATCTTTAAAAACCTATGTAACTAGCAACTACAAATTCAAACGCATACTTAGGGTTGAACCTAGTCCAATCACACTTCTAAGAAATTTGAACACTTATATACAGTCTTCCACAAACTCCTTGGCAGATACATGTATTTACTTCATTTCATGTAGGTACCTGCATAATTAAATACGGGTGTAACGCTCCCCAAATAAATATCAAATCCAAATGTAATGTAGAATTTAGTCATATCATCTTTAAAAACCTACGTAACTGGTAGCTACAAATTCAAATGCATACTTAGGGTTGAACCTAGTCCAATCACACTTCTAAGAAATTTGAACACTTATATACAGTCTTCCACAAACTCCCTGGCAGATACATGTATTTACTTCATTTCATGTAGGTACCTGCACAATTAAATACGGGTGTAACGCTCCCCAAATAAATATCAAATCCAAATGTAATGTAGAATTTAGTCATATCATCTTTAAAAACCTACGTAACTGGTAGCTACAAATTCAAATGCATACTTAGGGTTGAACCTAGTCCAATCACACTTCTAAGAAATTTGAACACTTATATACAGTCTTCCACAAACTCCCTGGCAGATACATGTATTTACTTCATTTCATGTAGGTACCTGCACAATTAAATACGGGTGTAACGCTCCCCAAATAAATATCAAATCCAAATGTAATGTAGAATTTAGTCATATCATCTTTAAAAACCTACATAACTGGCAGCTACAAATTCAAATGCATACTTAAGGTTGAACCTAGTCCAATCACACTTCTAAGAAATTTGAACACTTAGTTGATAGCGTAATTGAAGATCATACTATCATACTTACTGTCTAAACACAATCAATTGAAAGACAACCCTCCAATAATAATATCTTTTAACTCATAGCATTCAAACAATAAAAAAATCTTAAGTTCACTTAATTCTATCCAATTGAAAAAAATACTATAATATTGTCCTAGTTGCCCACTCCTGTGCATTGAAGGTATATTAACTTGCTGAGTTATCCGATCAACGTTGGCCTTGAGATATACGGCCAAGGACGTTCACAACTTGGTAAAGCTGTGGGTGAGTCCACAGTACTGGAATGTATTTCGTCAGCGCATTCGCATTCAACGACTTCAAAATCTTCTCTCAATCCCAAGAGGCGTCTCTTAATGGTATATCAACCATCATATTACGAATTCTAACACTTGTTTTTTCCCTTTTTAAATAATATCGGCTCTGAGAGCGCGTGGCTTCCACGCGCTTGACTGGGCCAGGCAAATAATCTATCATTTCTTTTTTGGAAGAGACAGATTTCTGTCAGCCACCTTGAAGGATTCAGAAATTCAAGATTGCTTTTTCTTGTGAAATGATGAAAGAGTGCTTGTGGCCTCCACGCGCCTGCAACAATCTAATGTAGAAACAAATATAACTAATTTTATGGATTGTGGAAATTTATGATCTTTAATTCATAAGACTACAATTCATTGAGGCGTTCCTCTTTATCGAGTATATCTTACAATTATTGGAGAAAGACAATCCAGTTCCGTAAATGCATCAGAGGTATGGATGGGGTCATACATCATGCATCTAGCCATCCAATCAGAAGTTAACTTAATGTTGAGCAGCAACATCATGCATCCAACTGACCAATCAGCAGTTAACTAAATGTATGACCCCATCCATGCTTTAATGCATTCATCAGACTAGATAGTTGCTTCTCAATTATTGCATCTACCACCTATAGTATGTTTCCTTATTCATGGATGCATTCATGGGGCTAGATAGCTGCTTCCATATACATATCCATTATTCAAGGCAATGCCAACTATAACATCATGTAAAAATATATTATTTTAACTATTGATAATATATTTTAACCTTCACCAATACTAAATTACTTCGAGAACACATATCCAGATGATGCTAAAATAGAATTATTGAACTAGCTTTAATATTTATAAATTTTACATGATTGAAAATTTTTAATAGTCAAATAATGTAAAGCTTTTAAGTGATTTTTTAAGATATATTTTAGTACATCTAAATTTAAGTATATGTAGTATAAATTTGATGTCAATATATAATTTTAAAAAATAAAAATAAAAAGTATTAAAAATAGCAATTATTTTTCTTTAAAAAAATTAAAATAAAAAATTAGCAAAAATAGTAATATATATCATTTCAAGTTTATGAATATCTATATTTAAAAATTAATTAGTAAATAGAGAAATATGTTCAACATTAAAAAATGGCATATTCTAAAACTAAACATTGATATCTATAATGGATTTTAATTTCATCCACAAATTCTAAAGAAAAAATATCAACCATATTGCCAAAGTCACCTTTTACTCTTTTCTACTACTATGACATTGCACTTGTACATATAAAGCTTATTTTTGGGGTTTTTAAGTCTATTATGAGCCTAAAAGCAAAGAAAAATTATGAGTGTATATTTCAAAAAAATATGAAGTGGATATCATCTACATATTTTTTCTTAAAATAATTAGATATTAATTCCATATAAATATGTTACTTTTATAAAAGGATGTGAGTTTAGAAATAGATATATATTTATTTTATATCTATTATCATCTATTTTTTAATAAAACCTGATTTGACAATAGTACTAATTTTTTTCTTTTGTCACAAACTAATAGTGACACTTGAAGAATAGAAGCACATCAAGAGAATTATACAAATCAATAAAGAGATAAGAGAGACAAGATTTGACAAATGGGGAATATTAATTAATCCAATTTGGTGACCATGGAAGAGAAGAACATTGAAGAGCCCATGTATGAGGTGAATGTAGAAAATAAATTTCTAGAAATGAAAATGTCGAAGAGAAGAATATGAAAATGGTGATTTTAGATTTATGACTAGGAAAGTTGATTATGGATTATGGATTTATGGATTAAAATTTTAGAGAAATGTGGATATAGCAACTTTGATATAAATTTTACTATTAATAACAACACAATAGAAAATGATACTAAAATCTCGTGTATGAGTGAAAATAAAAATATTTTTTAAGTTCAAAGAAATATATTAGTTAATATTATTGGTAAGAAATATTGAAGGGCAATTTTAAACTATGTAAATTAATTATGTAAACCATATTTTTTATTAAAAAAATCTAGCATTTCAATGTCACCTAATAATGTCGCAGGGGACAAATTATTATCCACACCTAAGGACGTGTATAAATGTTTATCATCACAAGGGATGAATCAATGCTCAATGTCACAAGAGAAAATTGATAACCACAACTCAGAGGGCATTATAACAAAACCACCATTGAAGGGGTACAAAAATAAGTTAAATCTCACAAGATATCTATGAAATGGATACTTGGGTAATATTCCCCCTTTCAAATATCAACATACTTGTTATGTTGGTATTTTAAGGAAATAAGGGATGAAGAGGGGATCCTTGACAAGAATACACACCTCCTGAAACTAGTAATCCTTGCCCCCCAAGCGTAAAGGCAAGGACAACCACACTAAATACTATCGTGTTGCTACCATGAAAAATATGGTATGGTTTTATTTAATATTGTACCACCATGAATGGCAATGAGCAAACACATGAAGCTACAAATGCCACATAGTGAGGAGCAACATCCTAGAAGATAGAGATCATTATTGTTTAGAGTGATTAGGTGCATCAACACATGGGAGGGCACTGTAATCATTGAGTTGTTGTATTTTACTACTCAAGGATTGACATTCATTAGTAGAATGACCATGCACTCGATGATATACACAAAATGAGTTATTTCTATAATATTTCTTATGTGTTGGAGGAGGAAGAGTAATCAAGCAGGCTTTGAGAAGCCTTGACAAATTACTCTCTTTCTCAGGTATAGGATAAGTAGTAGGAGACATTCTTTTTGTAAGGAAACTCAGGTGCGGAAACAGCTTCCTACACTAATCTCTTAAGGAAAGTATGGTGCAAATTCGTTTTAAACCCTTACAATTTCAGATTCGTTAATCTACTTAACAAAGATATTGCAGCAATATACCATACATACAGAAAATGAAGAATGACACAATGATTTACCCTGGGGAAAACCTTTCGGTAAAAAACCCCAGCACTCCAAAACCTGCACAATGTATTATCTTCAACACAACGGTTACAACACACTTGCAATGCAAGTTCTTTCAGGAGATTTCCAACTCTTGAAGACAAAATGCGGCAGCATGAAAAAACGTTCCAACAATACACTCACATCACAAATCTTCGCAACCCTAAAAAACGCTTATATCATGCGCTTCCCTTTTAGGGCAACTTCCGAAGATAACTGTATTAGGGTTTTACCATTCTCCGAGAAAATAGGAACTCGAAAATTTTTTTCGGGGCGATGCCCCGAACCCCACTATCGTGGAAGAGTGTACAGTACTCAACTTTATCAAGTTGCCACATGTCTTCACCTGTCATTGAATCTTCCAGACATAGCTCTTACGTGTCATAGGAATCCGTCATAACCGTTTCAGCCATGATCTCCTTACACACAATTCAAGATGCCGACACATTAAGTGGAGTGACACATCAACATGCAAACTAGACATGTACACTCACACTTAATTACATTATTTGCAAGAAATACATTTTACAAAACAAATAATAAGAATAGGAATTATCCAAGGTTGAGACACCTTATTCCTAACTAAATACAAGGAATTAGCGTAAAGGCAAGGACAACCACACTAAATACTATCGTGTTGCTACCATGAAAAATATGGTATGGTTTTATTTAATATTGTACCACCATGAATGGCAATGAGCAAACACATGAAGCTACAAATGCCACATAGTGAGGAGCAACATCCTAGAAGATAGAGATCATTATTGTTTAGAGTGATTAGGTGCATCAACACATGGGAGGGCACTGTAATCATTGAGTTGTTGTATTTTACTACTCAAGGATTGACATTCATTAGTAGAATGACCATGCACTCGATGATATACACAAAATGAGTTATTTCTATAATATTTCTTATGTGTTGGAGGAGGAAGAGTAATCAAGCAGGCTTTGAGAAGCCTTGACAAATTACTCTCTTTCTCAGGTATAGGATAAGTAGTAGGAGACATTCTTTTCTCTAGTGAATAAAAGCTTGCTCGCTTACCACAATAAGTCATAAATATAGTAGATGATGGAGCATGACATGAAGATGGGGATGAAGGTTGAAAACCTAAATCCTTTTTAGAAAGGTACAGTATAGAATTTACATCGTCTTGTTTCATATTTTCATTC
This sequence comes from Sequoiadendron giganteum, assembly GCA_007115665.2. NCBI lineage: Eukaryota > Viridiplantae > Streptophyta > Pinopsida > Cupressales > Cupressaceae > Sequoiadendron > Sequoiadendron giganteum. The sequence continues at coordinate 12,848,111 of CM021110.1, read as the reverse complement.
AAATCTATTTTTAAAAAGTATTTTATATCCAAGCCCATAACACTTTTCCAACTCATATGAAGAAGTCTTATTTGAATGTTCTTGAGAAGAATTGATTATTTTGCAAGAATATTTAAATACATTTTAAGCTTTTTAAATTTATGCATCGCTAACATAGAAGGGACAAACTTGCTAAATATCCCCCATAACCATCATGGGGTGATGTTTTTGGATTTGGTAATGTAGAATAAGATTTGAGAAAATGAAACACAAGACTCCTTAGGTTGAGATTGTGAGATTTTATATTCTCCTACAAAGGAGGGTGTAAAATCTAATGAATCCTAATCAATATGTATAGGTTCTACCTTTGAAGTTGGGATCAAAGTATTAAGAGAGTTGGAAGTGCTATGTTTGGCTTTGACTTATGAATGATAAATTTTTCATCTAATTTTACAATATGTATCTTGTTATTATATTCATACTTAATCTCACGATGAAGAGTAGACGAGACTCCCTTCATGGCATCAATCCATGGTCTACTAAGGAGAATGTTATATGAAAGAGGTCCTGACATGATATTGATAGGGGTAGGGAAAAACCATAGGCCCTACCTTAATGTGTAGTGTTATCATCCCCAATGGTTTCTTAATAACATTTTCAAATCCATGAATATAAATATCATTAGGTTCTATGAGCTTCTTATCCACACCAATTTTATCTAGAAGATCAATTATACAAACATGAAGACCCAATCCATTATCAATAAGAGTACATCTAAGCCCAAATTTATTAATTACCACCATTATAATTAAAGCTTCATATCTGTTTTGGATCTCAAGTGAGGGTAATTCATGTTTAGAGAATGTAATATCCAACTTCATCACTTGCATATAATCAAACAACGTGGCTACATAATTATCAATGATTGGATCCTCTTGCACCAAGATACTCTCACAAGTAGGAGAGATATTGGGAGAAGAACAACCATGATTTTCATGATTGTCAATGATTACATCCTCTTGCCCCAAAGTACCCTCACACAAAGGGGATATGTTGGGAGAAGACTAAAGATTAAGTAAATTGATGCTAATAAATGTGTTAATGATTTTATTTTGTTCTATCACAATGTTCTAATAGGTAGAAAAGATATTGATCAGCTGAAGGCCAACGTATATCTCTTTTGACAACATGGAATGGGGTTCGGGGTAGTGACCCATTTTTTTTAGACAAGTCATATTTTCTATATCAAAACTAGACTTTTGAAAATAAAACATCTTGTTATTATCCATTTTATCAGAAGGTTGTGTGTTTAATTTGTGAAAATTTCACCAAAAAAAATTGTTGGAAAAGGAGATCATAGGTCTAATGGGTAGATCACTAAAATCAAACCTTTTCCAAAAAACATGTGTCTGAATCTAAACCCACAAGGATATGAGATTAAATTAGAACCTAAAAGGTGAATCAATCAACCATGTATCTAGATTCTTTTTGTTGATGGATGTTGATGGATTGGAAAATTGATGCAATGATGCAATTAGGTAAACTATGAAAATGTAGCATTTTATTATGAATTATGATAAACTAGAAACATATAGACAAAATTATAATCCAAAAATGTAAAAGGTAGACACAAAAGAACTTGGGCTGAATCTAGCTAGTCTAGGGCACAAGGATGCCCTAGACTAAGGATCTGGTTCCTAAAAAATGATTACACAAGCTTGAGGTCCCTAGTCTTTAGCTTTTTTCTTCAAGGTTTGGTTTTCAAATCTTCGTTTATTATTGAGAAAATGTAAATTTTGTGACTTGTAACTTGTAGTGTTTTGAAGCATGAATGAGTAAATTTCCTTCAATCCTCCTCCAATTCTATTTAGATCTATAACTTGCACAAACGAGAATAGGGGAAGGGTTGTGCCATATAGGGGCTTAGCTAAGTCAAACATTGTGTTGATATTTCTACCTCCACAATAACAAAATTGATGATAAAAGAGAGCTAATCCTTTTTAGGGATAGGGGATAATCGATAAACAAGTAATGAATTGAAAACTTGTTGCAAGTCACCACTTAGATATGATCTCCTTGATGGACTAAAGTCACAATCTTCACCTTCAAGGATCAATTGTTGCTTGACTTGATTTGATTTAAGACCTACAAGTGTTAGTGCTCCAAAATGAAATGTGTGCAAAAAATTAATAAAATTCACATAAAACTTGACATAATGCTTCGATGACAAAATTCTACAATAATTTTGAAAATTATTCTCTTGAATTTCCTTGACTAATTTTAGGATCTTCAATTTGCTCTCCAAAATTGCTAGGAATTAATTAGGATTTGAAATGGTGAAAATACAATGTATTTATATGTATCTAATTTAATTTCCTAAAAATTAAATCCTGATAGCTGACAATTAAAATTGGAATTTGAAATAATAAATTACTAGCACTAACATATTCAAATTTGCATCCAAAATAGGTGGTCTAGGGTGCAGGGTTCTCTAGACTAGTTCCACCTTTTTCAAGGTCTAAAGTGTAGAGGGAAGAATATTAAATGCATGCTTTGATTTCTCATGTTTAATTTTCCAATATATGTTTATAAAATGGGCAATTAATGCATAATTAGGTCTAAAGACATAAGAGGGAGCAAAACCTAGCGTGAAATTTTCAAGGGTGACAAGTTTTGATGCTAAAATCTCTCCTAGGTGGCTCTACAATGTTTTTGATAAAAGGGTAAAACGGGTTTTACAGGGACCCAAAACCACAAAGTTTACAAGAGAGAGAGAAGACCACCAATGGTCCACCAAAAAAATACAGTTGTCTAACAAAAAACAGCAGCAAGCAGACAGAAAAGACCAAGAGAGTCAGAAAGAAAAGGACAGCAGAAGAAAAGCACACAGGATTACTTCAGAGACCTAAGGACAGTCTCTGTCTCTGCCTCTAAGGCCTACATATCAATCACCTCCTTTTTAAAAGTTTGAACCATATTTGGGGTTAAGGGGGCCTTTCGTTTCAAATTAGTACGAGTTCTTCTAGAAATGCCTCCATCTGTTTCCTGGCTTTTATCTTCAATGTCTTCAAGATCAACCACCAAGGATCCTTGCTGGGCTTTGTCAAGTTTTTCGGTCATTGCATTGATTATTATAGCATTGTGTCTTGCTATTCGGTTGTTCTGTTCTGCAATGGTTCTGATGTTAATCCTTAAACCCTCAACATCATTATCAGTAATCATGTTGTTGTGCACTGCATCTTTCTTACCCAGATCCGCAATCTTAACTTCCATTTCCTCAATTTTGTTTTGCAGAACCCAGTTTTTAATTTTAAGCTCGTTAATTTCAAAAAAAGTCCAGTCCAGGATTTTGGAGTGAGACTCGGAATTGGTTTTAGCCATGTAAAGAAAATCCAGGGATGGCTCTTTACTAGTATTAGCAGGGGAATTGTCGACATTCTGTAAATCAGGAGCAGGGCCCGGACAGTGCTCAGAAGTATTGGTAACAGCTTCCTCCGGCTCAGAGGACTGTTCAGAGTAAGATACCAGGGTTTTAGCCTGGGTGGACTTGCCAGTAGGGCTGTTCTTAGGAGGAGGATATATGGGCTCAAGCGCACCCCAGATTTTACCCGGGTTCCTGGAAGGGCCAGCATACAGACTAGGGTCTTTTGGGCCAGGTCTAGGGTTAGGCATATAATCTGAGCCACTGGGCTCAGTATCCTCACTATCAACATCAGGGTTGGCTTCCGAGGTAGTAGGGGCATGCTTATGCAGATAATCAATAATAAGCCTAATTAAACCAGTATGGAGGATAGGGAATCTTTTGGGATTCTTTTTATTATCCTCCAAACTTTTCTTTAGAGAGCATAAGAGATAATAAGGGATAGAAACCCTAACCTTATGGCGGAAATGGTTGAGGAGGGTGAAGTGGTACCCGTAGACTTATGTGAAGCGCCCGTCCACTGTGATATATTCCATAATGGCCCAAAGGACCTTTCTCCATATAGATTTTATGGAGTCAACATCAAAATAGTTGTTCGCAATTTTAACCAGGTTTTGCTTTTCCATGTCATTTTTAGGGAATCTGATTACAGCCTCATTTGAGTAAGCCCTGTCCCTGAAAAACTTCTTACCATCCATGGGTAATCCCATAACTTTGGCAATTAAGTCTTCGTTGAGCTCCACATTCCTACCGAACAGAGTCAAGTTGCCATCATGCCAATTCTTGGCAAAGAGATTCGTAACCTCCAGATCAGAACCATGAAGCTTCTCCAGAAAAGGTAACAGACCTCCACTTTTTATCTTGTTCCAGACCTTAGCATTTTTCATGTGGGTTTCGTAGTTGTCTGGCTCAGTTCGCTTTCTGTCCCCACCCATAATGGCCGACACTGTGAGGAAGAACCAAACATAATCCTTTCTAAAATTGGCCCCGCCAAATCTAAGCACCCACAAAGCGTGCGGAGTAAACTTAAAAATTACTCCATAGGACTCGGTCCCATACAATCTAATGATTATGATGTGAGATATCCGACCTATCCTCATTAAAGGTATAACACGATGCCTTACCATGGATTTATCATAGTTTAAAAGGGCACAGAATTCAATATTTAGATCGCTATTATTAAGCCAGGTACACAAATCTTCACGCTTGACTCCTTCATTAGCAAAAAAATCCGCAACAGCATTGGCTTCTCTATAGGCGTGTGTTATTTTAACTTTTTCAAACCTTTCCAATTTCAGTTTAGCTTCATCAATCCAAGATTTGATGGTCCACGAGGGAGGAGACTTGCCACGAAGGTAGTCAATTATGTTTTTGGAATCTCCTTCTAGCCATAAATTTTTTATATTGAAACTTTGAGCTAAATTTATAATATGGTAAGCACCAGCTTTGTCCGCTAGATGATTAGTTTGAGAGCCAAGAGGAGAGGTTGTTGCACCTATGAAATTTCCATAGGAATCCTTTATTACTCCTCCACAGCCTGCCACCCTTGGATTACCTTTAGCCACACCATCAAAGTTAGCTTTAATCCACCCATCAGGCGGAAAAGCCCAGCAAACTCCCTCCTTGTCCTTTTTAACCTTCATAGTAAAGCTAGACAGAATGGGGAGTATGTTCCAATCCTTAGTAACGCAAAGATCATAGTTCAAAAACTCAGCATTCGGGGTCTTCCTATCCTTTTGGGCCACGACACTGAAATTTTCCTTTAGAAATCTAACAATATTATCAAAGACATGATCCACAGGGGCTTCTTTGTCCCTAAAAATTCTGTTGTTGCGTTCTTTCCAGATGCCCCAAGCAATATGAGGGAAAGATAGCTCCCAAAAAAACCTAAGTAAAGGGTTCCTTGTTGGCGCTTTCCATTGGACGAAGAATTCTTCAATGAGCAAAGGAAAGACCCAAGAAAGATTCCATAATCTGTTAAACTTATCCCAAATAGAAGCAGTGAAAGAGCAATGAAGGAATAAATGATTACTTGATTCAGCATCCATCTTACAAAGACAACATCTATTGGGGATTTGAAATCCCCATTTACACAGATTATCAGTTGTAAGCAATTTATTTTGAAGCAAGATTCAGAAGAAGATATTAATTTTAGGTATCAGATTATTACACCAGGCTTTAGACCAAAAGGGAGGATGATCCAGAGAAGATGTGAACTTAGCAAAGGCAGAAGACACCGAAAAATTACCAGAGGGATCATCAAACCAGACCGCACGGTCCTCCAGCTGCTCTGAACTAAGTCTAACAACCAGCAGAGAAATCTGGATAGGGGCTAGAGCCTGACTAACTCTGCATAAGTCCACCCAAATACCATTCTCACTGTAATCTTTCACAAAAGTACCAAACCTAGCCTTACAAATCTTAGCCCAATCTCCAAAGGGATGAATATTTATCAGAGGTTCCTTAAAAAGCCATCTGTCTTCCCAAAATCTAGTACTATTACCATTTCTCACTTGTCAAGCAATGCCTTCCTCCACTATCTTTTTTCCAATAATTAAGTTGTTCCAGCATATAGATCCTCTTGGGAGAAGGTGGGGGTCCTTGTTAATAATAGAAGAGTAATTGTTATCTAGATATTTACCAGCCATAATATCAATCCACTCCGCAGAGGAAGAGAAGATTCTCCAAATTTGCTTAGCCAAAAGGATTTTATTGATAGATCTGATTCTTCTTAGCCCAAGTCCGCCATTATTTTTGGATCTACAAACCAAATTCCAGTCAATTAAGGGGACTCTTTTATTTTCCTCAACACCCGACCAAAGAAATCTTTTTTGGATTTTTTCAATAGTGTCAGCATATTTGGCAGGGATCTTAAAAAGGCTCAGGGCATAGATAGGGAGATTCTGAAGGGAGGCTTTGAGGAGCTGAAGCTTACCAGCTTGGCTAAGAAGAGCACCTTTCTAACCTGCAAGTTTTTTATTGAATTTGTCCACTAGCGAAGTCCAAAAGGCATCAGGAGGTTTGATACTTAAAGGAAGACCTAGGTAGGTGGCAGGAAGGGCACCCACTTTACAATCCAGAATTTTGGCAATTTTAGTCTGATGATGTGCCGGAGTATTAAAAAAGAACAGCGAGCTTTTTTGATTGTTGATCAGCTATCCTGAAGCTCTCCCATACTTATCAAGCAGTTGTTTAATAGATTTAACTTCAGACACAGATACTTTACCCATAAGCATCGTATCATCAACAAATTGTTGATGAGAACACACCAAGTTGCCCGAGGACGATCTAAGCCCGGAGATAACCTTACATTCAATCAATTTTTTCAGGTTCCTACCTAAACTTTCAGCCATAATAGTGAATAATATTGGAGAGATAGGATCACCCTGCCTGAGACCTCTGGTGCTCTGGAAAAAGGAAGTCGGGGAGCCATTGACCATAACCGATATGGAAGTTGTGGACACAAGTTGTTCCACCATTTGCACCACCCTATTATTAAAACCGAAGGCCTTCAAAATTTTGAATAAAAAAACCCAATCAACTCTTTCATAGGCTTTTGAAATGTCAAGCTTTAAAAGAAATCCTTCTGTCTTCGATTCAACAAGGGAGTGAATGTTCTCATGAACCGAAACAATAGAGTCAAGAATTTGTCTACCAGGGACAAATCCATTCTATTGAGGAGAAATCAAGGAAGGCAAAAAAACTAAGAGTCTAGAAGTTAAAACCTTAGATATGATCTTGTATAAAGAATTACATAGACTGATAGGTCTGAAGGCCTCAAAGTTGTCAGCTCCAGGTTTTTTGGGGATGAGGACCAAGAAAGTAGTATTAAGCTCTTTTAAAAGACATCTAGCTCCAAAAAATTCCTTAATAGCATTAACCACATCCTCTTCAACCAAATCCCAAAACCGTTGGAAGAAGAACAAAGGAAAACCATCGAGCCCCGGGGATTTATTCCCATCAAAGGAGAAGATAGCCCTCTTGACTTCCTCGTTGGTGGGGATAGCAGTCATAAAAGAGTTGTTCTCCTGATTGATAATTCTTGGTATAGCTTCCACCAACTGATCTTGTTCAATTTGGTTTATTTCAGTACTAGCAGACATAAGAAGTTTAAAGAAGGAACCCGCCTGCCTCCTTATGTCTTCTTCCTCAACAAAACTGGTTCCATTCATCTTAATTTGGGATATTCTGTTAATAGCTCTGTGTTTAGAAGCTGAAAGGTGAAAAAACCTGGTGTTTCTATCTCCGGTAGGCAACCAAAGAGCTCTCGATCTTTGTTTCCAAAACTCCTCCTCCTTCCCAATAATGTCATGCATCTTCTTAAGGATCTCATTCTCTTTTTCCTTAGTATCATTCAAGTAACCCTCATTCTAAATTTTGAATTGAATTGCTCCTAGATCCATCTGAAGTTTGGACTTGATCTTAAAGATGTCCCCAAAAGAATCCTTTCTCCATTCTTTAAGCTTACATTTCACTTCCCTTAATTTTTTGGCAACTTTGAACATAGTAGTACCTTGAATACTAATATTCCACCATTTCTTTAGTTCCTCTTTAAGAGCAGGATGGGAGATCCATATTTTTTCAAATCTGAAGGGGGTATTCCTCTTCTTTTTTATAGGATCCGCAATGAGACTAATAGGAGAATGATCATAACCTATTCTAGTGAGAACTTTCAGGGAGCAAAAGTAGTCAAAATACCAATGATTAGAGATCAGAGATCTATAAAGTCTGACTTGTATAAGGTTTGTCCCCTTTCTGCAATTAGACCAGGTGAAGGCGGCTCCATGAAGGTCCAGATCTATCAGCCCTTGAGTATCAATTAAATTCTGAAGATCCTCTTTACTCTCTAAGTTGATCTGGGATCCCCCAAATTTCTCACCATTCATTAAGGGAGTATTGAAGTCCCCCATAACAATCCAAGCTTCATTATCAAAAATCCTTCTAATGGAAGTTAATTCTAGCCAAAACGATTTCCTCAAACCTTTACCATTAGGAGCATAAATGTTCATTTGAATCCAACTAAAGTTATCTCTTATATGAGTGAATCTAGTAACTATGTGATTCGTACCTTCTGAAATTGGATCACCTTTGATGTTGTGGCAGTTCTAGTAAGTAACAATGCCACCCGAGGCACCATTAGAATTATTACCCTAGTTGCAGTAGTATTGAAAGAGTTTCAAATTTTCTATTTTCTCCTTAGACATTTTTGTGTCTTGAATCAGAAGAATATCTGGTTTGTGATCTCTAACAAAGTTGCGGAGAACATCTTGCTTGTGGGGGCTATTAAGACCCCTTATATTCCATGACATAATCTTCATTAAATACCGGGGGAGTTAAGACACTCCGGGATGGTTTTCTGAGACCCATCCACTATTTCCTAAAAGCTGTTCAACTCTCTTTTCTTTTTCAAAGACTTTTTACCTCTTGAATTTTTTGTTGCACCACAATCAACCTTGCCTCTTGATCTGGTAGAAATGCCACTTAGGGTCTTCCCTTGCTTTTTTTTTCCAGGCTTCTTCTTTAATATATTCTCTTCTTTATCAGTCTCTTCTTGACTATCTATTTCTCTGCTAGATTCCCAATCCTTATCATTTGGTAATCTTTGTTCCCAAGGTAGAGTATCCATGTTTCCATTCTTTTGAAAACATAAAGCATTGTTGGATAGGTTTGCCGAATGATCCTGATTATCAAGGCATTCTAAAACCCCAACAACCGAGCTGGTCTCCAATAGATGTTCCACACCCATAGGGGAGGGAGATCCAGTAAAAAAGGGGAGAGGGGGAATGTTTAAGACCAAGGATAGGCCCTCACTGGGAATATCCTCCAAACCTAAAAACTCTTCATTTCTATTAGATGGGACTGTCATTCGTGAGAAGGAAGGAGACAAGATCCGCTCTCCTTCCACAACTAGGGTGCCCTCAACAAAACCTCTTTCCTTGGGATCAAATTCTGGGTTAAGAGGCTCAAAAGGGATCTCACCTTTGTTCTCCAAACCCACTACAGTCTCTGAGGTATCTTTCAGATTATCAGCTTCAGCAACCACCTTCTGCTCTTTATTCTCCCTCCTTCCTTCTCCAGAATCAATCTTCTTTTTTTTCCATTCTTTTTTCCCCTGTTCAACTAGCTTACCTTTCTCTAAGGTAGCATTAAGAGGGCATTTTTTTTCCCAATGTCCAGATTTCCTACACTTGAAGCAAGCAAACGGGATAGTTTCAAATTCTATACTTTGTTCCCAGGAGCCCAACTTGGACTTTAACTCTATCGATGAGGGTAGATCAGCTTCCTGAGGGACCCCCACACAAATCCTTGCGAAAACCAGTTTCTTTCTAGCAGTTGTCATTGTGTCAATCGAGAGGAGCTCACCAAAGGAACTAGCAATACCCAAGAAAACATCTTCACTCCAATATTCTAGGGGCAGGCCAGGAAGTCTAACCCAGACTGGAACATTCTTAAATATAGAGTCCGATAGATCCAAGTGGGAAGACCACTTCTTTAGAGCTAGGGACGATTTTCCTATCACCCAGGGACCTCCACCTCTCACAGCCATAATATCCTCTTTGCAAGTAAATTCAAAAGCGAAAAACCCCTTGGGAAGAGCAGCAACAGAGACTTTCCCACTGGTTCTCCATTTGTTTTTTACGAAATCCCTGACCACTTCAATATTTGGTCTAGGACCCATAAACTCTCCAACCAAAGTTCGTTCCATTAAGGCTATGTTATGATCTATAATTAGATCAGGAATCGAAATAGCAAACTTACCTCTAGCAGGGGACGAGATATTTTGCACCAGAGGGAAGGAAGACTTTCCATTAGGTTTTACCCCAAAAAGTGAGGTCCAGGTTTTGCAGTTGCCTCCAAAACCGCCAATGGTCCCCACGCCCCCACTAACCTTCTCAATTTTATCGGTGGGAGAAGAGGCAGAGAAAGCAACCGGAATATCAATTCCCCCAGGGTCCACCTATATTTTAGCATCGGAATCCACATCATCCTGGTCATCCTTACCTTGCTTCTGACTCGGTTCCAGCTCCTAATTCGACCTTGCATCACTCCCAGATCCGTTGCCATTGATTTGAAATTCAAAATTCGATTTCTCCCGCCCATGACCATGCTCGTGACTGCTCCCATTCATCCTTGCAAGTAGGTGGCTCTAGCATGTTAATCAAGGTTTTGGCTCCACCAATTGGGTGATTTGGACCCTCTTAAATGCTTTTTTTCTATTCTTAGTACTTATGCTTCCAATGATGTTGTTAAGATATATCTTTTATTATGGTGGATCACTTATTCAATGCTTGCAACAAATTTAATTTTGTGCAAGGATTTTAATATATTTGATACCACATGTAATAAATATGAGACATTTCCCTTATATTGGATAGCCAGTGAAATAGATACCTATAATATTATATGCATAAAATATTGGGCCTTTTTTATTCCAATATTAGCCATGACCATAACTATACACATTGATTTATGTGGAATAGTTTTTGAGCTAGAATTGATAGAGTATTGAAATTTCTTGATGTGCTATGATTTCCAATAAATCCTTTTATTTTTCTAGATATTTGCCTCTTTTAGTTAGCTCCTACCATATTTATTTTCATTTAATAATTATCACATTAGGTGAACACTATTAAGGGGAAAACGTTGTTCCAAAGGCTATCAATTCTCAATTTTATTTTAATACTTATCTACTATTTCATTAGCCCACATTGGCTCACATCCATCAAGGGTGGAATTTGGAGGCCAAGACTACTAAGTCGACTAGGCAATTTGCTTAGTGGAATAGGGCCATTAAGCACACTTCTCACTTTCTTTATAAATATTAATCTACCAATTGGATTTTTTTATCATCGTGGTTACAAGACTACCACCTTAATCTCTACCATGCCATTTCTACTCTTGAAATTGACCATTATGTTTCTTCTTTACAAGAGTAGGTGGCTAAACTATGCCATCAATAGTAAATTATTGATAATCATTCTATTATAAGTGCTCATAACAAAGCCAAATTAAATTGGTTGAATGTGGGAGATTGAGTTTTCAAAGAGATTTTCCAAGATTATCATATTGCTGAAGGTATTTAATAAGATGACCAAAATCTAATTAAGGATCTCATGGATATCGTCTAATATATTTTCAAACATTATGAGTATATTTTGAAGGATTAGAAAATTTCTCCCAAATGTAATCATACCTTGCAATAATTTCTTGAGGTTGTTTCTTTTTGGCTTTCCTCTTTTTAGTGAACCTTTAATGATAAATTTCTCTCTATTATTGATCTTTAGGAAGTATTGTATACAATGGCTAATTATAAAGCTCCTAATTCTCATTGCTTTCCTTATGAATTATATAGGACCCTTTGTAACTATGTTGGGGAGGATCTACATAAATTTTCCTAAAGCCTATCATTTTAATTCCTTAAGGAAAGGTTATTAATAAAGTAAATATTGAATTTATACCTAAATTTGATGATCTAGGGAATACCTGAAATTGGATACTAATCACATTGCTCAATATCTCCTATAAAAATCATTACCAAAGATCTTATGTTGAAGTTATACCATCTTCATCCCTAAATCAAGTGTCTTGAGAAAACTAGTGTTATAAAATCTAGATTTATTCTAGATAATATTATTGTGGTATGTAAAGGTATGAAATGGGCTTGAAAATTTTCATCAATAAGTCACGTTGATTAAAATTCATTTATCTAAATCTTATGACTAAATTACACGGTCTTGTATTTTTGTAATGCTTAAATTTTTTAGGTTTGGACCTTAGTTTATTCAATAAATTTGTATACTATTTGTAGATGCTTTAACTTCTCTCACTATTAATGGTCATTAGTCTAATAGTTTTGGTCTCTTTATGTCTATTGACTAAGGATGTCCTTTAGTTTTAGTAATACATGTGCTTATTGTTGAAGGTTTTGGGTACCTGCCAACCCATTTAGTTTCTCAGGGGTTGATTAAAAATATTTCTTTACCCAACTCTTCAACTAAACTTTTCAATGATCATTTTTCTATGAATATCTTCTCTCTTAGAAGATAAAAATAGCATTAAACATGCTCTTTAGTTTTTAGATGTTTTTGTAATGTCTTAGGATCAACCATTCAATGGAAAATGAATCAATTTTATAGATAATTCTTCTTGCCCAAGCTTATTTGGTTTAATTTCTATGAGTTAAAGTTGATTGAAAATGATGAAATATTTAGATTTTTTCAGATATAGTTTTCTTTCCAAGCTTCTTTGGGTACCTTGTGGCAAGATGTATTTGTTGTAATTGAGAAGAAATTGACATATTAGGTTACTAAACCTTTATCCATAGTTGAGAATTTTTAGATTTTATAAAATATTCTTGTAACCTTATACATTTTATATTCCTCCTATTGGGTGCCTTATAAAGCCTCACATTTGAATTTAGATAAGCTTCTTCAATATTTCCACTAGGCTTCCTCATTGAACCATCAAGGTTGCATTGGGTTGCTTGGGAGTATTATTGTCTCCCTCATGATTCAGGAGGGTTGGGATTTATTTCTACTCAATATCAAGGTTTGGCCCTATGTACCAAGTGGATCATTCAAGTTCTAGAGGGTATAGTGAGGCTTGGAAAATTCTAGTGTGACATTGTATTTCTCTTGGTCACATTGCTAGTAGACCAACTTTGAAGGGGATTGGTCTCCGCACTATTCTTATTATGAAAGAGTTTGGTCTCCACCTTGGTGATGAAAAGTATTTTGCAGGCTTGAGAAGTTATGAATCATTGGCTTTTTTGGAATGCCACTTATTTTTATAATGCTTTTTTCACCAATCAACAAAATATTTGGTGGTGCTTTATTCTACAAGGCTCTTTATGATTGTGTTGGGAAAGATAATGTAAAGTGTTTCTTGAAGCCTACCATTCTAATTACTTAGTAAAGGATATTAATAAAGAAATTTAAAATTTCATACCTAAGTCTAGTGATCTATAGGATATATGCAATTGGAGACTAATCACATTGCTCAACTTCTTGTATAAAATCATTGCTAAAGCTCTTATGCTAAAGTTACACAATCTTCTTCCTCAAATTGATTCTATAGTGTCATCCTCCTCCTCCCTCAATCTTTGCTCTTCTTGCTTAGTAATTAATGTTCATTTGTTTTATGTTTTAATGTTTCGACTTACTGTCTCATATGAACTTTAAGGATGTGATTTTTTCCATCACTTTTTTTGTGAATACATGTAACACTATTTATTAAAAAAGAAAGCCAAATAACGTGGGCATTGACATGTTAGGTCATACGGCCGTCAAATTTATCCACAGAACATTCACCAGAAATTGGTAAAGCTATGGGTGAGCCCATGGTATTGGATTTATCTCGGCTGTGATCCCTATTTCGTCAGTGCATTCGTATTCAATGATTTCAAGACATTTTGTCCGTAACCAAGCAGCGTCTCTAAACAGGATGTCACTTCTCATTAAGAATTCAACATACTTTTTTGCCTATATAAATAATATAAAATCCGAGAGTGCGTGTCTTCCACGCGCTAGACCAGGACAAGCAAATAAACTATCCTTTATTGTTCTGGAAGGGACAGATTTCTGTCAAGGATTGGGGAATTCAAGTGCTTTTCCTTGTGAAATGATGATATTCCGAAAGAGTACTTGTGGCCTCCACGCGCTTACCGAGTCCAAACAAATAAATTATCATTTATTGTTTTGGAAGACACAGATTTTGTTGGTCGTAAATGTAAATTCTAGCTGATTTTAGTGAGTCAGCTCCGGATGATTCATGAAGTCATGTAAGTTGGAAATAGTGGACAGTGAGATTTCGAGTGATGAGAGAGAACTCCTGTGGTAACAATGACGATAAATTTGTGGTGGGACATGGCAATGAAGGGAAAACGAATCCAGCAGAAAATTCATGTAGTTTAATACACGTTGTATTAATGATGGGAGCAGGATCGAACAGTATACAACAAAGTGGGTATCGGTATGACAAGATGGGGAATGAATTTACTTTCTCATTGTACGGGTCCTTTTTTTTTTTCAACATGGAGATCCGCCCTGACCCGAATAATTCATTCTTTCCGAAATAATTCAGGGCCACCAGTTTGGGTTTTAGATAATGCTATTAAGAATGAGAAAGATGATGGTAGCCAAATTACTTTATGTTGAAAATGTTAAAAGTACGGGGCTTGAAGTGAACAATGCGTTCGAGGAGCACTTCTTAGTGTCGTGCAACACGGTTGCAAGTTTGGTGTGGTGTGGTGCTTTCAATGTGTGAGCTAGGCGAGTTGCAGTGGTGGTGCGAGTTGGATCAAGGAGTCTATTGGACATGATGTCTAGGATTCGTCCAAGGGGCATGCCCAGCCAAGGTAGCCATGGGGCGCCATTGAGAACCTATTATTATGTGAGGTGCATACCAAGTCTGTAGTCCATTGGATATGGCCAAGTTACATTGGAAGTTAGGCGCTTGGTGTGGATGTGTTGCAAAGGTGCTGAGGCGAGTTGGGGCAGTGTTGGTTCCAAGAGGCCGAGTTACTTGGAGTAGCGTGGGGTAGTGCATCATGGAGCATGAACCTGGGCGCCGAGTCATGGAGAGTCATGGTGAGTTGTTGTAGGTTGCAAAAGAGGTGCAACTCTAGGGCGAGTTGGATACTCATCGAAGTGCTAGTTGGGCTTGGAGTCTGCAAGGAAGTGAAGTCCCTATGGGTTATTTTGGTGTGTGGCAAAAAGTCAGAATTGGGGGGCTGCCCAAGTTTGAGTGTCATCCTACCGATGTCTGGGAATCAGACTAATAGCTTATATAGGGAGGTATAGTTGTTCGAAAGAAGTGAGCGCTATGGGGTAGCAACAAGGTTGCACCGAGAGTCTGCAGAGTAGGGCACCAAATGGAAAGGTTGTTCTTAGGATTCTTCCTTCTAGGAGCGAAACATAAGTAGCTTTGGCATCTCGAGTCCTGTAGTGGCTTAGGTGTTCTTCATGGTTTTTAGGAACGAGGAAGGATTTCGTTCCGCCCTAGCCATGTTGTGATGGGTTTGGTGGTGAACCCAACGTCTTGAACCCTATGAAAGCAAGTAGTAGGGCCAACATGAGGTAGTTCCAAGGCGAGCTGTTGAGGGAACTGGATGTTGGAACTCATCCAAAGGATGGGGTAAAAAGAGGGATGCAAGGTTGGGCGAGCTACAGATCCAACTAGGCAATGTAAGCCTGGGATGGCATGGATCATTCCAACAATGTCAAGAGAAGCTTGGAACTAATAGAGGTGTTCCAAAAAGGAGTCTCATGCGAGCCTGGGAACAAAGCAGCAAGGCTGGTTCTCAGCATTGGGGGTACAAGTTGAGGTGGTGCACCAAGTGCACACGTCACAAAGAAGTGTCGGTCCATGTAGTGCAGGGAACTCATGGGCACCATCAAACAAAGGAGTGTCGGCATACTCTTGTGACGAACCAATCCTCTTGGAGAGTCAGACTCATCTATATGGTGCATAGAAAGTGCAAGGATGTAGGCCGAGTTGGTTGGCGGTGCAAGATCTCAACAAGGGTTGCTAGGAGCAACATGATGCTATTGTGAGACTAAAACAAGTAGGACTTAGGAAGCAGTTGAGTCGGTGTCAAGGGAGATCAAGTCACACAATCCTCAAGAAGAACTCATTGGATAAGCTAAGAGAGGGATCTTGGGTGCAATGGTGCAAAGTGGGAGTCACATCCCCAAAGAGCAAGAAGAGACTCACAATGAGTTGGATGTTGGATCTGGAAGTGTTCAGGGAGCAAGTCCATGTGAAGGGCGAACTTGTAGTTCGTGGTCAATGGGTATAGTAATCAGTTGTCATATGGGGGAACACAAGGATGAAGAGCTTGGTGGAATCACCAAGTTTGTAAAGGGATGTAGCAAGGTTCAAGTAAGTGAGCAAGTGAGACATGTTTGGAACATGCAAAGTGGAAGAGCTCGATGCAGCTTGTAGGTGCAATATTTTGCATTGCATTTGTAGAAGTTGAGTGCCTCATTAAAGGAGGACTTGTTGGTTAAGGAAAGAGGCGTAATCTGAGAATAGGAAAGGGCTTGTCCGCGTCGTGAGTAATATTTAGCAGTGTCGCATGAGGAAGACCTCTTTGGAAGAAAAAGGTGTAGTTGATATGTGCACTGGTCTAGCCCCATGACATGAGCATACTAGGGAGGTTGCTACTAAAAATTAAATATTTGAGAATATGAAAATTATTGAGAATCTTCAAATAGAGGAACATATAATATGCACCACTTAATAATAAATATACATCAAAGCAACCAAATGACCATCTTAATAAAGAAACATGAGTAGAATGAGGAATATTTTATGTTTAGAAAATTATTAGAAGGCTTGGGAGCTACAAAGCTTAGACAAGGCGTGGAAGTAGGGTGTTGTGCCATTAAAAAAATGCCATATTTTGAACCTAATTTTTCAAACTTAAAAGTTAACATTAATAATAGTTTTTTGTTGGTGTAAATAGGTGTTTTACCTATCTGGGTCCTATTTACATGTTAATTCAACTTAGGTCCTAGGATGAAATCTTTCTAGATAGTGTTACTTGTCACTAGATCTTATCTTATCTTATCTTATCTTATATCCTATCTCATAGTTTTCCTTTATAAGAAAGGAATAATTTGTGCATCTTGAATAATTGAGTTTAGTTGAGTAAGTCCAATATATCACTGCAATATTGAGTATTGCATATTGGCCATATCTTGCATCCATTATTACAAATTTATGTTCTTGTTTTTCCCTCTTGTACAAGGTTGTTTTTGGTTTTTATAGTTGATCCTAGAGGCTTGAGTCCTAGAGTGAGTCTAACATGGTATTAGAGCTTTAGAATTGCAAAACCCCTTCTTAGATCTAAGCTTGACTTGAGCTTGATCTTTGTTTGGGTGCATATTGGGGTGAAATGGACCTCACAGTTGAGTTTAGAAGGCTTAAAACCCCTATTTTTATACAAAATACTTGATATTTGGGAGAAAATATTTTTGGACCATTTTTGGAAGGTTGCATATTTTTTGGCATAAAATTATTTGCACAACTATATGAAATCCATATAGTACAGATCTGTACTGGTCGTACATTTTTGTATCGTCTAGTCGCAATATAATTTATGCACAACATCTTCATGAATATTCTTTGTACCTATCTACATCATCCTAGCATAATTCTACATATGCAGTACGTTGCAGTCAAATCCATAGGTACAATCATAGAGGTTTTGATATTAAAAATATTCCATAGGTTCAAATTTATTAACTGCTAGTTATTTTCTCAACTCTTGCTCATAGGGTTTTAAACCCTATGATTAGTTGAAATATTAGAGATGGCTTTAAACACCCAATGGTGCCCAGTGGGTGACATAGACAACCCACCACCACCCTTTCCCACTCACCACCCATGTTGGCACCAATTTTTTTAATTTAGAGTGAAGCGTTCATATTGAAGACTTGCGACTTAGCCACCTAAGCACCTAGGTGTTTTTATTTTGCCCCTTAAGGCCCTAATAGGACCATTTTTTTCCAAAATTCCATCTTTTGTTAGGGTGTCAAAATTTTGTACATGAGATATCGATGAAAAACTAGTTTTGAGCAGTTCATAATGTGTAAGACATATCTACTACCCCATTTCCATTAGCTTCCCATATCCAATGCCCCATTACCATTAGCTTCCCATAAATTGGGCATTTTTTTGTAGCTTTGTGAGTAATTATGAAGGATTATGTTTATATGCCCTAGAGCATGTTGAGCACCATATATAGTAGCATGCTTTCTGTCCTTGAGCAAAAAATGTGGGATAGAGTTGTGGTTGCATACATCAAGAAGGGCGCAAACCCTAGTGCCATTTCACAAGGCCTCCTTAAAATCCAAGTGACTTCCCATATGCAAGAACGAACCCTTTGGCCAAGTTGTGTGAGCACCAAATTTTCCAATGTTTGGGGAGTCCTCACCCCTATCATGAAGATCGAAGGAGAGAGCTACCATCAGGGTTTCAAGAGCCATCATATTAATACTATTTTTCACTTCTTTCTTAACAAAATATTAACTATTAAATATATTTTTAAAATGTTATTATACACTTATATTAAATATATTTTTTTATTAAAAGAGCAGAATTAGGGCCCCGATCCCATACAAAACAACATCACAAAACATGCCTCATGGCCAATAGTTCAAATCTAGATAAAACAACACCAACAAAATAGGCCATCCAACTAGCTGATCAAAATGTAAACAAACCAAGGTGCCACCCAAAAAGTATCAAAGGAAACAATCTAGAGATAAACACCAAAAAATAAGAAACAACTTGAGACTAGGAGGCATGTAGGCCAAATGAGGAACATGCACGTAGGCCCCAAAATAGAGAAACAATAAAAACTAATCCTTAACACAATTAATCAGGTCCAATTCCTTTTTTAGCAAGTCCAACTTGTTACTCTAGAGGTCCTTTCCTTCTCCATCGTTATTTCATTTTCCTAACCTTAGCTAGTCTATACACTATCCCGAAAATTGCTTTGTTCATTATATCGTGGGTAATGGAAATCAATTTGTTGAAAGAATTATCCAACCTATCTACTTTTTCCTATAGACAGTTAATCTATAGCTTGTAATGTTGAAGGGTCTTATTAACCACTTTCCCCTCATTCTTGGAGCTAGCCATTACTTGCACATTTTCTTCATCTTGCTCTTTGTTTGTTTGTTCATCATCTTCTTCCTCTTCCTCAAAGTCCTTCACCCCATCCTACTCTTGACAATTATCCTCTTCCTCTTCTTCACTAATAATTAATTCCTCACCCAGGTCCTCCCCTAAAACCACTGTTAATTCTTTTTTGTTCAAGTCTAAGGGTTCCTCTTGCTTGGGGATAAATTCTTCATTCAAAGACCCCTCTTCCTATTCTTCAAAGGACAACATTTTTCCCTTAGCATTTTGGCCAACCAATCTTGCATATCTTCTTTCTCCGTTCCCACTACTAGAATCATCCACATGACCTTCCTACACTTCTTCGACAATTTCAATAGTAACCTTCTTAGTAGTTCTTGGCTCATCTTGATACGGGCCTTTACATTTGGCACTAGGAGGATTACTCAAAATTTTCTTTCCTTTACAGGGTGAACTAGATTTTTCCTCTCTAATAATAGGTCCTTTAGAGGCCAAAGGTTTAGCATGGTGTTTCATGGATTTAGAGGGAGGGGTAGACTATGCTTATTCCATAGAATGGTCATGCAGAGCAACACAAGGAGGGGGATTATCCTTTGAATAAGGATAAGACAAGTGTTTGGCCAATTTCAGCTTCTCGTGTTAGGTTTATGATGGAGCAAGCGGGGCTGGTAATTCAAGGGTTCAATATGTAGGGGTTCTTATTTAGGTTATAAATAAAATCTATATTCTTTTTTTTATCAGTACCTTGAAGGAATTTTTAGTCTAGTCCAAACCGGGGAGAGAATTTTTAGCCTTGCCCAATCTAGGGGAGATCACAAATGACGGACCTCCTCCTCAACGTTAACATAATTGAATAGTGCAATCCCATGACCATGGTAGACTGGTAGGAGCACAAGGCCCACAAGCCACCAACCCAACACGGGATTGGAACAACACAAGCATAAACACCTATCTCATGACATGAATGTCATTAGCAACCTCAATGCTATAGTTCAAGCCTACGAGCACATTGGATTAGTGAAGGCATAATGCCTGTGATCATAATGGCCCAATGAAGGTTTGAACCCTAGTGGCCACAACAAGAATGCCACCTCTTTACCATCGCACTATGGGATAAACTGAATAAAATCTATATTTTATTTGTATTTAATAATATATTAGATATATAATACATAAAAAAGAAGACAAATATAAATAAAATATAGAGATTAAGAAAGAAAGAGGAGGATAAAGAAAGAAAAAGGAAGAGAAAGAACATGAGAGAGAGGCCCTGGGAGACAAATTCCATCTCTATCTTTCTCTCCATATCCCTCTCCTTCTCCTTCTTCTCCTTCTCCATATCCATTTCCATCTCTATCTCTATCTTCCCCTATCTATATCTCCTCCTTAACCCCCCCTCTCTCTTAACCCCTCTATCTCCCCCTCTTTCAACCCCCCCGCCTCCCTCCCTCCCTCTCTCTCCCTATTGCAAACATAATCTGATTCTAGTGGTAATGGAACTTGATTATCTTCTTGATTCAAAAAAGTCGTGTTTGGATCCTTGTTGATTTGAAGCTATCACTTCTCCATTGAGACTTTTGTTGCACAAACAACATCATTTGCTAAATGACCTACCAATTGATCCCTCATGTAATGCAAAAATGTATGTTGGAGTTTCACTCCACTCACACACCTGTTTCATGCTCCTACCGCACCCCCGCACCTTCAAACTCACCTATTCACGGTTCGGCGGTGTCTAGCGGGCTACCATGCCCCTTCTCTCTCCTCTTCGTGGTTTCACAGTTGACTCTCCCACAGTCTCCCGCTTTACCGCGTTCGAGCTCTTCACTGACGATGGTGTCACGATGGTCTCATTTCTCATCTACCTTGCTACCGTGGACTAACCGCATGATGCCTGCAGTAATGCGGTTAACCGCCGGGAAGCTGTCATCATTGTTCTGTGGTTACCCTCTTGAGCATGTGCGATATCGCGTTGACCGTCGTCGCTCCTTGCTCAGTCCATTTGTTGACCACCTGGGAACCGTTACCGTAGTCACGTGGTTTGTTTGTTAACTACTCACGGTGATGAGGTGTCTACCGTCACACCACGACCGTCTTGTTCCCTGACCGCGGTAATGCGGGCTAGCCGTTTGATGTCCGTGTTTGACTGCTAGTTTTGTCTACCGTAGTACCATGGTTCCTTCTCTAACTGCCTCGGTAGTGTGGTGTGTTCGTTTCTAACAGTGGCAGTTAGTGAGTTCCGTGTTGGCAAGTAAAGGACGTTTTTGTCAATCTGATAGGACAGTCTTAAATATGATTTGAACGGTTATTTATGTCGATTGGACTTTGCTTCATTTGTATGGGCTTGTTTTTGCTAGCATACATTATTGCCATTAATATTGTTTGTGGCTGAAAACTTTTATATGTTGGCATATTTGTAATTTTTTGGAGATAGAAGATGAATATGAAAATTGCTTTGAAGTAGCAAATAATTTCTTGGTTGTTCTGTGTTGAATGTTTAAAAATTTAAATCATTGTGTTTTTGTTCTATTTATCTCTACCTAATCCTTCACGTGGTATCAAAGCCTTGTTAGAGTAATAATTTATTACGCTTAATTAATTACATCATACTGGTTAATTAATTAAGTCACTTATTCCTCTAGTTGCTTAAGCTAAACTTAGGCACATTAATAATTGATTAATTATTAAGTGTGCACACTAGGGTTTCATTTAGGGTTTCCCTTTTAGGGTTTCTTGATCTCCTTCATAAGGATTGATCTCTTTGTAATAACTGAGATTCTGATAATGCATTTTACACTTTAAGGTTTGCAGATCTTTTTTGTTCTGAATGTCTTTTGCATGTAACAGGTTATTGCATGCAGGTGATCTTGGATTCTAACATGGTATCAGAGCTCCAGACCTGCAGCTGCCTGTTCGTGATCTGAAGATATGGCTTCTCAGTGAGTTTCAAGTGCAAGGGTTTCCACAGGCATCTTTTTTGCAAGATCTGGGGGTAGCCAATTTTTCGGCACACTATGGGCTCAAACGGACGTCGCCATCGCGTTCGCAGCGCCTCAAAACCCTAGGAACGCCTGTCGTTTGGTTGATTTTGGTGAAGTTGATCTTGGGAGGCAAAAAAAAATTGCCAAGGAAGCCGTACGGCCTCCCCAGCACGCATTCCGAGACATGAAAATCGAAAAAAAATTCAAAAAAAAGCCGATCTCGGGTTCTGTGTCGGCGCCTCCAGTGCAAACGGCTCCCACCGCCCGACGGCCACCGACCCGCCACCAGGCGGCCACCGCTTCACCGCCGCCGCCGTCCTCCGCCGCCGGGTGGCGCTCAGCCCATACGCCACCTCCAGCTCTGCCAGCCCTTGAGGGCTTCTCATCCTCGGCCGCCGGTCCCATGGAGAACCACCTGCTCCGCCCCAACCCCCTGCTCTGCGCCCACGGTCACATGGGTGACTAGGGGCCGAAATTTTTCTGCAGGGAGGCCCATTTTTTGCGACAACGGTCTGCAGGCCGTCAAATTTATGCCCGTGAACCACTGACGTCAGCATGACATCAGCGTCTGTACGGTGGTGTTTGTCCCCTCCTAACCCTAGTTTTCTCTAAAGAAGCAGTTTTTTTCTTTTTTGTATAACTTGGGCATACGGTATCGAAATTGGGCAAACGAGATATTGCCGGAAAGCTGGTTCCGAGCACTTTCATTTGGTGCAGTTTATTTTTCAGTATTTTCCTGTTTTACTGCATTTATTGCTGGTTGAAGTCAGATGTACTTTTTATGCTTCCGAGCTCATAACTTTTTGCCACGATCTCCGATTTTCGCTATCTTTGCGGCGTTGGAAAGGTATTGAGGAGCTCTATGTTGCTGTCCATGCACTTTTTTCTGTATCTGTCCCAGGTTTTTTGTTAATCCAGATTTGGCCCGATGGGTGTTTTGGAGATTACCTGGATATTTTGGCAGTTGGGAGAGTGCATCTTGCATCTTTGCACTTCATTTTCAGTGATACATCATTTAATAATCGACTGCTGCTTCATAGATTCCAGAGTTGTTCCCGTTTGGAGTTTTCGAGTGTTCCGTGGCATCGGGTCTGCTGTTGCATCATTATGATTCCGATATGGTTTCTTGTAGACATAAGTATCTTTCCTTGCTTGCCAGATTGCGGTTCCAGTGTTACTCTACAGTGTTCTTCCAGTGCTTCTTTGCAGCATGTCATATCATTGTAGGGGTGTTTTGTCCCACTGGGTTTTCCTCCTCTACCTCTTTCTTGCATTTGTAAATGGGTACCTGATCAGGCCTAGTTGCTGGGACCCATCTTTGCTTGCATGCATCTTATTCTAGTGTTTTAGCTTCTTCCTAAGTTCATCTTAAGGGGGGGTGTTAGAGTAATAATTTATTACGCTTAATTAATTACATCATACTGGTTAATTAATTAAGTCACTTATTCCTCTAGTTGCTTAAGCTAAACTTAGGCACATTAATAATTGATTAATTATTAAGTGTGCACACTAGGGTTTCATTTAGGGTTTCTTGATCTCCTTCATAAGGATTGATCTCTTTGTAATAACTGAGATTCTGATAATGCATTTTACACTTTGAGGTTTGCAGATCTTTTTTGTTCTGAATGTCTTTTGCATGTAACAGGTTATTGCATGCAGGTGATCTTGGATTCTAACAAGCCTAAGGTCTTTTGTAGAAGAGTTTATAAATCATGGAAGCAAGCACAAGCTTGAGTAATCCCCAAATTCCACAACTAAATGGGAAGAATTATGACTACTGATCTATAACAATGAGAGCATTGTTCTGTTCACAAATTTATGGGAGTTTGTAGAGAATGGGTTTCCAGAGCCTGTAGATGCAGCAACATATAATGTTCTAACTCAAGCAGAGAAAGATTTACTTAAAGATAATAAGAAGAAGAATTCAAAGGCACACTTCTTCATTCTACAAGGAGTACATGAAAGCATTTTTCCTAGAATTTCAACCACTACCAAGTCCAAGCAAGCATGAGACATTTTACAAATTGCATATCAAGGAATGGACAAAGTTAAAACTATAAAGTTGCAAATACTGAGAAAAGAGTTTGAGACTCTGTTTATGAAAGATAATGAGTCTGTAGATTCATATTTTACTCAGATAATGGGACTGGTGAACCAGATGAGAACACATGGACATACACTAGAAGATGTCAAAGTTGTAGAAAATATTTTGAGAAGCTTACCCACAAGATTTGAGTCAATTTCAGTCACTATAGAGGAGACAAAGGATCTCACACAATATTCAGTTGATGAGCTTTATGCTTCACTTATTTCTCATGAGCACAGACTCAACAAAACAACAAATATGTCATTGGAGCATGCATTCAAGTCAGAAGCTTCAATTAACCAAGGAAGAGGCAGAGGTAGAATGAATTTCAGAGCAAGAAGAAGAGGCTTCAATAGAGGTGGAAGAAATAATCAGTCAAGCTCAAGTGGAAGAGGCAGCAGCCAAAATCTATCTCAAAACTTTCCTCAAGGTCAAAGGTATGATAAATCTCAGGTCCAATGCCATTATTGTAAAAAAATTGGACATTACATGAATGAGTGTAGGAAGAAGTAGTATGATATGGGTAGACAAAATGAAAACTTTACTAAAGAAAGTCAAGACCATAGACCTAATAAAAGCACAATGTTTTTAGCTTATAATGTAGCTCAAGCTAGTGAGAAAGAAGTTTGATTTTTAGACTCAGGCTGTAGTAATCATATGACAGGGAATTTAGAGTTGTTTACAAGTCTAGATGAGAATATTAAGTCAGATGTCACCTTGGGTAATGACAACAAAGTGTCAGTTAAAGGAAAAGGGAATGCTAATATACTAACCAAGCAGGGGGAGCAAAAATATATCTCAAATGTTTATTTTGTGCTAGGTCTAAAACACAATTTGATGAGTGTAGGACAGTTAGCTCAAAAAGGTTATAGAGTGACTTTTAAAAATGGATTGTGCACAATCTTAGACAAATACCCAAGTAGCCAGTTGATAGCTAAAGTCAATATGACAAACAATAGGATGTTTCCTTTGAGAATTCAGCCAGCTTTGAGCACAAACTTTTCACAAGGACAAGAGGTGTCAACTGTGACTCAAACTGTCTTTCAGGCAGAAGTAAAGGATGAAAACTGGCTATGGAATTTAAGATTTGGTCATTTAAATTTTGGTGGTCTGAATTTGCTTCATAGGAAGGGTATGGTAAAATGAATTCCATTAACTGAAAAACCCGAGAGAGTTTGTGAAGGTTGCATACTAGGAAAGCAGCATAGAGAGTCTTTCCCATCAAGGAAATCAACAAGAGCGAAATCTCCATTAGAAATTGTTCATTCAGACTTGTGTGGCCCAATGTAGACACCTTCAATAGGTGGTAGTTATTATTTTTTGACTCTCATAGATGATTATTCAAGAAAGACATGGGTCTATTTTCTAAAACAAAAAGGTGAAGTGTTTAATTTCTTTTGTCAGTTTAAGTTTCTTGCTGAAAAACAGAGTGGTAATTTTATCAAAGTGTTAAGAATAGATGGAGGAGGTGAATACATATCAAGAGAATTTTTAAATTTCTACAAAGAGCATGGAAAACGCAAACAGTTCACAACAAGATACATGCCTCAACAGAACGGGGTAGCTAAGAGGAAAAACATAACCATAATGGAGATGGCTAGAAGTATTTTGAAAGCCAAACATTTAACTAATGAGTTTTGGGCTGAAGCTGTATCTTGTGCAACATATATCATGAATAGATTCCCAACAAAAAGTGTGATGAATATTATCCCTGAGGAAGCATGGATTGGTAAAAAGCATAGTGTATCTCACATGAGAGTTTTTGGATGTGTTTCATATGCACATGTACTTGATGAGTTGAGAAGAAAAATTGACAATAAAGGAGAGAAATGCATTTTTGTTGGATATAGTGATGAATCCAAAACATATAAATTGTTCAATCCAACAACTTAAAAGGTTATAATCAGCAGGGATGTTCAATTTGTTGAAGATGAAGGATGAGATGGAAGTAAAGAGAGCACAGTAAATGTTATTATCAATATCCCTTAAGAAGAAAATGAAATTTCAGTTCCAGCTAATGTATTTGTTGTCCCTATTCAAACTCAGACAAGTGGTCAACAATTGACACCAGCAAGCAATGTAAGAGCAGCAACAAGAGGACTGCAGACACCATCAACATCAAGAACCTCTGGCGCTAGACCTTCAAGTCCACATTCTACAGATTCAAGTGATCTTTCAAATCAAACTTTAGCAAGCATGAGAAGACAAAAAATCAGAAGCATGAATGATATTTATAACCAAAATGAAGGTGAGAATAATCCTCAACAGTTTACACTTTTTGCATTCTATTCTCAAGTTGAAGATCCAATTCATTATGAAAATGCAATCAAAGAAGAAAAGTGGTTAACAATAATGGATGATGAGATAGATTCAATTGAAAACAATCAGACATAGGAGTTGTAGAGTCTTCCAAAAGACAAAGATGTCATTGGTGTTAAATGGACTTATAAAACTAAATTCAATGCAAATGGAGAAGTGCAGAAGCATAAAGCAAGATTGGTGGTAAAAGGTTATGCACAACAACCTAGAATTGATTATAATGAAACTTTTGCACCTGTAGCATGCCTTGACACAGTCAGAATGTTATTGACTTTAGCAGCACAAAACAATTGGTTTGTTCACCAAATGGACGTGAAGTCGGCTTTTCTCAATGGCTATCTAGAAGAGGAAGTATACATTGAACAACCACCCGGATATGAAATATTGGGACAAGAAGATAAATTCTACAAGCTCAAGTAGGCATTGTATGGTTTGAAACAAGCCCCGAGAGCTTGGTATAGCAGAATATATAATTATTTTACACATAATGGATTTACCAGATGCAACATTGAATCAACACTGTATACTAAAGTGAATGAAGATGGTGAAATTTTAATTATTTTTCTGTATGTTGATGATTTAATTTTAATTAGAAATCTGTCAATTGAATTGTTCAAAACAACAATGATGAAAGAGTTTGAAATGACAAACTTAGGTTTGATGAAGTATTTTCTAGGCATTGAGGTAACAAAAAATGAAAAAGACATTTTTATTTCACAGGCAAAGTATGCTAATGATGTTTTGAAGAGATTTAATATGGTGAATTGTAAGTTAGCACCCACTCCAATGGTAACTGGTCTGAAACTCAACAAAGAAGACAAATGATCAGATGTGAATTCAACTTTGTATAATCAGCTAGTAGGGAGTTTGATGTATTTAATAGCCACAAGGCCAGATATCATGATTTTAGTCAGTTTAATCTCCAGATTCATGGAAGCACCAAAAAAATCACATTGGATGGCTAGAAAGAGAGTAATAAGATACATTAATGGAACTAAAAATTATGGTATCCATTATACAAGAACAGATGAATTCAAACTAATAGGTTTTACTGATAGTGATTGTGCTGGAAGTGTTGATGACAGGAAAAACACCTCTAGATATGTTTTTAACTTTGGCAGTGGAGTAGTTGCATGGGCTTCTAAAAAACAACCTATTGTCACATTGTCTTCAGTTGAAGCTGAGTATGTTGCAGCCACAAGTGCATCTTGCCAGGCAGTGTGGACGACACAAATATTGAAGGAGATGTGTAGACAAATGCCACAAATTTTTTTGCGACAACAATTCAGCCATTGCTCTATCAAATAATCCAGTATTTCATAAACGTAACAAACATATCGACACACGCTTTCATTTCATTCGGGAGCTGATCATCAATGGCGACATCACTCTGGAGTTTTGCAAGTCAGATGAGCAGCAAACATATATATTTACAAAAGCGCTCGACATAGATTCATTTGTTTACCAAAGATGCAGACTCGACGTCAAGGATGGCGGGAGTTTCGTTTAAGGGGAAGTGTTGGAGTTTCACTCCACTCCCACGCCTGTTTCTGCTCCTACCGTGCCCCCGCACCTTCAAACTCACCTGTTCGTGGTTCGGCGGTGTCTACCGGGCTACCGTGCCCCTTCTCTCTCATCTTCGCGGTTTCACGGCTAACTCTCCCACAGTCTCTCGCTTTATCGCAGTCGAGCTCTTCATTGACGGCGGTGTCATGGTGATCTCGTTTCTCGTCTACCTTGCTACCGTGGACTAACCGCATGATGTCTGTGACAATGCAGTTAACCATCAGGAAGTTGTCATCGCTGTCTTGCGGTTACCCTTCTGACTGCATGCGGTATCGCGGTGACCGTCATCGCTCCTTGCTCAGTCTGTTTGTTGACCGCTTGGGAACCGTTACCGGAGTCACGCGGTCTATTCGTTAACTGCTCGCGGTGACAAGGTGTCTACCGCCACACCGCGTTCGTCTTGTTCTTTGACCGCAGTAATGTAAGCTAGCCGTTTGATGTCTGTGTTTGACTGCCAATGTTGTCTACTGCAGTACCACGGTTCTTTCTCTAACCGCCCACGATAGTGCGGTGTTTTAGTTTCTGACAGTGGCAGTTAATGGGTTATGTGTTGGCATGTAAATGATGTCTTAAATATGACTTGGACGGTTATTTATGCCGATTGGACTTTGCTTCATTTGTATGGGCTTGTTTTTGCTGACATACATTATTGCCATTAATATTGTTTGTGACTGAAAACTTTTATATGCTGGCATATTTGTAATTTTTTGGAGACAAAAGATGAATATTAAATTGCTCTGAAATAGCAAATAATTTCTTGACTGTTCTGTCTTGAATGTGTAAAAATTTAATTTTTTTTGCGTGTTCTATTTATCTCTGCCTAATCCTTCAATGTATGCAAAAATATACACCAAGTTTTTTCCTTAATTGACCATTCACACCTCTTCGGCATACTCACTGCACACCAAGGTGCGAGAAACACCAAATCAGTTATTATAAATATTAAGAGAATAATTATAAAGGCACAAAATTAGAGCGCACAACTCGATGAGAAATTTTTGATTATTTACGTCTATTCTCCAACAAAATCTGCGTCATCCAAAACAGTAAACGATAATTTAATTGTTTGGGCTGGACAGGCGCGTGGAGGCCACGGGCACTCTCAGGTTATATCATCATTTCCTAAGAAAAAAAAAATATTGAATTCCCCAATTCTTCAAAGGCTGACTCAGAGAAATCAGCCTCCCAAAACAATAACTGATAGTTTATTTGCTTGGTCTGGTCAAGAGCGTGGAAGCCACGCGCTCTCAGATCCAATATTATTTAAAAAGGAAAAAGATATGTTGAATGAGAATTATTATCCCATGAAGAGACGCCGCTTGGTCTGGACAAAATAATTTCAAGTACTTGAATACAAATACAACACATAGGTATATCCAAATACCATGGGCTCACCCATTGCTTCACCAAGTTCCGGTGGGCGCCAAGGGAATGAATTTGACGGCCGTATAATTTGGGTGACATAAATTGAGTTTTTTTATATGATAAAAATTATATTTTTGCATTTTTTTGTTTGTTTTGGGCTTACTTTGATTTGATTATTCTTTATGTAATAAAAAATGTTTAAGTGATATGATTTGTGTTGAAAGTTGTCATATAACATGAATTTTTTCGATTTCATATGTACTCATTCTTATGGATCGAATGCTATCCTTATTTTTTACTCATTTTTCACCTAGGTGCAAATTCATAGTTTGTGCAAGTGACTTTGGAACTTTTAATTTTTTAATTTAAATTTAGGGCAAATCTAACTCCTTCAACTAGTCATTATGTGTTGATTAAAATGTTTCACTTACCATCTTTGGAGTTGTATTTGATGGCTAAACTTACTTCATTTTTAAGGGATCTTATACCTAGAAATAATCTACTAAAGAACATTCAAGATATATTCATTCATATAATAAGAGCATTTAATATTGCATTACCTTCTTGTGTCAAATTCCAGTGCATATTTTGCATGCTTTCCAATTATCTTCAATCAATTTCAAGAATTTGTTAGATTAATATCCTTAGGAGTTTGAGTAAAGAGAGACATATTCCCAACCATTGATAAATTCTTGACCATAACTAAGTTTTGTATGTAGTTCTACCAAATACATGCATTTAAATCAAGCTAAAGAATATCATCATAAATCTATAGAGATCATACATTTTCATCCAAATTATATCCACGCTTGAATAAGTTAGATCTATAGGTACACAATCAATCCTAGATTTTATAGAAATAACTCATAGTGATAAACAATGTGTTTACAAACTCCAAGGTATTCATTTAGTATTCTTTTTTTTTTTTGCATATTAATTAATCACTTTCAATCATCTATCATAAAAATCTACATTAAATCTCTAAAAAGGTATCATTATTTTATTCATCTAAAACATTAAATTTATTTAATATCATACTAAAGGTATTTCCTTTTCCATCCATTTAATTATAAGGTAGTTATTTGAATGTGTGTGATTTATTAAATATTATTCTAAGGTTTCATATAAAAGGAATTTTATCCTACCCTTTCATTTTGGTAAACACTCATGCTCCTACACTATTATTTTTATTTTTATTTTCATATTTCAGTCTAATTAGCTTTCTAAGTTACCTTTCATTTGTTTTTGATAAAAGGGTAAAATGGGTTTTACAGGGACCCGAAACCACAAAGTTTACAAAATAGAGAAGATACCACCAAGGGTCCACCAAAAAAAAAAAGCTGCCCAAAAAAACCAGCAACGAGCAGGCAAAAAAGACCAGGAGGGTCAGAAAGGAAAGGAATTACCTTTCATTTGTTATTGATTATAGTTTTAGAGTTTTATTTATGCTAAGAGATAGTTGAAACCCTAATTTT
Source organism: Sequoiadendron giganteum (assembly GCA_007115665.2). Taxonomy (NCBI): domain Eukaryota; kingdom Viridiplantae; phylum Streptophyta; class Pinopsida; order Cupressales; family Cupressaceae; genus Sequoiadendron; species Sequoiadendron giganteum. The sequence continues at coordinate 12,817,268 of CM021110.1, read as the reverse complement.
CTTTTGGGAGGATGTGTTTACTTATCTCATAAGGATTCACATTCCACTAATCAAGAAATCACCATTAAGAATAATCATAGCATTTGAAAAAACTGATATTCATCATTAAACACATGTTGACAATAAATATTTTTCTCTCACTAGATAGTTACTTTTTCAAGAGTTTCTTAATTCTACTTCTCTAAGTCATATAAATATCTTTGTATCTCTTCACAATTTATTGAGCCATGTACCCTTTTCATAGAAATTATTTTTATCATTATTACTATGATGACTTCTTCAAACTATTTGTATTCTACACCTTCCTCTTTACTCACCCACCCTTCCTTTTCTATTGACCCATCCTAGTAATCTTAGCCTAACGTAGATAATCTCATTGTTCATTCTTTCCATGTTACCACTTCTCATGAACTGCTTTTATCTAATCTCTTGACTACCTCTCTTTCCCCTAGTGTTCCACCTAGCTCTCATCCCACTGTACTCATCATTTTCTCTTCACTCACTAGTACATACCTTCATTTCACAATACTAGTATCACATCTCTGTTTCCTTATAGTGTTTCCTCTAATCACTCTATGAGACCAATTCCCAACTCTTCTTATAAGAGGCTAAGAAGAGTAGTGTCATGTTCACCATGATAAAAATTAGTTATATCCTCAATGAAACTCATAAGTTGGAGGATGGCATTAGCTACAAGGAAGTGTTAGATGGACTCTATAAAAAATGCATAAGGAATTGCCCTACTGATCCAAGAATACCTAAAGTTGTGTCAACTCAAGTACAATATTATTGGCTTTCACCTAAATTCACATAAGCACATTAGAAAAATAATTGTCTTAGTGTAAAAATAAAAATTAGTATCGATTGAATACCAAAAAATAGAGTAGCATTCTTATCCTTCCATAAATTGAATAATTTCCACCCTAAAAGTGTGCCAAATTTGGTGGTATCTAAAGGGGATTCTAAACCAATCCCCTAAAAAGATCATATGTCATGAGAATGGATCAAATTGAATGGGTTTAAAATATCATGAATACAAAGCCATGTAGATGGGCTCTAGGATAAAAATAGAAAGGGTTTTTAAGAGTTTCTTGATGATCACAAAGTGGGCATTGAGGACCTATAATCCCAATATGAGTTAATTTACAACCAATTGTAAGGACTTGCAAAATAATACATAAGGAAAATGGAAAAAATTTAATTCTAGAATAACTAACAAAAAATATAAAACTTGCACTACCAAGTGCTATAAGAGGAATATAACAACCATATCTAGTTTCAAATAGACACCAAAAACAATTGTAGAGAGATCTAGGAGTAGCCCTTGCAAGGATTATAATTTTAAGAAGGTATGTAAAGATACTATTCTTAATCTTCCTTCTAAAGCTTTAAATAATAAATCATAATATTGTGGATTATATCTAGTGGCACATAGTAAATAATGAATTAGAATATATATTTAGGTCATATTTTTATAATAAAAAAATATCTTAAGGTCTAGGTGAAGTAAAAAAAATTTGAGTCCTTCCCAAAAACTATCCAAAAGGTCTTGATTCCCTTCTTGAAAAACCTCAAAACATGGATCCATGGAGTCTTTGCTATAAGACAATTTTGACAAGAGATAATAGGAGACCATCATATAGATTTTTTATTAATAAAAATCTTTGTGCAAAATTCATTGTTGTTACCAACCAAGGTTTAATGGCTTCCTAGTATTTGTAAATGCTTTTCATCAACAAGGTACCTTAGATTTGGATGAAATTCTTATGATAAGAATAATGTGAAGGATAATCCCCTTCCAAGCTTGATTCTCATAGGGAATGCACATATAGATGTAATGAAACAAATATTTTCTAGGTATGATTACCTTTAGAAGGTTAATTATTCATTTGGAACACAAGGCTAATCCTTGATATTGATAAAAAAATCAAATCATATCCTCCAAATTCATGAAGTTGACAATATAACTTGCAAGCAACACGATAGAAATATCTACAATTTTCAAAGGAGACCCATTGAAATTTGTTTAAAATATTTTCTAGATTTTTGTAATAATTTGTAGAAGGAACCTAGAAAGACGAGTAATAAACATGAGTAGCTGTCAAGATATTTGAGCATACCTAAAATTTCCTTATACTACAGAAAGAGGCTTGGTAATCTTAAGCCAACTTCTCTTAAAATATAGAGATGAAAAATCCATAAGAAGGATGAGGAGGCTTGAAAGATAAAAGTAATGCCCAAGAATCTAAATATTTTTCCATGATCAGTCCATCTCCACCAAAAAAAAATAATCCAGGGAGGCTTAGGTGAGAAGGATTGCCTAAAACATTGAGTTTTATACTAGATTAAATGTGAGAAAATAATGCTTTTTAGAAAATATCCATACAATGTATTTTTTTTATGTTACATGTTCCCTCCAAAAGAGTAAGACAAGAGTCATCTAAAAACTCCTTAATATTCTCTTAATCATATAGTGTGCATTAAGTAGTTTTCTTATGGCTACCTCAACTCTTAAATAAGCTATATAAAAATTATTATAATCGTATATGGGTAATTAGGTCATCTTAGGGATTATATTAAAAGTATTTAAGCTGGCATGGGTGGTAGCCAAGGCATAACTAGCTATATATAGGAGCTAATGGCTAGTTATTATCATCATACTAAGTATTGTATTCTTATGGAAAACTATTGGAGGTATCCCCCTTGAAATAGATTAGAGGATTTCTCCCTTGAAGTGATATATTATTTTCAAGTATTTGCAACCTAATTTTTATTATATTATTCTATTTTTCAATTTGTTTCATTACAAGTAGTATTTTGAAGTATGATCTAAGCACCATGAATGTAAGGAAAGATTTTTATTTATTTTGGAAAGTACATGTAAATCTTTGACTTGGGTGAATGATTCCATAATCTTTAAAATATTATTGAAATATCAATATTAAATATTTGAGTATAATTTTTAAGGCAATTGGAGTAGAATTCATGGATTTATTGCAAAATTAGGGTTAGATTAAGGCTTCCACTTGATTCACTCGCAAGGTCAAGAATCAATGATTTTTTTATTTAATCTCTGAAGGGTTCATGAGTAAAATAATTATGCTGCTATCTAGTCTAGCTTTGAGGTCACTTAGAGTAGAATTCAAGAAGTTATTGTGAAATTAGGTTTTAATCTAACTTTTCTACTAAGGTTAAAAATTAGTAAATTCATTAGAGATTGTAGCATCTAAAAATGACTAGCATATTTGTATCTCTACATTTTATCATTATTTTTATTAATTATTTTGTCCATATTAATTAAATAATTTTTAATTATTTAATTTAAACTAATATTTCTCCATTTTCATCCATAATAATAAACAATTTTTAATTATTTAATTATCTTTATTTTTTATGATATCTATATTAATTTATTTATTTTTAATTATTTAATTAATTCAATACTTATTATTTTCCCTCCAATATTTATCATTAATTAAATTTAAATTATATTTGGTCCTCTATAATTAAATAATTTTAAAAATTATTTAATAATTAACTAACACTCCTCTCAATAATAAATTAATTAAATTAATTGATTTAAATTTAAATTGTCTTTCCCTCTAAAATAAATAAATAAAATTAATATTTTATTTATTTGTCCAACTATACTTATGAATTAAATAATAAATTCACTTAATTATTTCAACTATCCAACCTCATTAATTCAAAGTTTAGCTCCTATAATATCTTGAATTTTGATATCCATTAATTATTCTAATTAATATCCACCACTGATCAAATATCAATTGAATTATATAAATAAAATCCTTCACTCATTCATATCCTGTATAAAATTATCTTGAGAGCATAATATCATATCATTAGATCTAGATCACAAGAGCACATTATCCAGAAAGCTATCATTATCAAGAATTATAAAGCACTTGGTCATTATCAATAAATCTATCATCATCAAGAGTTATCAAGAGTAAGTATCATCATCAAGACAACTATCATTCTCGAGCATTATCAATCAAGAGTATTGTCTATCTACTATAAAGCAAGAAACCTATCATTATCAAGCATAAAGTATCAAATATCCTTGAGCATTTATCAGTATCATTTATATCATACCATCATTGTACTTTCATGGTTATATTACTTTGAAGAGAAATCCACAATGGAGAAAATCAAGGTATTTTGTATGATGACATTCCTTGTTATTTAATTCAAAGCCAAGATCTTGAGCTTCATTGAGTAATTGTTGATGTGTGAATTCAATACTTTCATTGCATTGTCACTATTTTATATAATTCACATTTCCATCATCAATAGAGATTATTTAAAAAAAATTATATATAGACCCTAATAAGTTACACAAAAAATATCTATTTTATATATTTATTCTATATCATTTATTAAAATCTGTTTTGTTGCACTATAATAGGGTGTTGCACAAGAGGAAAAAAGAATACAGTCACTCTCCAAAGAAATCATGGTCAAGATAATACATTAATGTGAGATATGGGTACCATACCCAAGAGAGAATAAACCAAAAATATCAAGGTGGATAGTAAAAATTTGTAAGGAAGATTGATTACAATCCAAGCAGATATATCTAGCATTTATAACACATTCGTTAATATCAACAATTATATATCCAAAATTAATTAGATTCATAATTGGATTCTTTAAGCATCCAAAGTGAATCATCTAGGTCATCTAACCTAGGTCCGATGTTAACCCTCATATGAGATCTGAAAACCTATTACCAATGGAGAACATGCACAAGGAGGTAGTAGTAGTCATAGTAGTAGTAATAGTAGAATAAGAGGAAGAGGAGGAATAAGAAGAAAATGATGAAGAATAAGAAGAATGAGAAAGAGAAGGAGAAGGAGTTGAAAAAGGAAGACAAGGAGAAAGAAAATAAGAAGAGGAAAAAGAAGGAGAATAATTCAAACCAATAACATCTTCCCAATTTATTATCACTTATTGAAAAAAGTTCAAAAATATTTCCTTCTAAAGGAGATCCTAGTTAGTCCATTCAATCAATGCTAGGATATCATCTACCATCATTGATCTCTTCCTTGAAGGCACACCAAAAGGTAAGAGAAATCGAAGAACACATTCATCACTAAGAGGTAACTTCTAGTCTCAAGAAGAATAAGGTAAATGAACAAAAAATAATGAAGATGCAAGTGGATTAATAAAAAATTTAATGTAGAAAATGATATCTAAGATTGAAATAGAGGGACGACATTTCTTGGAGTCGAGGTTAATCTTCCTTGTGTATACATAAAGATACTAAGAACAAGGATAATTTCCCAAAGTACCTTGATTTAAATGAAAGTCTTTTATAGTAAAAGCCACCACATGAGAATATGAATATTTTATGTGAAACCATCCATAATTGATTTCCATTGAGGATAATTATTTTTAAAGGGGTGAATGATACAAACCTAATCATTTAGTGTGTATTTAATTATGAATGCCTTAACTCTTAAATAGGTTATTTAAATATTATTATAATCATCTATAAGTATTATTTTATTATATAAGGTATAATTAGGTATCTAAATTGGCTTGGGCGGAAGCCAAAAAATAATTAGGTATGCATAGGAGCAAGTGACTAGTTATTATCATCATATTGAGTATTATGTTCTTATTGAAAACTATAATTAAAGCTATCCCCTTCAAATTGGATTAGGAGGTTCCCCCTTAAAGAAGCATATTATTATCAAATATTTACAACATAATTCCTATTATATTCTTCTATCAAGTGCAAATTGTTTCAATATACTTCAATTCATTAATTGAGTTGAGAAATTGGAAAAAAGAAAGACCTTTGACCAAATGCTTGGAAACAACATTGACCAAAATATTTTTAGTGACCTCAACAATAAACACATACAAAGCAAGGGCTAAAGTAAATCCATGATATATAAACTTAAAAATCTCAAATGTGCAAGATTAATTATCATTCATAGTGAGACAAGCCTAGGTTTTTAAAAAAAAACATGCACACACAAAATTTTATAAATTGAGGGCCAAATCCTAAATCTTGAAGCATGGAAAATATTAAATACCATTTAATGAGGTCATAGGATTTAGAAAGTCAATATTGATAAAAAAGAATTGTATCATAATCCCTAGGCCCATTCTATACATTTCACACAACAATAATATTGTCCAAAATATACCTAGACTTGATAAAATCGGTTTGTTCAAGATGCACAATTTATGAAATAAGATGGTGAGGCTTCAAATAAAGAGCCTTGGTGATGATTTTGTAGGATAAATTGAGCATGGTAATTGGTCTCTACTTACAAATATCCTCTATATATTCATATTCAGGTATGAACTTAACATTTCCTTTATTATATTTTTCCTAAGAAATTAGAGCTCAAGGATTCAATATAGTCACTCTCTGAAGAAATCATGATAGAGATATGTGGTTGATAGACTTGGGCGCATCTTTTCATATGTCCTCGCATAGGGGTTGGTTCTTGAAGTATGAAGAATTTGATGGTGGAAAGGTGTATTTGGGTGATGACTCTCATCTAAGTATTTTTGGTTGTGGAAGAGTCAAGATTCAATTTCTTCATGGTATATTGAAGAGGATTGATGGCATACTACATACCCAAAGTTTGGCATGAAACCTACTTTCTATGAGCAAGTTGAATAATGTGGATGTGAAGGTTGTTTTCTTGAGGGGAAGGTGTAAGATGGTGATAGGAGTTATGGTATTGGCGAAAGGTGTTTAGATTGTCACCTTGTTCAAGTTGGATGCATGCATTAAATAGTGCAATAGTTCTTCAAGGACAAGCCGAAGAAAAGAGCTGCAGATTTTTATCCTACCATTGGAACCAACAACAAAGAATTTTTTTGCATCTACTTCTGATGACCGTACTTTTTGGGTACCTAAAAGTGCTCATTCTTTGGAGATGAAAACCTCCAGCTGAGGAAAAATGTTATGACACCGAAGACTTGACCATTATTGATTGTGAAGCATATGCACATGTGTCGAATGAGAAGAGGTTGAAGTTGGAGAACAAGATTGTTAAGTCTACCTTCATCAACTATGATGCCGGTGTGAAAAAATACAATCTTTGCGATTCAGTAGCAAAGAAGATTGTCTAGAGTAGAAGTGTGATTTTCAAAGAGTTGAAACCTTCTATTGTTTTGCAGTCATAGAAAGAAGAGAAAGAAAAAGATGTAATTCATGTTCCACCTGCTCCAATGAAAACTGAATTATCTACACCTCAACATCGATCAATCTAAATATCTAAAATTTCCAAGTTGGATGACTTACGAATCATTCAGAGCCGACTGACTGAAATCAGCGTCTTCCAAAAGTAGTAAATGATAGTTTATTTGTTGGGGCCGGGCAAGCGCGTGGAAACCACAAGCACTCTTAGTTAATATAATCATTTAAAAAGAGAAAGTAATCTCCGATTCCAGAGCCCTTCCCAGTTGACTGACTAAAATCTGTGTTCCAAAACAGTAAATGATAAGTTTATTTGCTTGGTCCCAGTAATATCATGGAAGCCACACGCCCTCTTACCAAATACTATTTAAAAAGAGAAAATATCTTGAATAATTAGCCGATAGGCTATTTACGTGGGGGAACCCACCGGCATTTCCAGCAGTCTGATGCTGGCGGGAACCCCACGAACTTTACGGTAGGGGTAAAATCATTTTCTATCAGCTAATTATCCAAAACACTACGTTGGACGGCGTGTGTCATCATTGCTGTCGACTTTGTAGTTGAGTCATACTCTTCTTTTTCTGGTGTATATTTCGGTTACTGTTTAGTCAAATCTAAGAAAACGTGCGGGATTATCTTATAACAGGGATTTCGTTGATTCTTAAAATCTGAATGGAATTTGAAATTCAAATCTAATGACTTGATTAGACGAATATGATTTAATAAAAAATGTTAGGATGATTAAAGGTTATTTAAATAAACATATTTATTAAAAAATATTTTTTATTTGTTTTAGTTAGCAACGCATTGTGGTATCAATTCTAATCATAATTTATATAATAATAATTTATACAATCAATAAAATAAATAATACTTTATATAATATAATAAATAATTTATATAATAAATAAAATAAATAATAATTTATATAATAAATAAAATAAAAAAGATTTTTTAAATAAAATAAATAAAATAATATAATAAATTTTTAATAAAAATAAATTTTGTTCTGTGTTATAAAATCCAAACAATAAACAAATAGAAAAATGAAAAACTAAAGTTGTATAGGAAGTGTTGTTTTTGGAATGAATTGGAGAGGAGGGTAAAGAAGTAGAGAGGGAAGGACAGAGAAAGAGAGAGAGGAGGGAAAATAAGTACAGAGGGAAGGATAGAGAAAGAGAGAGAGAGGAGGGAAAAGAAGTAGACAGGGAAGGATAGAGAAAGAGAGAGAGGAGGTAAAGGGACAGAGGGAGGTAGAGAGGGATAAGTGAGATAGATATAGGGAGGGAGAGAGAGGTGGGATAGAAAGAAGTAGAGAAGGAAAGAGAGAGCCAAAGAGAGTGAGTAAGAGAGAGAGAGGGAGGGAGGGAGAGGTAGAGAGTGATAGGGGAGATATAGAGAATTAGAGGGGGAAGGAGAGAGAGGTAGAGAGGAATAAGTGAGAGAGGGAGAGAACTAGAGAGGGAAGGAGACAGTGAGAGAGAAATAGGTGGGATGGAGGGAGGGACAGGTAGAGAGGGATATGTGATATAGAGAGAAATAGAAAGGGAAGGAGAGAGCAAGAGGGAGAGAGAAGGGGGGAGGTAGGGAGGGAGAGGTAGAGAGGGATAGGTGAGATAGAGAAAGAGAGAGGATGGTAAAGAATTAGAGAGGGAAGGATAGAGAAAGAGCGAGAAAGGAGGGAAAAGAAGTAGAGGGAAGGATAGAGAAAGAGAGAGAGAGGAGGGTAAAGGGACAGAGGGAGGTAGAGAGGGATAAGTGAGATAGAGATAGGGAGGGAGAGAGAGGTGGGATAGAAAGAAGTAGAGAAGGAAAGAGAGAGCTAAAGAGAGTGAGAGAGAGAAGGAGGGAGCGAGGGAGAGGTAGAGAGGGATAGGGGAGATATAGAGAATTAGAGGGGGAAGGAGAGAGAGGTAGAGAGGAATAAGTGAGAGAGGGAGAGAAGTAGAGAGGGAAGGAGACAGTGAGAGAGAAATAGGTGGCATGGAGGAACATATAGGTAGAGAGGGATATGTGATATAGAGAGAAATAGAGAGGGAAGGAGAAAGCAAGAGGGAGGGAGACGTAGAGAGGGATAAGTGAGATAGATCACTGCTTTCTTCATGCCGTCCACTGCTTTTCATGGCCGTAAATAATGTGGGCTCAGCCTATCGACGTAAGTATTGCACCTTATTGGGGTGCAAGTGCTAGTTAAATATTTTGAAGTCGTTAAGTACGAATGCATTGACGAAATACATTTCAATTTCAATTTTTTTTTGAATTGGATAGACAATAGTGTTGTGAAATAATATGTCATTTTATGAAGTAAAAAATTGTAATAATGGTATTAAGACGTAACAATAAATTAATTTAATTAGGTAATATAAGTTTATTTTTAACACATTGTGATGGTAAAAGTTGCATATATTTGTATATTTTTATTTTATTTTGGACTCATTTTAATCTAGTTATTCTTTAACTAAAATATATAAGGTAAGTTTATTGTTGAAAGTGAGCACATAAACAAAAATTTATTACTATAAATCAGACATGGTTGTCATTTTCACCCATTTCTTTTCAAGGTTTAGATATACAATTCGTACATATCAACCTTAGAAATGTGTCAAATTCAAATTAAATTTTGATAAAGCCCTTTCACTTACCCATTATATATTTGACTCAAAGCACAGAAGGTCCCCCTTGTCAACTTTGAAGTTATAATTAAGTGTAGACATGCAAAACTAACATCATGCATCATGCATCCCGATCTAATTAACATTCAATTCCTTTATTAATCAATTAAAACAATTTATCGATTAATTCCCTAAGGTTCATCATCCTTAATTAAATAAATCAAATTATTTCATTAAGTCCTAAAGTTCTTCTCATTTTATTCAATAAATCAAAATGATTTAAGTCAAATGTCACCTCCTAATATAATCTAAGTTAATTAATCTAAATTAATTAACCTCTAGTCATGATCACCCATTCTCCAGCTTTTAACTCAACTAGAGTCAAATCCAAACTCTCAACTAACCCACCCACTTGCATCGATAAATCAATTATTTGATTTATCAATTCTTTTAATTACTTTCAAAAGGGCATCAAGATGGAATATTCTTCCAATTTGAATCTTCCATCCAAAGGATTTGTCCCTTCCAACAAAGCATTAAATGCTCTTACACATGTCTCTTGCACAAGTCAAACTTGGCATTTAATGCACCTTTCATGTCATTTCATGCAAATTCAAATTTGAAATTGGCACTTTGGCCAAGACTTGCACATTCCTCACCCTCTCACACCTTGACAAGTGTCATCTTGTCATTGGCTTATGAATGATCCCACATTCATCCAAACTCACTCAATCTCTCAACCTTGAATCTATAAAAGCAAGGGTTTTCAACAACACAAACACAACACAATTTGAGGAGAACACAACATCACACTTCATGCAACGTCACTCTCTTCATTTGAAAATCAATCTTGCTCTTCATCATCTATCATCTTGGCAATCTTGCTTATCATGGATTGGGAAAGGGCTGCTTCCTACACAACTAAGTAGCACCAATCCAATATAGAATAGATACATTTCATGTCTTCTTTACATGTTTGATTCAGTTTTATCATTTGTTTTTGAAGAATGTCATGTTATTCTATGAGGATGTTAGAATCATGCTAACCATTTGTAGATTTTCATGTCCGCAAAATGGCGCTCGAAGGAGGGCACTAACATGCTACTTGTGTTTTCATATTTTTTTATCTTAGTTGAAATGGCTTTTATTTCACACTAAAATTGGCCAATATAGAAATGAGTCTCTTTTAAATTTACTCAGTAAGGAATAATACATATCATTGAAAAAAACAAAAAAAATAGGAGGCTATTAAGACAAATGTTGGCTAGTTTCTATGCATAGATTTTATACTGGTATTAAGAGGGAGCGACCTATGATAGGTAATAAATAACTGTATTTAAACGTAACCACATGATTGTCTCTGATCTTGTTAGGCTATGTTTCTCTATAAATATCATGCTCATATCTGTTTTTCAGCTCTCCTTACCTCTTTTAAAATACAAAGCTCCCTCTGGATCTATCTAAGAATTGGTATGTCCCTAATTTTTTTTTGTTAGTATGCCTCTGATCATCTTTCCTTATTCGTCAGATGGATCTGACTGTCATGATTTCTGAGAAGATGGTGATAGTCCTTAATACAGATTTAGAGTGTTAAAGGAATCCTCACACTACTAAATTAAAAAAAAAAAAAAGTGTTACTTCTTTAGATGAGAGAAACGTTGAAAAACATCAAACTTGGGATGCCTTGTTTCAGCATGCTCCCTGTGCTTCGTTTATGATGTTGTACAGGTGAATGTTTGTATGCAAACCTTGTGCTAAATAGCCATTTTCTTCTTGTTTGTCTCAAGTTGTCTCCCTTTGGGAGTTTTACTTTTTCTCGCGTGCCATCTTGGTCTTGTTCATCTGAGTAGTTCATTGTCTCCACATGATGAAACAACAATTTCCTGACTGTTGCTACTCCTTGAGAAGATGAGAGTGTGAGTCCACCTAGAGAATGAGAGAGAGTTGTATGTTGGCGCTTCCCGACTCTGTCATTGATTTCCACCTATAGCATTTCGAGCAGAGCCTACAACCATTTTCTTTTAAACCTCGCAACTAGTTGCTTCCCTTCTACGTTTTGAAATTAAATTCTCTGACACCCTCGTGTATTTTTTTCAGGTAGATGCTCACCAAATTGGAGAAGTGAAAGGCATAGAAATTGTACGCCAATTGAAAAGGGAGTATTGGTTTGAAAATAAAAATGAATCACAGGTAGATGCTCACATCTGCAACAAGAAACAAAAATCAGACTCACATTTGTGGTGTTTGAAAATAAAAATGAATCACAATCAATGTGCAGCGAGGAAGTTCTTAGTCAATAGCTCCAGCCTCTGCCTTCAATTCCCATCTACCGCCTATGTTTGCCTTCGCTGAGATAAAGTTTATTACTCTCTGAATGCGTCTTCGGTTCCTTTGAATTTGAATATTTCGACCATCCCCCGACTATGTTGGCCTTTTGCTGAGATACAAGTTTATTTCTCTCTGAATGTGTCTATGGTTCCTTTGAATTTGGAGACCATCGCCTGCCTGTGCTTGCCTTTGTTGAGATACAATTTACTTCTCTTTGAATGTGTTCATGGTTCCTCCATCTGCTTTTTAGCACCCTGTGTTTGTGAATGGGATACACAAATAATCCACAGAGATCAAATCATAAGCTGAATAGACCTTGCTAGCTTGATTCTTCGTAATACTTCTTACAGTGCTGGAGGTCAGTATGTTTGAAATTGATTTCTTTGAATCTGGAGACCACCCCCTGCCCACGTCTGCCTTTGCTGAGACACAGTTTATTCCTATTTGAATGCGCGTGGGGTTTTCTCTACCAGCTTTTCCTTTTGGAACAAATTCATTTTTCTTTCCACTAGATATGATATCAACTACATGGAAGGTCTTGTCCAATAAAATTGATTCGCTGCAAGCTGCTAATAACGTGACTCCTTGGAAGTGAGTCGCTGGTCTTTGGTGATTCATTCCAACTCGCCTTCAAGCCATTCTACACCATATTCGGCCAACACAAGACATTAATGCAAACGCGAGAACCAAAGGCATGGTTAACTCTTGTCCTAGCATCATTTCTAAAATCTTTTAGACACTGCACATATCTTGCAATCTTGGAAGTCATTAAAGACATCACTGTCTTTTAGCCGCTCTGCCAGATAGTTCACGTGCCTTGTCTATTCTTTCACGCCATGCATCTACCAAGGAAGGATGATAGCAAAGATCCTGCAGGGAGTACATTCTGACAAAGATCGTCGAATTCCATTTTACACCTGCCATTGGTATTAGTTTGATTTTTTTAGAACCATGCTACGTTTTTTATCTCAGGTTTGATTCAATCGTAGGCAAAATGTACTGTCCTTATCTTTTTCAACTTAGGTTGGCATTTTATTTGTTGTCTGAAAAACGTAAATTATGCTGACATACATTAGATCTCCTACAGATTTTCCTGAAATGCGATCTGTTTAAATACAATAGATGATAAATGCCGATGCAAATTGTCTAGCACTGTATCTATCAACATTGCTATTGCTGTCTTTTCTTTTGACTTTGGTGCCTAGCTGGTAAGAATTAATAACGATCATCCACATATTTTCCATCATGTTTAATGCCTGTTAAGACATGTGGAAAACCTTTGCCATCCTTGGTGCCTGGAGCTGCTCACCAAATTGGTTATTGTGGGAAGTAATGGAGAACAGAGTATGCAGTTGGTTGTTTCTCGTGTTTTGGAAAGTGATATGATATCAACCGGGTCATCCATCTCATAAGAAAATCCCACTTTGTTTTTTGTTTTTTCCAACTTGATTTTGGAAACTTCTATTAATAAGGGTAACACAATATCAATTTCAATAGAAGTTTTTCAAACCCTTAAGGATGCTTAGTATGATCAATTTTAAGAATTTTATTGGTTAGGGGGGCTTTTGATATTTTATGAAATGATTTATCAATAATTGATCGTTCTAAAATCAACATTCCAACATTCACAAATAAGATGAACAATGAGAAAAAGATACATTTAAAAGGTCATTAATGAGGTAGTTCTTTTTTTTCTCTCTTGCATATGAAGGTATTTATTGAGTTATTTTGATTCCTCATAAATGTGTTCATTATGTTTGAAAATGTAGGCATTATATCATTGATTTCTTGAAACATCATACCTCTTATTTATGATTAAGTGTGTACTTTTTATAGGTTGAAATTGAAGGTGCTGACATTGTGATCAAGCACAAAATGAAGGCGAATATAGTAGACTTGGAGATTTTCTTGAAATTGAGATTTGAAAAAAGCATTTTTTAAAGCTTGTTTAAACAATCTTAGAGCTTCCATTTTCTACCTTTGTTTTCTGTTTTAAACTAACTCACTTTTTTAATTTGGGTTTAAAATCGATCACTGATTTGATCTTTTCAAAATTGGTTAAAAGGAACCTTAGACATTTACTAGATTTTGATTTGGACTTAAAATTGAACAAAGAAAACTTCACATCTCATTTGGTGCTTTTAAAATGAACTCATCACTACTTTTGAGGTCTAAAATGAACAAGTGTTTTTCATGTTTTGCAATCTTTTTCACAAATTAATATCATTTAAAAGGTGTATGCGCTTCTCTCGTGCCTTATGGTGATCTTGAGAATCAAAAGTCTTTTGTGATATTAACTTGTCAAAAAGATTGCCTCCACATTTCGTTTTGGAAACTTAAAATTGAACAAAACACTTTGCGAGTGTGAGTAAACTTGTTGCGAGTGTTCTCCCTTTGTTTCTAAATGAAGATTGATCGAACTACGGATGAGTTTATTCACTTTTGTTTAACTTAAAGGGCCTACCTTGTGGGAAAAAGTACTCACCCAAGGGAACGACCCAACCGAGAACACGCTAAAGCCAAGTGACTTCCAACTGGTATATAAGTGTGGATTTTTGAGGAACGTTCAAGAATCACGAGGATTATTCCGATGAGATGGACAAAAATAGACTCTCGCCGGCGTTGGATAATCCCCCACGAACGGAATGCCCGAATTAGAACCCTTTGTTTGGAAAAAGGCCAAAACCTTGTCTATTTTGTTGGTGCAAAAGGTCATGTCCTTTGAAGCCACCCCACGTTATACACGCGGTTTTGTTGTGGAAATAGAAAGTATGCCATGGGAGATTCATGGGTACTAATGCTTGGTTGACCCGAGAAGTGCGTGTCGTAGAGGGGAGCCAGTGTGGTCAAGCATTTAGCCATTCACACAAAATATGCGCAGCTGGATTTGTCCAAGTGGGAACTCAATAGAATATTGTCTCATCATCCTAGGGTTGTAAAAAGTGCTTGGAAGTGGAAAACACATTGCTTGGTTTTTTGAAAACATCTGCAAAACGAACATTCACAAAGAATTTTGAATTTCAAACCCCTTGTAGGAAACAAATACCTTTGACGAATTTAAGTACTCTTGCTTTCCCTAGGGATCATATCCTTAAAGGTTTATAAGTGCTTGGATTCTATCATCATTTGTTTTCAACAGGGTTAAACATAGGAAACTTTTTCCCTAATTTCCTTGATTTCCACACAATGGACCTTGTGGGATGAGAAAGAAAGTGGGACATTAGACATATAGTTTGAAACATAAGCAAGCAAGTGTCTTTGGTAAAAGGAATTCATTAAGCCAAGATAAAAAGACAAATTGGATTACACATGTGTTTTCTAAAATGATTGGTTTACAACTTTTACAAAAAAGCTTCAAGAAACAATCCTGAGTTGTATGCATTCTATTATCAACAAAATCCTGAACTTTTTGAAAGGTTTCTTTCCTCCCATAGGAAATTTAGTGTTTTCTTCAACACCGAGGTCTTGTAAGAAGAAGTGTTATTCTAGGTCAAGTCTAGGATCAAATTCAATCACGTTCATCCATCTCTCAACCATCGAAATCAGTCAAAAGTCACCTCACCAACAACTCTTGGGAACTTTGTAAACATCTTTATGCTAAACTTTTAGGCGAAATCAAAACCACTTTAGTTGACTTAACACATCTAGTCAAACCATCATCTTATACATGAGTTTTCTCTAAGATAACACAACTTCCTAGGGTTTATGAGTTCATCTTGTTTGGCTTAACACACTTAGCCAAATTATCGAATCATCACCTTGTTTGACTTAACACACTTAGTCAAACCATCCTCTTATGTACAAGTCCACTCTAGGATAACACAACTTCCTAGGGTCTACAAGTGCATTTATCACATTTTGTTTGACTTAACACATCTAGTCAAACTATCAATCCAATCACGATCAATAAAAGTCCTAAAAAGTTTAGCATTTCCTTCAAAGTTTCTTTAAGAGTTCCATTCATCCGTATCACTCATCTTTCGTTTATCTCATCCTCATTATCACTTTGATCCTTCAAATATCCTAGTTCTTCACTTCTTTGAACCTAAGGTTTAGACCGATCTAAAGAATTAGAGGTTCATCTCTTACATTCTTGAAAATTGATCTTCATTTTATGGTTCAAACTTGATCTCAACACAAGAGGGACATGGAATATAAACTGGATCCATCCATCATGAGCAATTCGTTTCAACCAAACTATCCAAGTCTCATAATGCCGATTGATTATCAAAAGTCACATTTATGCAATTCAAACATGGCATCATTATCTCCTCCAAACTTCAATGATATGAATATGATCATGCCTAATCTAAAGTTTGGAACACCTTTCCCAATGATAGATTTAAATCCAAGTCCAAATCTGCAAATCTATCAACCAAACACTCAATGCATGAGTTTTCCAAACAACATTATCCCACCAAATCCATACATGCCAAGTACAACTTTACCAAACATGAACATTTCGAATCCACACTAGGTAAATTTTGGGGTAGACATGTTTGCAAATCCCATCAATGTTGTTCAAAATCCAAGCAATATGTTGACGACTCTAGGTATTGATTCAAATCAAGGTAACACCATGCAAAATCAAAGTTATCTAAATCAAGGCAATATGATTCCCAACCACAACAATTTTCAATTTCAATCTATCATGCCGAATCAAAACATCATACCAAATCATCCCATTTTTCCATCGATATCGCAACAGCAGGTGGCAACCATCCAAGTAATCCCAACAATCAACACCATTCCCATTCCACCACCACCACCACCACCGCAAAAATACAACATGAAAAATTCATTCTCCATCATGCTGCAAGCCACTCAAGAAGCTTCCCGCAAAATGGCGCTCCAAAACCAACAAGCTGCACAAGCCCAACAAGCTACACAAGCCGTTCAAGTAGCCCGACAAGCTCAAGCTCAAGCCCAACACCAAGCCTGACAGGGGCAAGCAGAATTCTGAAAACTATTACAAGAAATTCATCAACAAGTAGCTCAACAACAAGCCAAACAAAAAATATTGTTGGTACAACAACGACACGACCAACAACAAGCGTTGTTGGCTCAACAACAAACATAGGCATTACTCGCTCAATAAAGCTTGCAACATATTCCCACCATAATTGTTGAAATCAAAAATCAAGATCAATCTATCAATAAGCACCTTGAAGATGTTTCCAATTCGACCAACGATCAAAATCCACCAAAAATACCCAGCAATGATCAAATTCAAGAAATGTCAACATCACTTGATCCTATGGTTGAAGACATTGGTAATCTCTCTTCCATAATTGTTGAAAACAATATTCAAGATCTTGAAGATGCTTCTACCCCATCCAGTGATCAACTCAGCATTCATCAAGAGCCACTTTTTAGTGATCTATTTCAAGATGTGTTACAATTATTTGATCCCATTGACATAATCTATGATCCATCAACCAATGATCATATCGAAAATGTCTACATCGCCTTATGAGTTAGATGACATGTCTCAAGAACATATTCCAAAGCATGATCAAAATTTATCACCAAGGTCTAGCAATGTTCCTTCCCAAGACATATTGACATCCTTTGACCTCATGGTTACAGATATTGAAGGAATCCCTAGCTCAACATTTGATCCAAATCCATTCAAAGAACAAGCGGATATTAATCCACTTCCCATGCCTAAGGACGATGCCCAAGAATCCCTTCTAAGCAATCCATCCTTTGAAATCAACCCATGTCAAGAACTTGATCCAAAGCATGTCAAAAGTAATTATGAAGTCACCCAAGATCGAGAATTTGTATCTCCAAAATACTATAATGATCTAATGGGCACTCTTTTATCTATACAAGATGTCACAAATGATGATCATATCCATATAGCACACACCTCTCCATCTACCCACAAGATGCTTTCTTTGGACGGACATGTAGATGATCTTCATTCAAAACAAGAGTCTCATACTCTTAACATCATTACCAAGGAACAAGAGTCTCTTACTCTTAACATTTATAAACATGGTCAAGATATGGACAAATGCAAAGACATGTCAGAAATGGGTCATGAAGAAGGATTCTACATAAGTCGTGAATCAGAAACATCCTGTGAAGTGAACCATGAGGAGGACTTTTACAAGGA
The DNA here is from genome assembly GCA_007115665.2 of Sequoiadendron giganteum. Lineage (NCBI taxonomy): Eukaryota > Viridiplantae > Streptophyta > Pinopsida > Cupressales > Cupressaceae > Sequoiadendron > Sequoiadendron giganteum. Next base: position 12,799,015 of record CM021110.1, on the reverse strand, counting down.
CAGCGAAGCATCAACACTCCTTGAAGAAGCACTACAATCTGATATCTCACAAGATCAAGTGAAAGATATCAATCAAACACTCATCCCACCTATGGAGGATCCTACCACTTATAAACTTGGATCACTTACCTTTCTTAGAGCAAGCCATCTCATCAATAAAGAAGTTGTCAGTTTTGAAGATCCACCATGGAGTAGAGAAGGATTAGCACCTTGCTTCCTAGATAAAACATATCCTATCGCAAGCAAAATGTTTCTACAGATGAATTATCAAGGCAAAGGATTAGGCCTACATGAACAAGGTATCCTGGAACCAGTGCAGATTATTGGTAATCCTAAGCGTCAAGGCCTTGGTTATTCGACAATAAAGGAATATAAACGTATCAGGGATACTTCTATAAAACTGGGGGCAACTTCGTCTCGAGCAAACGCCAACATAGGGGGCACGAAGAATCCTTATGATGAAACCAATGCCAATACTACAACCCGCCATGTCACGAATCTTCATCCACCCATCACCCCATCCACGAATTGGGACCAACATCAAAAGGAAGATTTGAATCAAAGCATGAAGAACGCCATCAAAGAAAAAGAAGTACTAAAACATGAAGGACAAATCAAATATAAGTGGATACCAAAAAATACAAAGAAAGATTATCCCTATCAAACTCCATTAGTCAAAGAAACTATGGGGAAAAATAAAAAAGGGAATAGTATCCATCCAAGACATCCACAAAGAAAAAAACAAGCTTCCCAAGTGACATACAAAGTGTATCGAGTTGTTGGTCATAATTCCATGTGCACTTTTGTATCCACCCATCATTGTTCATCTTCCCAAGTTTGGAGAGTCAAAAGTTCGAAACTATCGACCAATCCATCTTTTACTCCTAAACACACTCCATCCACGCCTCCATGCATGATATCCAATTCTTTCATTGACCATGTGTTGGCAATGACCCTTCATCATAAGGATTCAGAAGGCACCCTATCACGATGTGCACACAAAGATAGAGTTAACTCTGGTATTAACAAAGCAGATAAGGGATCTCAAAAGTTGCTTTCAAGTGCACGTATCTTGGCAAAGTAGCTTATTCAAGTAGGATATCGATGACACATTATAACAAAAGCATCTACATCAGCACCACCAGGTGGTTCAGCATGAGCTTAAAATCTTTCAGAAAATACAAAAATCCAAAAAAATCAAAAAAATGATTGAAAATAGTAAAGAAAAAAATCGTCCTCCAGTGAAAACTGCTTCGATGGCGCTTTGGACAGGTACCATGATGAAAACCTAGAAAACGGGTGTCATGTGTAGAATCGAGCATCTACGTGCACCAGTTCAGGAGAAAGCATCTTATCACATCCATAATAAAGCCAACATTTTGGCCATATCATCCGTTCATCCATGAACCGTTTAGCCAGCCCATTACCATCCATCCAAGTTATCTTGATCTTGAAAATTTTTGGTGCACACATTATACTTGCTTATGGTAAACATCTTGACATGGGTCATTTTCACTGATCCTATCCTACCCAATGCTATCTGAGCCTTGAAGCATTATTCGAATGAGTGTTCCTCTATTCGAACACCTTATCTTGTCACAAGATAATCCTTGGCATCATTTGCATGCTTATCGTATCTATCTATGCGTCTATCCAAGAATCCGCCCATGATCATTACGAACATTGCTAGACACTGGGGGCAGATATTTGCATCTTGCTTTAGGAATAAATCTTGATATATATCATCCAACTTATGTGGTGATCCAAACATTGGCAAATGTGAAATCAAACTGGTCAAAGCATTTGCGAGCCAAAAAATCCAAATCACTAGCCCATGGCATATTTTGACAAGAAGACATTCCTTATCATGCTCTATCTTTTGTCAAACATCAATCCAATAATCAATATCAGCCGCGTCTAATACGCACATCAGCGTCACATCAAATCATCAAAACAATTTTGTTCCAAATCAAGCTTCATCAATCTTGATCCATCGAATCTAATAAATTATCACCTTGTTTGACTTAACACACTTAGTCAAACTATCATCTTGTGAATGAGTTTTCTCTAGGATAACACAACTTCCTAGGGGTTGCAAGTTCATTATCACTTTGTTTGGCTTGACACACTTAGCCAAATTATCCAATCCATCATCAACTTGTTTGACTTAACACACTTAGTCAAACCACCCTCTTTTGTACAAGTTTACTCTTGGGTAACACAACTTCCTAGAGTTTACAAGTGCATTATCACTTCTGTTTGACTTAACACACTTAGTCAAACTATCAATCCATCAATCCGATCGATCAACATTAAGCTTGTTTTTCAACAAAATCCCAAAACAAAGCACTGATATCATCACATATCGTATCCAAATTATCAAAATCATGCGAAAATTTCAAAAATATTCAGAAAATTCATCAAAAAATCCAAAAACATCAAAATCATAAAAAATCCAAAAACATGTCAAAATATCAGAAAATCTTCAAAAAATTCATCATTGAGTCTTGTCAGTCTTTCACCTTGTCCAAACTACGTCATCTCTAACTTGAACATAGGCAAGGTTGATCTTTGATCATCCCCCAAGACAGTTAGGGTCAGTCCTTAGGCGTCTGTCACATTGGCAATCCGTTTGCCCATCTATTTTTACATTTAGGTCAGTCCTTAGGCGTCTATCGCAATGGAAATCCATTTGCCCATCTATCTTTTCATTAAGTCAAGTTTGTCATCAGTCAAACTATGTCGTCTTTGAGCTTGAATGTAGGCAAGGTTGATCTTTGATCATCCCCCGAGACAGTTAGGGTCAGCCCTTAGGCATCTGTCGCAATGACATCCATCTGCCCATCTAGTTAGGTGTATGTCGCAGGGGCACCTGTTTGTCCATCTAGTTTACATTTTAGTATTTTAGGCATCTATCACAATGACATCTGTCTGCCCATCTAGTTAGGCGTCCGTCGCAGGGGCATTCTTTTGTCCATCTTTTTCACATTTTAGGATTTTAGGCGTCCGTCACAATGGCAATTCATTTGCCCATCTATCTCATTAGCAATCAAGTCAATTAGAGTCTGAACTACGTCGTCTCTGAGCTTAAACGTAGGCAATGCCATCCCTGATTGGTCCCCGAGACACAAAATCCAAAAACATTAAAATCTCAAAAAAAACCCAAAAATATTTGTAAAACATCTCACAAAATTCAAAAAACAGCCTCAAAACATTTGAAAAAACCAAAATGGTGCATCCATTTCATCTCGCTTTCACCCGTGATTGTCATCACTCATAATAAAATAATCGTCACTTTCACCCTTTGGTGAGTTAGTCAGAAGCAAGTTTAGCAAGTTCCAAAGTGAACGCCTAATCGTCAAAGTCTCAAGTCTAGGTCAGTAAGCAAGCAAGTTGATCAACTCAGAGTATCAATAGCTTATCATCCAATCAATCTCATCAAAAACCCTGATCACAACATGTCCTAGGATGAAGTTTTCCCACGATGGACATAAGCATCAGGTACCCCACAGTAGTTTAGCCTTGGCTAGCGGTACGAAGAACATTAGCTTGTTTGTTTACTTTATCTTGGTCTTTTTGACTTATCTTATTTTGCATTCATTCCAAGGACCTCTCAATGATGCCTAAACAAAACAGGTTTAGAGAGAAGGGAATGGGGCAATGATTATTATCTTTTTATCTGCTATGCTTGTTGGATGTTCTTGTAAAATAACTTGGCGAATACTTACTTTGTTGGATCTGTCCTAGCAAGGTTTCCGTATGTCAAGTGTGAACAAGAGCACTCCTATCTGATTTTGAAGTCAAAGTCCATCACACTAGGCGCAATGCCATCCTGGTTCTTAATACCCTAATGCATCGCACCTATGTGTGTTATCAAACATAAGGAAAGTTATGCTCTTTATCTCTCCCATCCCTGGATAAGCAATACATCATCATTCATCATCATTTCTAATAAAGTTGGCTTGTTGAACTTCTTCATCTTCTTAGATTCAAGGGTTGATCCCTCTCATTCTTCTATCCTCTTTCACGCTAATAGTGCATTCATCTTGCATCCGCATTCTCATTCTGCATAATCACGTCATATCATCATAGGACAACATCATCCATCGCATTCATCACACATGCATTGCATAATCATTTAAGTTGTTTGAAATAATATAGATTTGTTATTTTAAGCATCTTAAGAAACATCTGATTTACACCATCATATAGATCATATAGTCTAACCATCCATACATCCATTTTGAACCTCTTTGTCGTGAGATCGACCTCAAATAAATATTTTCGCTCGATCTCTCGAGGGAGCAATATACTAACGTACTTCTTTTCACTGGGGCATCTGAAAAAATTAGATTTTTTTTAAATTTCGATGTCAGTGGCATCATTCTTTGAACCAATCCAACAAGTACATTGCTTCAAAGAGGGGAAAAATGTAGACATGCAAAACTAACAACATGCATCATGCATCCCGCTCTAATTAAAATTCAATTCCTTTATTAATCAATTAAAACAATTTATCGATTAATTCCCTAAGGTTCATCATGCTTAATTAAATAAATCAAATTATTTCATTAAGTCCTAAAGTTCTTCTCATTTGATTCAATAAATCAAAATGATTTAAGTCAATTGTCACCTCCTAATATCATCCAAGTTAATTAATCTAAATTAATTAACCTCTAATCATGATCACCTATTCTCCAGATTTTAACTCAACTGGAGTCAAATCCAAACTCTCAACTAACCCACCCACTTGCACCAATAAATCAATTATTTGATTTATCAATTCTTCTAATTGCTTTCAAAAGGGCATCGAGATGGAATATTCTTCCAATTTGAATCTTCCCTCCAAAGGATTTGTCCCTTCCAACAAAGCATTAAATGCTCTTACACATGTCTCTTCCACAAGTCAAACTTGGCATTTAATGCACCTTTCATGTCATTTCATGCAAATTCAAATTTGAAATTGGCATTTTGGCCAAGACTTGCACATTCCTCACCCTTTCACACCTTGACAAGTGTCATCTTGTCATTGGCTTATGAATGATCCCACATTCATCCAAACTCACTCAATCTCTCAACCTTGAATCTATAAAAGCAAGGGTTTTCAACAACACAATTTGAGTAGAACACAACAACACACTTCATGCAAGGTCACTCTCTTCATTTGAGAATCAATCTTGCTCTTCATCATCTATCATCTTGGCAATCTTGCTTATCATGGATTGGGAAAGGGCTGCTTCCTACACAACTAAGTAGCACCAATCCCATATGGGATAGATTTATTTCATGTTTTACATGCTTTGTTCATCTTTGTCATTTATTTGCATCTTGAAGCATGATATATTATCTCATATGGATGTTGAATATTTTCTTTGTTTTGAAATACTAATCATGCTACTAATGGTGTATGTTGATATTTAAGCATTTGCAGATTTTCACCATCCACATTAAGAGCTAACCATAGTTCACTTTTAGAGGATCCAGTAATTATAGATTATTCAATAAAGAACACTGAAGATAAATCCATTCGCATGGTAAGAAATTTTTTAATTGGCTACCTTCTTACATTGACATATAGGGTATTTTCCACACAATTTCATGTTATCTTTAATCATTTCAAAAGAAAAGAAAAAGGTAGTACCCTATGAGTTTGAGCAAAGGGATACATGTTCCCAACTATTTGCAAACTCGGCCACCCAACCAATTTTTATGTAGAAAAAAATGCATGTATTTAAGGTGAGCTAAAGGTGAACATATTTATAGAGATTAGATCCATGCATCAAAATCATTCCCACACCTACACAAGTCAAATGTGTTGGTACACACTGATATCATCCTTACAAGAGTTTATTTGAATAATAGATATATAAAAATATATTCTATTGGCAAAAACACAAGAACAATATTGATTTGAAATGATAAATTCAAATTACAATGTATCATTGACCTCTTTGAGGGGGGCACCTCATGGAGCAATGCTCAATATAATATAATTCATCAATGATCCATTCTAATATTTTTTTTTTAATTTATACTATTTATATCCATGGGAACTATTAATTCTCAAGCATGTGGGATAAATTAATTTAGCAAAAGGGATTATTCACAAAGCTTATGCATCCATTTCTTTTCCTAAAGCATCTTAATACAAAAGTAATTAATTAGGAAGAAAAATTTAGGACTATAGGTCCTAACATGTCCTTAAAAAATATTACAATATTCCATATGGGAAGTAAAGTCTATATTCCAAGTCTAAAGAACATTACAATATGATCAAACTAAGAGGTAACACCTTAATAAATATGGTAACAAGGAAAACACTTCACAACCTTACAAATAATCTAGTATCTACATACAATGACTTCAAGTGAATGAAATTTTAGCATATCCTTGATTGAGCATATATTAATAAACCAAAAACAAGCTTATAAAATTCCTATATTACCTCAATAATATGCCTTACAAAATCATTTTCAAGGAGTTTTATAATATTCTAGTTGATAAAATAATGAAGAAAAATATTGATATTAGCAAGAGTTTGTAAGATGATCAATAATACCATCAAAACACTATAAATTTCTCACAAAGATATTCAAATACTAGAATACACTATATATTAGATTTATTCCTTCAAGGAATGTATCATAAATGAAACACGTGGATGATAAAAACTATATAAATACATTCAATATCAATCTCTCAACCTATTACAAGATCCTAACATAACCACCAACCTTTTCTTTTTTATATTCTACAACCATGCCAACAACCAACATTTTCTCATCTCCAAACTAACACTTAAGTCTCATAAAATTTAGGGATATTCAAATTCATTTATAATAATCATCAAGTTTCTGACAAGGCATATACATCACCCAATAAAAAGACTAATTCCTTAGAAAAGATATATATGTGTAGGATCAAAAAAAATCTATATCATTAGGATGCATTTTCCACACCATAATAAATAAAAACAAGTATTTCGATGACATGAAGAAATTTAAAAATCATGTGAAAAATTACCAAGAGAACAACCACCAATAAAATCTAGTCTTTAATACACCACTGAGTCAAAGAGGAATAAAATGTCAAATAAAAGAAACCCTACCATGAATTGGCATAAGGCTCCAAGTAATAACTTGAATTGAAGTTAATCACTACAAATATTACCACAACCTAAAGGATTTAGAAACAATACCAATGCTAAGGAGAATGATAGCTACCTATGAAGCTACCAATAAAGGCAATGCTTTCAAATATAACTAGGGACGTATAGAATATGGTTTGGTATTCTAGTGAAGATAATTTGGTAGGTATTTAAGATATTCAAAATCTATTTGAATACATATAATTTAAGTTGAAACACTAGAGATCAAATGGTGAACAAAACATAGAGGATAGTTTGTATGCACACAAGGATTAGGTGATGTAAAAGTATGGATTTACGAAAGCATAAGGAATCATAGGGGTGGTTTTTAACACACCATTAGAAGGGAGGCATAACATAGGAATATATAAATCCACTAAAAAGTAACAGTTCACCAATGCAACATATATAGTCATAGTATAAGAGACCAAGTATGACCCTAACTAACACACATTCATGACAGTAAAGGAAAATAAGTATCACTATATATGCACAACAATTCCACCATGAGAAAGATATGCTTTTGCAAAATGAACAAGAACAATTGTCACATAAGGAATAAAGTCACTACAACCCCACAAGGAAACCATATGACACCACATAAGCATGCTATGGGAAAAGAACATGAGGATATGATTCACTTGAGTAAAATATAACCACAATAATAAGGTGATCCCACAATACTGGTTTATAATTTTTGGCCAAACTAGACACTGAACTAATTTTTTCTAACTAAATCTTCACTTTCGGGGACCTATAGCAGCTAAACCGTGAGGAATTTGAAGATGGTGCAAACTAGTGATTTGTGGAATTTTGTCTGTAGATTCTAAATATTATTTTTTCAAAAAAAATTGAATCAAAGTGCAGTTCTTTTTCCATCTCCTTTGAAAAATAGTTTTTTGAGTAAACACCATTTTTAAGGAGTGATGCTCACCGTATGCAAAATAACTTATTTTTCATGAAGGATAAAATTCCATTTTTTTTGAATTTAGATTTGTAACTATGATATCTAGTGCTTTCATTTGGTTTCATAGTGTTTTATTGAATATTTTTTCCTTAATCAAGTTTCGAAGTCAAACCAATTACAATTTAGACATAGGCAGGCTATATACAACATAAATTTTTTTGTATATATCAAAATTCAATATATTTTTTGGTTGGACCAAGGATTTCAATATCTAGTACATTGATATTTCTCAAATTTTTTTTTGATAATCTTCTATTTTTCCACATGTGCAGAATAGAGAGCTTGATTTTTGGTGAAAAGCCTACATTCACAAGAAATAAAAAATAAATATAATAATTAAATTAAATTTATTTAAAATTATACTTTTTAGGAAGCTTATAATAAGGACTATGTAATTACAAAAAATAAAATTAAATGAATTCATTTGATCCCCCAAAAAGTAAATCAAAAATGGTTTTTTATTAGCATTTTGATAGATGTAAAGGAGACTCCCTTATAGGTATGGTTTAAAACTAGCAGGGTTCTATCCAAGGGGTTTGATCTAAGGTGATTTGATCAAACCCTCTTCAGTTGGAATATTTCAAATGGAACTTTTTAAGGCTTAAATCATTATATTTTCTAAAAATATGTGATTTCAGCAAAAATCAAAATCTTCTATAAATTGTAAACAATTATTGTGGGATCACCCAATAATATAATGTATAGTCCAATTCAACTTCTTCATCTTTAAAAATATTAGAAGATAAGAGACAAGCAACCAAAACACATAATTAGAATTGTATGAATACATGTATCCATTTAATACCTAGTAAATTTGTATCAAGTGGAACAAGCTTATTATTATGTATTGAGTTAGTCCACCACATAAAAATGTAGCTAGTGCAATTGAACTTTGTGTTGATATAGAAATATCATAGATACATTTATTAATAGTAATAAGAAAGAATAAGTGACAAGGAGTCAACACAAGATACTAGGGGTACTATAACAAAAAATTTAGTACCATAACATTGTGGAAAAATAAAAGATAGTGGAATAGATCATGAAAAAGAAACACAAGTAAAATGTGGTACCTTTTTAGAAGTTACTAATGAAAAACAACATAAAATATGACCTATGAAAAATATATGGGAAAATCTAACATAATACTATGAAAAATTAGATCCACAACAATGTGATTTTTATTTAATTGTCCCTTCATTGAGACTCCAAAAATGGAACTCAACATGAATAACTAATAACTAGTGAAGGACATAAAATTTCATGCAACACATGAAATTTGAAAAGTTAGGGTTAAAAAATTTCTTCACATTAAAGTATGAGTAAAAAATTGAGAAAAAATTGATTTTTCTAAATTTTATCTCAATACTTAGTATAACTATATTTCACTCAAATTCTATAGTGAGTTACTTTGATAAATCTAATGTTACCATGTAGTTTGTGTCACAAAAATCTAAAACACGCTACAATTCTTTAACATTTTATTTTGTCTAAGATCAAAACCTTTAACATGGCCCATTAACTCCAATCTAGTGATAGGCATAAAGTCATAAAATTTTATTGACATTAGGATTGACTTAGCATGATACGAAAAATTATTTAGATAAAAAAAAAATTCTTAATTTGATCTTCCACTCACTCTATCTTTATTTCACTTAAATTCTATAGTTAATTTATTTTTGAAAATATAAGTAACCATGAATTATGTTGATAAAAATAAAAGAAAAAGTAGTACTACAAGCTTAAATCATTATTTTTGGACTAACTTCAAAAAAATTAAGATGAAATTAATTTTAAATATAAAGGCGTTATCTTTGATTTGATCATAAGATTTGGAGAAAATCTATATTGTCTTGACAGTAGCTCCAACTTTATTTCACTTAAATGATAATGATTTAATTTTAGAATGTTTGAATTAACCATGGGTTATCTCCATAATAATACAACATGCATTCTACAAAATTTCAATATTTTCTTATGCACATAGCACAATCATCAACTTTTATCAACATGCTACATGCATATGGAAAATATTATTCTATATTGTTTGAAAGTCAAAATACATATTCCAACAATTATGGTGATGAAATCAAACCTATATCACCATGCTATTGTAGACACCTAAAAATGACTAACACATTAAATCCATCTTTCTATTTTATCATTTTTTTATCAATTCTCCGATTTTCTTAATTATTTAATTAAGCTAATACATCCTCTTTTAATTTATAATAATTAAATAAATTATAATTATTTAATTATCTTAATTTTTCTTATATTTATACTAATTAATTATTTATTAATTTATCATTTTTCCTCCAACATAAATTAAAACAATTTCAAATTACCTTTTTTGATCTACTATAGTTAAATAATTTTCAATTTTGAGCTGACATAATTTCTTCTATAATCTTGGGAAATTTTTTGTTTTGGAGGTCGAAAATATTACTTCGGCTATTAGTATGGTGTTGGGTAAATCTTGGATTCAGGAAATTCCTAATGCCTCCTTTTCTGGGTTTCTATCTCATTTTTTTTCAATATTATCATGGATGTTCTTTTGGATGACAAGTTGGTTATTATCATGGCTAACAAATTTGTGCTTCCTCCTTGATTTTAGTTGTTTTGAAGAATTTTTTAATGGTAATCAGGTCTAGCCTCACATGTGATATTTTTGTGGTGACTACTATGGGCTGTATTCATCTTATTGACAAGCTTTCTTTGGAGGTATGGGCGGCAGGGGTGAATCTATTTCTGGCTCTTCATTTTCTACTCAATGTAGCTGCAAAGTCTCATAATAAAACATCTTCTTCAATTAAGAATTCAAAGGAAAAGTTCTCTTTCGAGAATTTTCTACCTTCTTCATACTACAAAGCTAGTTCCAGTTAACGTGTTGAGGTGGTGGAATGATTTATTATGTTGTTGGTCTTTTATTCTTGTAAAAAAGTATTTGGTTGTCTTGGGGGGTTTTTGATTGGTTGGTTGCTACTTTTTTCTAGGACCTTAGATATGGGTTTTTGTAATGTCGGGGTGGTGGTGAATTTTGGTGGGACTTTATATCCCAAATTTTGAATATGTACTTTTGGATCAGAGCTATAATCAGAAGTTTTCTTCCTAGTTCTTTCTTGCCGGTATGCTCCTTGTTTGAACCAGGTTTTTGTAAAATTTTGATAATATAATAAAATTGTTTAGTGGCATAGCCACTTTTACTTATTTTAAAAAAAAATCTTCTATATTCAATTAACTCTTTCCCTCCAAAATAAATAAAATAAATATTTTATTTATTTATTTAACTATGCTTCTAAATTAAAAAAATAAATTATTTAATTCTTGCAACTATTCTACAACATCAATCCAAAACATTTTCTAATTCTAGCTCTTGCCTTTTCTCATTTTTTCTTATCCTTTGTTTCTTTTAATTAATCTCCATCATTGATCAAATATCAAATGAAGCATAGAAATAAAACCCTTCATCCACACATTATTCTCTAGCTAGCTAGCATTATCATTATCAAGTAAGTTTGTATCAATATCTTATCATCTAGCTCTCTTATCTATTATCTTCGAGCATATATCATCATCATTACAATTTCATTTCATCATACTATGATTTTTTTAGCATGATTATTGTATTTTGAAGAGTAACCCAAATATCAAGCATTCAAACAAATATCAAAGAAACAATGAGAAAAATTGAGATATTTGCTATCATATAATTGTTCATTATTTGATTCATCCATAGATCTTAAACTTTATTGAGTTATTGTTAAGTGTGAATTTGGTACTTTCATTTCATTGTTCCTATTTTGCATAAGTCACATTTTAATTCAACATCCAAAGCTATAAATCATTGTAATGCTAAAACCTCATTCTACAAGAATGATGTGATGCTTCAAAATATTATCATTTGCATGGAGAAATGTGAAACAAACTAAATTATAATCTTTGTGATATAGAATTAAAATATATTGATGTTAATTATAATATACGCAATTTAATTTTCTTTTAAAATATAAAATATTGGATGAGTTTATCCATAGGGAAATTCATCACTTATGATTATTTTCTTGTTTTTCATGATTTGTGTACATCTTTTAATTTTCTTGGAGTTAATGCGATCAATCTAATGTTACTATAGTTTGTGTCACAAATAACAATGTTTACAAATAACATCACCAATTCTCCATTTGTAATATTCTATGTGTACTTTTCTTTATTGTAGACACATGAGAAAAAAAAGTCTTATTGATTTGAGATGCTTCATCCTTCTTTGACTTCTATTAGTGGTCATTCAAGGGTAGATTTGAGGATGAATATTCTAATATTTCACATACCAATCTCACCATTTCATTGGTAACTATTTCGTATAGCTTGTACACTCTCTTGATGAAGATATATGAGATTTCATATTTCCTTTACACTCTCTTATAGAGAACATGTTCTAGGAAATTCTAACTTGGTCAACAATAGCTACAAAAGTCTGAAAACTAATTTCGTTGATAGTTATTCATTTCTTTTCTAAGATAAGATGTAAAGAAAAATTTCAAACAAGAGTTTACATTTGTGGTGCAATTTAAACTTTATTATTTTTAAAGGGATATAAATTAATTTTTCATTAGGAGGATGCCCAAGTTTTTCTTTCCTTACTTATATAAAAAGTGACTTTTATTATAATTATAATGCTTAGAAAAAAATAATTATATTTTTTTAGAGTAATACATGATTAATTTGTTTGAGAATATTTATGTAGTTCGATGGTTACATGTTCATGTAAGGATCAATACACATGTGGATGATTATCTTCTATTAAGTAGTTTATTTTTGAAAAAAATACCTAGATCACATCTTGTGGTGACAAGAAACACAAACAAAGAAAAAAGTTGTAATTATTTTAGGCCTTACAATATATTAAAATAAACACTTATAATCAAGTAAATAAAACTTAATAAATCTTCTTGAACATCCTCTCAACATTTGTTGGTGTAGAGATTTAGAGAATCTTCTTAATATTTGCAATAATATTTTAATAGTTTATTTTTGTATGATGTTGTATAATTGAAATTGTCATGATTATTAAATATGCATATGGAAGCATGTGGAAGATATACAAATTTTGTGTTTGACAAAGTACATGCTACACATATGGTAGATCCAATAATTATAAGATTGTATAATAGAAAACTTGTATTAAGGATTAAAGCCTTTACAGAGGAATACCTCAATTAATCATGGTCTTATTGGTTCCACAAAAATAAATTAAGTGGGAAGTGTACTATGGTTTTAAACATAGAGAGTGCTTATCTCAAAATTATGGACCAATTTTATGACTAACAAAATTTAGCGATTTAGCATTCTATGAGTAATGAGCTAGTAGAAATGTTAAATTATTGCTTCTAGTTTCCAAGAGATATGAGAATTAAGTACAAGCTTGTTTATTATTTTAGGTGAGATGAAAGAGCTCTATGAGGGTTTGTGTCTTAGCTCTATATCGTCTTTTTTTACTAATGTCATAATATTCCTTTATGTAAGAAATTTCATTAGTCCTTTGCAATAATTATGGAGGATTTTAGTTTTCCATGCTTATATGAATTCCCTTACCATTCATAATGACCTCAAAATTTATCAACCCAATAGTTTTTTCTAGCGTTTATGATTTGATGGATATCAATAATGGCTTTTCTAAACAAGAACTTAAGGACTTTTGTCCTTAAGGATTCCTCAATTTGTGAAATTTAAATCCCATATGAATGTTGTGTTTCCCAGATCTCAAAATTTAATAGTGATTGCATATGAATAGAATATTTTACTTTAATAGGATAATTTATAGGGAAGATTCCCCATAAAATCATTCTTGATGATTGGGTCATGGCTTGGACCTAATATTGGGTCCAACTTGATGTTGTCCAAAACATAAGGAGTTTTTCTATTTCACATTAGTTATATAATAGCAAGGAAAAATCATTCTTAAACATGGCTAGTAGCTTATTTGTTCTTCCTTTTTTAAAATTTTACAATGATAGGCTTGAGAATTTTTTGTCTCTAAAGAAAGGAATCTCCTTGTCCTTATTTAGGTGGAATTCCTAGGTTTTCCTTTGTCACGTTATAATTTCTTAAGCACTATCATTATCCTTTTTTAAAAAATTATCATTGTTGAGCCAAATAGGTTCTTCATAGCTCATTCTAAAAAATGAGACTCTGTTGAGGTTCATCTCTTTAAATATTTTTTATAAAATGTGGACATTCAAATTGGACAATGTGTCATAACTAGTGGGTTCTATATCTTAATTTTCCAAACACTTAGTCTAGGTGTCAATCCTTTGATCACAAGATAAAATATTATTGTATACTTCAATATAGAGTAATATCCCCCATTAGGGATGTTGTATACTTCAATTTTATTTTTATCCATGAGATATTGATGTTTAGATATTATTTAAAATTAGGTTTATCCCAACAAATAATAAGATTTATAAAATATGTAGAAATGAATTGTGAACACATACAAATGAAAATTAATTCACAATCAATAAATTTAGTCCTCTTCTTATAGAAAAATATCACACTTACAATCAATTAAGTTTTCTACAACAATAACAATATTATTATTAGAAGTGTAACAAATTTATAGAAAATGGGAGCTAAAAAAGCCACCTTATAATTATAATCCCTAGGCACTAAGAGTGAGCCCCCTAACTTGAACAAAGAGGCATTGTTAGGAGTCACCTAAATTAAAAAAAACCAATAAAGCTCAAATGTAATACTTGAGTGGAATTGCTTACCACTAGATAATGGTTTTTTCCACTAGCCAACTGTGAGGATCAAGGGATTTTTATTCTACAATCTACAATGAAAAATGAATAGGATATCTAATTTGTTTGAGGAATAATTTCATAAAATATAGATTATTTCTTTAATCCTTGACTTAGATTTAAATAGTTTTGATTAGATTAAAACTGGAAGGACCAGTACCCATTTACAAAATGGCCATAGAAGCAAAACAAGAACTCACAAGTAGTGAGAAAACCAAAAATTAAATAAAAACTAAAGCTTAAATAGTTCAGCTAGTGGTAAAACAATAAAAAAAAACCCACAAAGCTAGGACCAGAACATAACCACAAGACACTTAGGTTTAAATAGTTGATTGAGCACTCACTTTCCTTAAAAGATAGAAATTCAAATTTTTGTTTTTCTCTTTAGGGATCCTAACATACAGACCCTTGGCCAACAACACTTAAGGGAATAAAACTTGATTACATATTACCCAAAGGGTCCTATAATGTAGGAACAAATAAACTAGAAAACACCAAATTATTAAAAAGTTATTTGAATAATTTATTTCCTCAAGCCTATAAGAAATTAAAAATCATCTTAAGGAACATCCTTGAGAATCTTATGGAATAAGGGAACATGATATTCCTCCCTCCCCAAAATTGTATGCTCTTAATCAATTCATGTTTGGATGCTTTGGGATGTCATCTCATTCCTATGTACCATCTTCACCTTGTAAGTCCTCCCATCACACCAAATACTAAGTAGTGGCTTGATTCTTTAGCTTCCTTTGTGTATATAAGAAAAAATTTGGGATTAGTATGAGTCTTCCTTTATCATCCAACGGTGGAAAGTTTAACATGTTTCCATAATGCCCTTTTGAGGCACAAAACATGGAAGACTTTTTGAATTCTACTATTTTTAGGTAACTCTAGCTTATAAAAAAATTCTCCCTTGTTTCTTATGATCTTCTAAGGTCCATAAAATCTAGGCTTCAAATTTTTTACTCCTTTCTTTTGCAATGAAGACTACCTATAGGTTGTATCCTTTTAAGTAAACTATGTCTCCAACTTCAAATACTCTTTTAGTATGATCGGGTATTTTTCATAGATCTTCTACTAGTTTTGAGCATGTTGGACATGATCCTTAAAATATTTCAATATCTCTTGCCTTTTTTTATTATATCTATTGCTTTGGGCACCTTATTTTCTATGTTTGCAAGATCCAAAAAATTTAGAGCATTATATACATATAGTGTTGATGTTATAGTAGCTTAGGGCTGCACTTCCTTCGCACAATTCACAAGAAGAAGTACATGAATGAAATGAGTAGCCTTTGGCTATTTAATTCATGATTACAATATTTACTAATGAAGGGGCTGACCCTATTTAGCTCACATACTTTGGTTACTACTTGGGCCGACCTAATTGTGGTTATTATTTATTATGTTCTTTTAAGTGGGCCAACCTATCTTGAAGAGGTGCCTCACTTATATAAATACAAGGTCATATTTGTCATTGTAACACATTCATTATTCAAGCAAGTTCGCATTTCCTTAAGAGCAGAATTCGCACTTCATAGCAGCAAATCCGATTTCAAGGAAGATCATATTCATTTGTATCTAGTGCATCTTGGAGAGGTGCGACCTCATTGTATTCATTGTTGGCCATTGTTGGACCTGAGTTGTAAGCAGATTTCTGCTCTTGTGCTACATTATATAAGAGAATCATTCGCTGGGTTTTTCTCCCTCAAGCGGAGGGTTTTCCCAAGGTATCTTGTTGTGTTCATTGTCTTATGTGTTGCAATTCTATTAAGTGCTTTCATTGTTTAATCTGATCTAAGAAACACTAACATATAGATCCATGAAAGGTGGTATACCTATGGACATATGGTATGAGGTGTTCTAATGATGTTCTTCTAAATGTAAATACTTGACCCTATTAGTGTGAATAATACAACCCCCCCCCCCCTTTAAGTGATACTTGGGGAGATCACAAAAGTGCAAATAGATAGAAATGGGTCTCATCTAAAGGTTATGTTAGATTAGCCATGCATCACCTAAGGGAGGGTGTTAGTGTGAATAATTAATCTATTCACTATACTTAAGTATACTTAGGTTGATGAGGTTAGACAACTTCTTGTCTAACCAAATGTGCCACCTTTAAGCCTCTAGAGGTTACCAAATTATTTGGTTAACCTCATGTACGTACCTTTTGAGGTTGGAAGACATTTCATCTCACCTCAAATGTCACTCAACACTAAGAACATAAGGTTGATGACTTGGTCATAGAGGTTTTTGGTTTGCACATTCTAAGTGTTCCTAAGGTTGATGCCTATAGGAAAATTGTCTACTCTTGTGTGCCACTTTACAGGGCACTTGTCAATTCACCTCATAGGTGGATTGCCTCATTCTTGCCTATATAAGCAAGGCTTTGTACTCATTACATTTGGGTCATCTAAATAAAATATTGTGGATTGTTAATTTGTGCTTGTTTCTCATCTCTTAAATCTCCTAATTTTTATAGACCCAGTCCATTTTCTATTCATAAATTCAGTTTCTTAAGTGCCCTTCAATTTATTTTTTTACAACTTTATTCTATCAATTTATCTAGGCATGACAACTCATTCTAGGTGTGAGATTTTTTTCCTACCAACTAAAATAATTCTTGCCAAAAGTGACTTGAGAACTTGTTGTCCTAGTCACTAACAATGTTCTTAGGTAACCCATACAATTTGAAAAACTCCCTATAAAGTAAATCGATAGTTTTACAAACCTTCAAGGTTGAGGATTTGTCATAAAAAAGTGCATGTGTGGTGAGTTTTTCCACCACTAGAAAGATGTAATACTTTTCATTTACCTTAGGTAACCCATTGATAAATTCCATAGATATACTTTTCCACTTTTGCTCAGGAATGGGTAATGGTTGAAGCAAGACTAAAAAATAAACAAGATCGTAACCCATTGATAAATTCCATAGATATGCTAAAGATAAAAAATATGTTAATGATAATGAGGATAATGATGGGTGAGACCCTCTTGTAGATAGTGCAAGCCTCGCTGAAGTATAGGACAAATTGAATGAATGAAATCCATGTCTTGCTCTTCTTGCATATCGACTTTAGGTAGTTGTATTTTGTTCCAAACTTCTACCTTATTAAGACTTTTGAAATTTGACTATTTCCATTCACTTTTTTTAATATATATGTAACACTATTTAAAAAATATAATAAAAACACTATTCATCAAAATCAATACTCTATGTGATTTATATTTATTTATATATTTTTAAAATTATCGGAAATTTTTAAAACCCTCCGTTGGCAAAGCCCTTCATAAAAATACTTGTGTTTTGTTAGAGCTTTCAAGCTTCCAGAGTTGTAATAATTGACCTATTGAGTTGAGATGGCATTCTGGACAAAAATTAGCTAATGGACTTGAATTATATTAAAAAAAAAAAAGGAATGTACAATAGGCTAGGGCCAAAGCGGGTCCCCGCCCTGCCAAAATAGAGATTCATACAATTCGCTCCCTTCACTGTCTTCGCTTGAGAAAGTAAATTCACTGTCTACCCTGTCATATCCGTATTCACTTTGTTCTATGTTGTTCCAGCCTACGCCCATCATTAATGCATCTTGATCGATGCCATAACCACGCGGGCCTTCTGTTAAAATAGGCGAATCTGGTACTGCAAAATTGCTAAGGTCTTGTGCAGAATGTTCCGGCGTCTTATCATCGCCTGCAGAGTTCTCCCTATTGCCAGCAGCAGCAGGAGCAGGAGAAACAGGCTTATGGCCTTGGCGACCCAAGGCCACATGGCGAAGCAGCTTGTTCCTTGTTGAAAACATGAGGGTGCAGGAACAGCGCCATGTGCTATGCCCGCACTTGTTTCCGTGGGTTTTTAGATCTCCTACGAAAGAAAATTCCTTTCCACAGTTGTTGCAGCTATACATCTTAGCGCAATGGCTTCTTCTGTAATGGTTCCTCAGGGATACCATAGATTTCAAGTGCTTGAAATTGGGATGACGCCTGTTGTGTCTGCAGCCTTGGAAGGGGCACGAATAATATGAGCTTCTGCACTTGGGTCTGCACGATGTGAGGGCATCCTTGCTTTTGTATTGCTCGCCGTGGGATCGCATGTGAATGCGCACATTTCCGTCTCGCCGAAACTCTTTCCCACAGATGCTGCACAAATGGCTGTGCTCTGCAAGAATGTCGGCCGCCTCAATTTCTACAATTTCTTCTTCGCCTGCAAAACTCAAACGGTTACATTGCGACAAAATCGAAGCAGATGTGGCAATTACCTGGTAGATGATGGAATTGAGGGTCGAATTCGCTTGATGCGGCTCATCGTGGCTTTCGTTTTGCAAGAAGTGTTTCACTTCTTCGGCTTTGTCCCCAAGCCAAGAAAGCTCAGAAGTCAGAGCTAAAAGATTGGTTTCCCCTTCATCGCCATGTCGCAATACAGATTTATCACCATCGTTACCAGAGACGGGTTGCCAAGAGTTTGCGCCGTCTTGACTAAAAATCTCTCTCTGTATAACTTCCATGACTTCACTAAATCCTTGAGAGCCCACTTACTGAAATCTGCGTGTTCCAAAACAAGCCAAAAATGATTGTTTTGGGCCGTGCAGGCGCGTGGAAGGCACAAGGTAATCTATAAAGCATATTCAGCACTTTCCACACAAGCACTTTCAAAACATTTTCGCTACCTAATACTTATTTAGAAAGAAGAAACAATGGGGAACTCGTAATAAACAACATGTCTCTTCGTATACTGAATTTTTTCAGTAGTTTAATACGAATACGCATGTTTTACCCACAGGTTTCTCCAGTTTTTCAAACATTGCGGCGAAAAATTAACAACTACCATAAGAATTTTATATTATCGTGTGCCCATTAGACCGTCAAATTGAAATGATTTTGACAGCTACTGTGTCTTATTAACCAAAAGAACTATTAGCGACGTAACAGCATGGCATTTTACAATAAAAAAAGATTGCTGATAACTTCTCCATTAAGTTAATGTCTTTCTAGACAGTGCCTCTCTGTCATGCCAGGCTTTATTATTATTTTTTATCATTGACTTCTGTGACTACATTCTCCCCTCAAAATACCGGCTTAAAAAATTGCAAATTTACTATTTTTTATTTTATAAACATACTCTGGATCCCTTCGCTAACCTATTTACACAGTCCCGTTTTAAGACTCCTCAAAAGAAACATTGAATAGTCGCTCTCATGAACACTGTATACCTTGAACAAATGTGCAGGAGAGAGAGAGAGAGATGACAAAGAAAGAAGGAGAAAATACAAAACAAATTGCGTAGAATAGAAGGCAAAGGAAACATCCTTAAATAGAAGAGTACAAATTATTATATAAGATATATAAATTGGATAGCTATACGCATGGTAGGAAAAGATAAATGACTGTCTATCAAAATCACGGACGAAATAGGTGACCCAAGCAAACCAAACTCTCTGGTTTCAAACACCGCCATCTTTTTTATCTCTCCTTTGTTACCACGGCCCCATCAAAAGGCCATGGTGACGCCATTGATTTAAACGGCTCTGTTTTTCACCCTGTGCTTTACCCCCGTCGTTAGTTATTGAGAAAAAGGTCCGAGAACGAGCATCTTCTCTTTCTGACGAGTGCGAGGATGATCTATCAGCTTCTCCTGTATCGGTACAGTGTTCGACCTGCCTCTTTTGTTTGGTTCTGGAAACATTCTTGACTCTGGGTTAGCTTTTCTGAGTTCTCCTCTCTTTCTTTTAGTCCTTTGTTTTCTGCTCATTCAGTTTAAGTTTCTTCAGGTGCTTCAGTGGCTTCTGCAGTCTCCTCGCCTGGGCTTTCAATTGGAGCTATTCAACAGCTTGATATGCCCTTGGGAACGCCAAGAGGCCCTTCCTGAGGTACTTCCATTCTTTTACTCTTCCGGATAAGGTGGTACAAGATACTTCTAAATGTCAATCTCATTCTGTTAATTCTTTTTTCCGTCCGTGGAGTACCTTCTAGGAAAGAAGTTTAGAAGTGGGCTAAATTGCACTTTGAAAGTCGAGGTTGGGGGATTGAGGCTATTCCTGGGTTTGGTCATGGTTATATTCTTTTATCTGTTTCTCTCCTCTCATTATGCTTAAACAGCTCTGTGGTATGGTTCTTTGAAATATTTGTGGACAAACAATGTTATCTTCAAGATTGAGATGATCTAGTTTTTCATTTTTAGGGCCTTATTAAATCAAAGTTTCCTATGTGGATAGAATTTTTAATTATTAATCTTTCATTTCATTTTTTTATATATGAGATGGTTACTTATAGTAAGTGTTTGGCTGTAAATTATCTTTAATAAATTTGCAAGTCATTAAGTGTATTTATGTGTTTGTTGATAAATTTGCAATTTATTAAGTGTATCTATGTGTCTTTGTTGAGGTTGATCGTCATTTTGTAATTGACTAAAATTATTAATCTTTTAGGATTAAGATTCAAGCTCTTAGTTAGTCAAGTATCTTATGTTGATGTTCAATTTTGCACCTAAATGTTGCACCTACATCAACATGGGAAGTTTTGTAAACTTGGGATATGACTTGCAAAACAACCTCTAAGATTTTTAAAGCTAGCTTTCACATGCTCTTTAAAAAAAATATTTCACTCTTACGTACAAAAGGGAAAAAGGAAACTTGAAATAAAATTTTAACTTAAAAGGTGAAGTGTTGATTATAAAACCCTCTTATTTGCATATAAATTATTGCGAACAAGATATGAAATCTAAAATGAGATAAGCACAAATACCATAATGAAAAGCCAAATTTACATAATCATTAATTTGAAGGAGGTTTGATAATTTCATATTTGCAAATAAAGGTTGCATATGTAAAATAAGGAGAAGGAAATTAATCTTATTAGAGACATTAGGTTTATATAATCCATACTAAATAATGCATGTGATTTTTGAATTCAATTGTGTAAGATTATTTTCATCAATGTTTTGGATTACACTCCATGATCTATTACTTTTTCTCCTCTAGCTCTTCATCTTGATGATGGATCATGGAGTGTGATCCAAATCGTCGATTCAAAATAATATTACACACTTGATTTCATAAATTATATGCATTAGGAAATTAATCATCTAATAGAAATGGATGAAAGCATAATAAAACGCAACATCTGATTTCATTTATAAAGTATATTAACAACCTTATATGAAAGGTCAAATTACATAGTCATAGTAAGGTTATTAGCACAATGATTATATAATGGTTGCCATTACTAGAGTGTTGAATATGACAATATTTTTCTAGCCAAAGAATCTCCTCTTTTTAATAAACAAATACATTTTTTTTAAATAATTGAAAGAGAAGACATGAAGGAGAAAGAAGAAATAATCAAAAGAATACATCCTTAAATCATGTTTCTTTGATCTTCTTCATTCATTGCATGGTAGCCATTAATTTTTATTCACTATGCTTTCTTCCATTATCTCCATGATTTCTTTCTTTCATGTTTTTTATGCTATATTTTTTATATTTTATTTTAATAAACCCTCACTTTATTATCTTATCATGGGCTGAAAAGAGCATGCTCTAAAATAAATATTTCTCACTTAAGAATCCATGGGCTCACATGTATTTTGACCGTACTTTCAATTTTAAAATTTTAAATATAAAATAATTTTGAATGATTTTGATGTTAGATTTGATTCCTCAATCCTACAACTCCCAAGGATTATCTACAACCAAAAACTTGTCACAAAAAGAGAGAAAAAATAAAGGAATTGTTATGGAGGCCAAAAAGACTATTGATCCAAAAAAGCATAAATTATTATGAATGTGTAACCTTAGTGAATTGATGTAATGATAAATATTAATAAAATGAAAAATAAAAAAGCAGAGAGCAACCTTGGATGAAAATATAGTTGAGGATAAAAATAGATCATAACATGTGTCTCAATCCTATAACATGAGAAATGACACATGGTTTAAGTAAGCTTAAGTAGCTAGTGTCAAAAGGACCTAATTGTTTAAATACTTAATTAGGTAAATAACCTTTTACTCTATCACTTTCCTTAAGTATAATCTAGGGAGAAGAGAAAACCTCTAAATATAAATGCATAAAAATAAAAAGATGGGTGCTATTAATTGGACTTGATGAGGCACCCATGTGCAAATGAAAAATAATCTCTCATAACCAAAGAAAAGGGAGAAAACCTCATGGGAAAATCTCCTCTCCAAAAGAGAGAAAGACATATGAAGGACTAAGAAGCCTAAAATATAATATCCCAAAAGAGTAGGAGCGTGAAGAAGATTAATGAATTAGAAAGAAGCTATAAATAACTATAAAAAAAATGACTACTACACTATTGAAACTAAATAACCTCCTCTTAAATCAAGATGATGATAGGGATCAAGAAGAAAAAATATGCATGAGCGATCCCAATAACATTACTTAAGCAAGATCATATGGAAAATAAAAGAAATAATTTGATAGTTGAAGATACAAATGTTACATCAATCTACATGAGTGGATCCAATAATAATACTTAGAAAATGTAAATTATACTACAAGTTAAAATATAGGTTTCAATAGTATAAATAAATCTATCAACTTGGCTTCGACATTATCTAGACCTTGTCCACCTTCTTGACTCCCTCCAAGATTAGTTCTTGTCCTAGCCATTGTCTAAACTATAGTTATACTTGGAGGTTCATCTTAATTAGATCCTATCATGGTTTACTAAATGCATAGAAAACATTTCAAAAGAGCAAAAAGAACATAAAAATAGTTTCATTGAGTTTCTCATACACAAATTTGGATAAAATAAATAATCTTTCATTTATTCATAAGGATTTTAATATCCTTCCTTTTACATAGAATGACTATTTAAATAGGCAATAGGAGAGTATCCATAAGATTCACTCTCAGATACATAACTATGTGGGATGTAACCCTCTGATTTTTGCTCAGATCTATCCCAAAAAGGATAGTAACCTTCAGATTTATCTTCCAATACATAATTTGGGGAACATATCCCTCTGATTCACTACTAGAGGCTATAACAATTACTTTAGCCAAAGGTACTACTCGAGGGTTCCTAAATATCAACATTGGATTGAAACTATATTATGAGGGTATATCCCTGGAAATTGATAATGAGTTTGAATTAATAGATACAAAATACACAAACAAGGCTTTGTAGAGCTTACTAGAAATAGATGTACACATGTTTGAGGTTCCCTCCATCAAATCTTGGTCACCTACTAATGAGGAGAAGCATCACTTAAGTTCTTTTTTTCCAACCTTGGACTAATTGCAGTCCCCTACACATCTATCAAACTGATAGATGGCCCTACCCTTTGACAAAGAGATTGGTTTGGTATCCTCATAATAAAAATTGACCTTTCCCAAGTATGGTGTTGTGTCCTACATATCTAGATCTATCACATAGTAGCTACAACCCACACATATGGAATTCCTCTACCTAGTATGTAAACTTGGATCATAGTGAATTGACAATGTAAACAATGGCAACTTACACTACTTTGGCAAAGTATTCATCACCCAAGATTTTGAGTGGACGTCATAAACTTCACCCACCTTCCCAAAAATATTTGTATTGACCATTCATAACCCATGCATAGGCTATTCCCTTATGCCATGGAGTATCCTTAACCCCAGGAATAACTTATAACCTCTATGTTAATTAAGACATTTCTACTAAGTAATCAAAATGACTCTAAGTCTCAACTAGGTTAAACATTAGCTATATAAGCTATAACCATAATATAGTATTTATCCCTACTATAACCACCCATTCCTTAATAGGGAATATGTACAAACACTTCAAATAAAATAGATCCTTACACAAAGTATAACAAGCAATCTTTCACCTAGAATATGTACTAATTTTCCGGATAAGCATCGAGTGAAAGTGGAGGTGATTGAAGTGGAGGATTCCCCTACTGGGGAGGATTTGGCGGATAGAGAGAGGGATCAGGAGGTTCTTGCTAAGAATTTTGGGTCTCAAGAAGCACCACCAGTTAATTGGGATGATGTTAATATGGATATGTTTTGTAGAATGGTGGAGGATGGTACTCACAACTTGCTTTCTCTGGTTAAGTGGCTCTTCTTAGAAGTGAAGGAGCTTAATGTCAGCTTAAAAATTTTCAAGATGTGTGTGTTGCTCTTGTGCATAGTAATAAGAATGAATGGTCGATCAAAGGTAAGGTTAAGACTAGGAATGTTTTGTTGGATAGACTTGTTGTTGATGTTGATCGTCTTGGTAAAACTCACAAGAGGATTACTTACTTGGAAATGGTGGTCCAAAAGACTATGGAGGAGAGGCTAGCTAATATGGATGAAAAAATTAGTAAGATCTCTGATGATTTGAAGACTATTGTTAAGATTAGCAACAATTCCTTGACGTCCATTGCTAAGGATCTTTCTGTTTTAAATGAGAAAGCTATAAAATTGACTGGTAAGTCGTTGGATCTAGGTGATCATGAGAAGGCTATTGAGGATGTTAATGGCTTCAATCTAGAAGAGAGGACTGGGGAAATTGGCCTTGAGTTGGAGAAGTTTCTAGATGATGGCCCGTGTTTGAGAACGAGGAGCAAGACCAAGTAACAGACTGCTATCTCGATTAAGGAGCTCAAGGATGTGGTTGATATGCATGAGGAGGTCATTAAGGAAAATATGGCCTCGACCAATGTTATTGAAAATATGTTGTAGCTTCGGTGTTGCTTTTGTTTGATCAATTGTGTTGTTGATGTTATACGGTTGGGTTGCTGACAGGTTTATTGGTTTTTTATTTTGTGTCATCTTTTTGGTTTTTTGGGTTGTTGGTTATATTGTTTTAGTCTTTTGCAACTTTCCTCTGTTGTAAAGGGTTTCGGGGTCCCTTCAAAACTTTCTTTTCCTTATCAAAAATAAGCAATCTTTCACTTTCACATAAGATTAAAATAACTTTTCCCTAATAAGTAATTGATCTAATTTTCCAAACAAGACAAACAATGTCACACAATCTTTTCAAACATTAAAAGTATAAAAGAGTAGAAATCAACATGCCTATTTATGCAATGCTCTAATTGATTGAACTGGATTCCTATCTCAACCTTCCATTAAATCTGTATGCAATTTCCCCAATTATCATTCTCCCTCTTCACCAAAATCTCACTCACAATATCCTCTCACAACTTCCAAAAACTCATTCAACTCAAAAATAGATAATGGCAACTCAGAAAATCACACCAAGAATGCAGATATGTGTCCCTATTGAGGTAGATAGATCCTCTATTTATACACAAAGTTTAAGAACTAAAGGATAGAAACAAGGTATAAAGAATGACACTTCTCATCCCAAATGGTTCGACTCAGCAAGGTTAAGAAAAGGTGGCAATTATAAATGTTGTACAATGAGCACATACATATCCATGGTGAATAAGTCACTTTACTCATATGAATAGGAAGAATGATAATAAAAAATACAAGCTAATTGTCTTCTATAGGTCGACTTACTTGGCCAGTTGCACACTTGACCATTTCCCATATTTCATAATGCTTCATAATCTAGAATTCATATTAAAAAATTCATACTTCTAATTGATTCATGCTTCTCACAAGTTGGTGCCACATTGTTTCCTACGCGCCCTATTCCTTTGGCTATTGTTTGCAATGAATTGGTCAAAGTTTCTTGTTCATGGTTATTCAATTTTTCCTTTGCAGTGACTTAGTCTTTGGTAGTTTACTTAACACGATGATTGGCACATGAAACCATGCACTTTTACATGGCATTGCTCTTATTCATAATACTCAACACTTCAAATACTTTAACCATTACTCATGGTTATGTGTTGCCTTCATTTCATGCGCTATTCCCTTTAACTATTTGTTGTGCATATTAGTTTGTATTTGTTATGTTTATAATGCTATGTGCTTTAATAATTCAATGCTAAATGAATCATTATCATTTATATTATATATATAATATATGTATATATATATATACATAACGTAATACGTTATATGTACACATATATATATATCATAATTCATAAGTTTCTAAAATATATTATTTGATATATGAATATATATTCATATATTCTCATAATTCACATATTGATGCATGTGTATGTATACATATATATACATATATATATATATATATCAATATACATGTACGGATGTATCCTTTTCATTAATATATACATGTATGTTAATATATATATATATGTATATGTATATACTCATATACTAAATATATATACCGTGCCTTGATATTTAAACACATATATTCACTCATGTTGATCGACATATATACATGGAATATATATATATGTAAATATATGTCACCTTGTCCGATCTATATTCCCATGCATATGGGTAATCCATTCATGTGCATGCGTAGATACATCTATGATGAAGGGGAATCCCCTTACAAACATGATCTCATTGCCACAACATAAAACAACACAACTAAAATGCAAGAAGAAAATGAGCTATTTTATTATCTCTCGAATGAAACCAAAATTACAACATTTAGCCTTAGTATATGGACTATCTTATTATAGTCATCTACCAAAATTACAGATCAGAGCATTCACTCTCAGCTCTACCTTCACAACAAGTAATCGACATTCCTTCTCAGCCTTGCTAAGCCTTGCTAGACCCTTTCTCGCTAACTTCTAGCGCTCTTCTCACTGCCCTACTTCCACTCTCAGATCAGATTATATCTTCATCACTCTTCCCCTGTGTTTCCTTAGTACCACCATTGTTGTCCAATAAGCAACGAGATCCCACAAGCAGTTACCTAGTTATTAGTGACTTCAATTTTTGTACTAGGAAATCATCTTCCAACCATCAGCTTCATGTTTAAAATCATTTGGCCAATGATCATGTTGATTCACAACAATGATGTAAAATCAACCAATAACATTGTGCCACGTGTCGCCACCTTACTCATCTATTTATCGCCATCAATCTACTCACATTCCGTCCAACTTCTTGACATCGTCGTGGGTACTTTAAATCCTCTCACCTCGATATCGCAAGGTCTCATCGATGAAGCTCCTATCGGGATATCGAACAGAATCCTCATGAGCTCCCACTGAAACATGTTTGTCTCCACAATATCGGAATATCGAAGGGACTTGCAATCTTGTCATCCTAAAATCCCATCATCACCTTGATGTGGTTTCATCACTCCATTGGAGGGACTCCCAAATGACTCCTTCCGATAACCCATCTCCTCGATGCATCTTGTCATAATTTCAAAGGGACTTTGAATGTCATCCTACACATATATGAACCTCCCTTTGATGTGAATTCTTCATGACCATTTAATACTATTTCTTTTCCCATCAATATGTCAGAGAGACATGAAGTAAGATCTCTTCGAGATCTCAAGTCATGTCGATAAGCTAGTTCATTGAATATAGATTGTCGGATGAAGTCAAGGTGTAAACCTTAACATTGTAGCTCAATGGTTGACTAATCATACTTGGAAAATTTAATTTGATTAGCCCTTATTGAAATAAAACAACACAATTTGATGCAAGATTTCTCGTACACCCTAGATGCTCCTGCATTAGACACCTAAGGTAATTTGAAAAGTGACCCTGTCACTCCTTGAGAGTTATAGGAAAACCAAGATGGCTAACCTCTAACTTAGAAAACCATGTTGAGTCTTCAACAAACCTCCCTCTCCATTTTACCAAATACTCTGCATACTTCCTGTTACTTGTGCTTCTTCCCACATGACTATCCAAAAAAATTTCAATCTCTTCTTTTTCTAAAGTAGGTATTGGAATCATCCATTGTTCCACTATCAACTCATGCTCCTTATCTCCTTCATGGTACTCTATCAAATCAAAAAAATTAAACACATTTGAAACATGAATCTCACTCGAAAACTCCATCTCATACACATTTCCTAAATCATGCTTCTTCAAGATCTTGCATGGCCCAAACT
Source organism: Sequoiadendron giganteum (assembly GCA_007115665.2). Lineage (NCBI taxonomy): Eukaryota > Viridiplantae > Streptophyta > Pinopsida > Cupressales > Cupressaceae > Sequoiadendron > Sequoiadendron giganteum. The sequence continues at coordinate 12,770,175 of CM021110.1, read as the reverse complement.
TCTTCATCTTTAACTTGTTGTATGCACGCCAAATGGAAACCTCTTCTTCCAAAAATTAACCATGACTTCATCACCTACCTAGAACTCCTTAACCTTCTTTTTTGATCTACCTTAGCCTTATACTATGAATTCATCTAGTTGATATGTTTCTTAACCTCTTCATGCAAATTCTTTAGGTGTTCAACAAAATTTTCAGCCTCGAAACTACTCTTCTCTCCCTTATCTATCTTTCTCAATTCAGAAGCATTTCTAGGACTACTCCCATACATAATCTGGACTGGTGATTTACCAATGGGGTATGTGCAGGATCATCATGGAAAAAATAGGCCCTTAAGTGGCAATAAAATTCAGAAAATCAGAGTTAGGCAACTTGACGTAAAAATTTGAATAATTTATCTATATTATTTCAAAAATATGTAAGAATAGAATTTGTAGCCAATTGAATTTATTTTCTAAACTACTAGGTTTATTTTTTATTTTTTAAATCTATTTGGTGAAAATTTGAAATGTCAATGCAGGACTACTTAAATTTCAGGGAAAAAATAAGAAGTAGGTGTCTGTCAAACCACCCTAATCACAATAAAATGATAATATTTTTGTATAAGATTTTATATATAAGTAGGAGACTCATGTCCCGATGTGATCCATATTTTTTTGTAATTTTTTTCCAAGTAAATAATTAATTATGATCTACTCATATGTCTAACCATCTTAACTTGGTCAAAACTTCATGAAATTATTATTATTATTTTTTAGTCCTATATTATGTGAAGCATAGAATGTGATGCATGTTTTGGATTCAAAAAATGTGATACCATTTGAAAGTTATAGATGTTTTTGAATCAGCCTATCGATCATGACTTTAGTCGAAATTCAAATAGAAAATGAGTAATAATTATTTATTAAATTCAAAGTAAAGCATAATTTATATTGGTGGAAAGCTGAGAATTTCCTTTAAAAACCCTTTTTGTTTCATCAATTTTAGGTAAAAAAAAGTCGTCAGCCACATGGGTCATCATATCACTTAGATATCGCCACTTTTTGGCCCATCATGATCCTACACATACCCAGTGCTCCTATTGATAGAATTTTTATAAGAAAATTCTAACTATGGTAAAATCAAATCCCATCGCTTGGGTTTATCCCCTATTAAGCATCTCAACAAGTTACTCAAACTCCTATTCACCACCTTTGTTTGTCCATCTATCTGTGGATGATGTGCAAGACTAAACTTCAAATCAGTCTTCATCTTCTTCCACAACATCCTCCATAAATACCTAGCGAACTTGGTATCTCAATTTGAAACTATTCTCTTGGGTAGACCATGTGGTCTCACCACCTAGATCTAAAAAATAATTTTACAATATGAACAACATCACTAGTTTTATGACATGGAATGAAATGTTCTATTTTCAAAAATCTTTCCACCACCACAAATATAGAACCATGCCCTCTTTGTGTCCTTGGTAATCCAAGAACAAAATTCATGCTAATGTCCTCCCATGGCCTCTCAGGTATAGGTAATGGCTAGTATAATCCAGTATTCTGGCTTGTTCCTTTTTCCATCTGGCATACTCTGCAACCCTGCACAAAATTATTTACATCCTAGTGCAGTTGTGCCCAATAGTAATGTTCACCAACAATATCAATGGTCTTATCCCAACCGAAGTGTCTAGATAATTCTCCACGGTGTTTCTCCTTGATCAATTTCTCTCTCATGGAACTCCTTAGAATGCACAATTGATTCCCTCGAAACAACATACCATCTTGGATTTTAAAATCCAACCATCTCGTCCTATCAAGAGTGATAGGCTCCAAGCAAGTTTTCTAAGCCTCTACAAAATCAGGATCCTCAAGATACAAACTCTTAAGTTCATTGAACCCAACGATTTCAATCTACGTTGTTGCTACCAAATTTTTCCTCCTACTTAAGGCATATGTAACTCTATTAGATCTTCCACTCCTATGCTTCAAAATAAATGTATAACTTTGCAAAAATTCAGCCCATTTCAAATGCCTTTGATTCAGCTTCCCTTGAATATTTAAATATTGTAAGGCCTGACGATCAGTAAATAAAACAAATTCTTTTGGCAACAAATAGTGTCTCCATTTCTTCAAAGCTTGAACTATAGCATAAAATTACGTATCATAAATAGAATATTTCTTCTTTGCATCATTCAAATTTTCACTAAAATAGGAAATGGGTTTACCTTCATGACTCAAAACAACTCCAATGGCGCTACCATTGGCGTCACAATCTACCTAAAATACCTTGTTGAAATTTGGAAGTTCCAAAATAGGTTGATCTATAACTTTCTTCTTCAACATCATAAAACTCTTTGCTGCTCTTGTACTCCACTTAATATCTTTTCTATCCCCTCCCATTGTTTCAATTAGAGGTGCACAAGTACTACTAAATACTTTGATAAAATTTCTATAAAAACTTGCTAAGCCATGAAAATATCTCACCTCTATAGCACTCCTTGGTGTAGGCCATTCAATGATAACTTTCACCTTCTCTAGATCCATCTTAAGACCCTCTATTGAGATAAAAAATCCTAGGTACACCAATTCTCTGTTCACAAAATTACACTTCTTCAAATTTATTAACATTTATTTCTCATCTTTTCAAAAAAAATTCTAATATACATCAAGTGCTCCTCGAATGTCTTGCTAAAAATAAAATGTCATCCAAATAAACAATAACAAATTTACTCAAATTATTTTAATACTTCATTCATGAGCTGCATGAATGTGCTTGGTGCATTGGTTAGCCCAAAAGGCATGACTAACCACTAGTACAAACCTACTTTGGTTTTTAATGTTGTCTTCCATTCATCTCCTTCTCTAATTTAGATCTGGTGGTAACCACACTTCAGATCTATCTTCATGAAATACACAACTCCACTCAAACAATCCATGATGTCATCCATCTTTGGCAAGAGAAACCTATACTTGATATGGATCTTGTTGATGGCTTTGGAATCTATGCACATCCACTATTCCCCATCCTTCTTAGGTGCTAATACTACAGGTACAACACATGGATTCGAACTCTCCCTGATCAATCCTTTTCGCAAAAACTCTTGCACTTGTCTATTATGTTGGAAACAAGCTACATTGAGAGGGGGGGTGAATCAATGTTGTGAAAAATTAACTTTATTAACCTTTATCTTCAAAGAATTAACAACATTCAACCATAATGCATAAACATGAAGCATATGAACACAACACCATAACACAAGGATTTTTACGTGGAAACCCTATTAGGGGAAAAACCATGGTGGATGGCCAATCCATAATTTAATCTAAGTATACTCAAATGAAGTTTACAATAAGGGGATTTCACTTGCATTCAAGCTCACTCCCTAGAGCTCACTGCTCAAAGGGAAGGCTCACTTCCTTAGAAAGAAAATCAAATTAAAACCATCTGAGAGTTTGAACTATGAAAAATAGCATCTGCATATGCCTGATTACAGTTTCGATGATGCACAATATTCAGTCTTATATCATGTAGACTGATTATGCACTTCTACTCTGTTATGCTCACATTCGCAACACAAATTCTCTATGTGCAAGTGGAACTGCGCATTATCGCTCTTCTTCTCTACTCTAACACACAATTCGCATCAACACACTCCATACTTCATGCAAAATGATACGGACAAACTTATATATATATATATCTGCAACTGAAAATTCAATTACACTTTGTCAGATTCAATAAAACAAAGGAATATTTACATATATCGGCTCAAATCATGAATAATATGCAATGCATAGCCACAACTTGGCTAGGACCCAAACAAAGATGTACAAGCCTAAAAATAATTAACCAATTACTTTCCATGCATCTACGACATGATATATTGATGAGGTCGGCTTCAATACTGGTAAAACAGAGAATTAGCTAATTAGATCTTCTAACTCGCACAAAGATCGATACGAGCCAATGCACTTCAATAGTAACAGAGATAATATACCAAAAAAACATTTCATGATATGTGCAACACAAACCAATAACATAAAATATTCATACAAATTGATGAGCACTGAACTACCAGATACTTTGTTCTTCCTTGTCAATCTTCAATCTGTTTGTTGGTATGATCAAATGATGATGTGTGTATCTAATCATCAATTAGAGTTTCCATCAATGACAACACCAGATGATAATAGTACTGTCTCTTACCAAAAATCTCCCCCTTTGGCATTGATGGCAACAATTAGTGAAAAATGACTAAGTGTCGGATCAGTACCAAGATAAAGTACACTACCATCCCCAAAATTCCAAAAATACAATTCTCCCCCTGAGATGATTATGCATTTTTTACTCCACTTTTCTCTCCCTTTCACATCAATGGCAAAGGCATGGATGCACATACCAAAAATGGATCAATCAATCAGAACTGTTATACAAAAATGCTTCTTTGACTTACATAAGCTGGAAAATGTCTTCAAAATCTTTCTTCAGCTGGATCAGATTTGTGTCCCAAACTCTTTTGAGACTTTAGATGATTTTTATGTGACCACAGATCATGTAGGACTAGGTATCTGAGGATTCCAAGTTGGATGGATCACCAACTGCCATAGTGTCTTCTCCTTCCTTTAGAGCGCCTGACATTATCTCAATTTTTGGACAAATTATGCTTTTGAGTTCACATGATCTCTCAACAATTTTATCATTCTCATGCTTCAAGATTTTTATTTTGTTAAGCACATACTTCACTTCACCTTCTATCTTCCCACTACCACCAGTTAGAGGATCAAATGCTTTAGAAATAGTACTTAACTATTTTTCCAGATCCTTAACCTTTTTCTCATTAGCTTCAGTAAATCTTGAAAAATACAAACATGATTTGTAGATCTTTCCACCTTTTGATAAAGCATTATGCATATTCTTTACACATGTGGATAAAATAGTTTTATCTTTAAAAATCATTCTTTTCAATCCATTAAACCTTTTGACATCAAAATCTTTATGCACTTTCACCATAGCTGATTTTTCGAGTGACTCAAAGTGAGTACTCATAGAGTTGATAAGATTTTTCAATTCACTAGAGGAGGAACCAATCGAATCTTTCACATAAGATGGCATTATCTTTTCCAATACTCTAGATGCAAGATTTAGCAGTTCACTATATTCAATGTGTGACTTCAGTAGCTCTTCTCTGGCTTGCACTTGAGAAAATGAATCTAATTTCATCTTATGGATTGGGCTCAAAGTATATAGGTCAATAGAACCTTCAATCAATTTCAGATCCAACTCTTCTTTTTGTTCAACCAAAATTTTTTTCACTACCTCAGTAGTATCTCTTGCCTCAACTAGGATTTCTTTTACAACATCTTTCTTCTCTTCAACTGTTGCTTCCATAGTTGCAGGGTCTAGTTTATCTTCAGGTATCTCTGCTTTCTAAACTAATACATTTTCAAGTATCTCAACTTCCATAGGAATTTTTCAGTTGTCCTCCGTAGGAGGAATCTGTGAATCCTTAGTTGTATCAAAATTTTCTTCTTTTGCTTCCTTTACCGGACCAAATGGGGCATCTTCAACATGAGTTTCCTCAGCTACAACATCAATTATTTCATTTAATAGTATCTCCCTCAGGATTTGCTCAGTTTCTTTTGTAACTTCATCAGTTAGAGCGATCATGAGCTTATTTGTACCCTTGTTTTACTTTTAAATTTCCTTTTGGCTTTATTAAAGAGTGTTTGTATATCATCCACAGTCATTACCAAACACAATTCTTTGAGAATCCTTTCTCTCGTTTGTTCTTCTTTTGTTCTAGCATTAAGTCTCCTCATTTCCAAAATGTCATATAGACTTTTAGGCAAGCTAGGCATAATTTCAATCTAAACTTTATTGAAAACATTCATATGTTTTATTGTCACTTCTTCAAGAATTCTTCTATCAGATTCACCAAAAGACTCATACCAATTACAAAGTGACTTGAGATTTCCATCCTTACCTAAAGCCTTTTCAACTTCTTCTACTAACATACCTGAATTGTCAGTTTTAGTCTTCTTCTTTGCTTGGGCATCTTTACCAGAGGGTTTTTCTTTGATAGCAGGTGTTGCCTTGATGCTTGATTTCTTTGACACCTTCATCAGACTCAATTTCCTCATCATCAGAAATAGATACATAGACTCTCTTGCTCTTATCTTTCTTCCTTTTTGCTTGTTTGTCAGATCTCTTGGATTTAGTTTTCATAGGGATTGATTTTATTGCATTAGCTAAATGGGATACGGAGCTTCTAGTAGATCTAGTTCAGACAAATGGTGTTGCCAGACCAGTTGATTGAGTTTTTGATGCCTCCTTTGTTGCTTTTTTTGCTGCTTCAGCTTCTTCCCTTTTCTTTCTAGCTTGTTTTAACTTCTCTACAGATATGCCCAAACTTTCTGCAAGAACTTCTACCTCTTTTCTAACTCTTTTAGTTACCACAGGTTTCCTGAACTCATTGTGAACATGTATGTCTTTTTTAGCATAGGTATCAAACCTTTCTTCTGCTGGATCCTGAGGTTTACTTAGCAAGTGTGGTGCACACATATCCAAAATGTTATCTTCAACTTCGTACCCCATAAGCATAATCCAGATTGTTCTGGGATCAACAACTTCCATCATACACTGATCAACATCTACCATGAAGAAAATTGAATCCTTGTATTTCTCCACAATAGAGGTGGGAATCCTCTCCCTAGCTTGCATCATAGTTTGAAAACTTTTAAAGTATCCCCAGATAGTAGCATTCTTTTTTTTAGAATCTGCATATTTGTGAAAGAGATCTCTAATCTGAGCAGCTATCGGTATGTCTTTTTCCCAGTGAATCTTTCCAAATCCCAGAATTTCACCCATGAAATAAAAGAATAAGAAAAAAATCAAGTTACCATAATTGAAAGAGGTTTTCTCATCTTTCTTAATCTTCACAATATTTTCCATTAGCTTTCTCCTCAACAGTTCACAAAGATCATAATCTTCATTTTCTTTCACCATCTGATAGGTGGCATAAATTGTTGTACTGGAAATAGAGTTGTCTCGGCTGGAATGATAAATCTTGTAGGCAATAACCATAGATGAAAATTTTGCATCTATATCGACAATGTTATCAATTTTCATTGCTCTTTTTTCATATGTAGAGCCTGTAGCATCAATGACCGTTTGATTTTTCACAGATTTCAAAATTGGCAATCCATCAGAAGGATTTAAACCTGTTACAACACTGATAGCCTCCTTGGTGATTTTGAATGGTATGATCAACCACATGAACTCATCATGGACTCTACTCAGAACTTAACGAACCCATTTCGACTCTTCAAAGACAAGAAATTTGACAATCTGTGTAAATTTCTTTGCTTCTAGGATTTTATGTTCTGGCTTCACACAAAAATATTCACCTATGATGTGATTATTGTACAAATTCAACAATTGGGAACTTCCTAGTTCCTCAATATTCACATGAATATAAACCCTAATATCCTCTGTATGTAATACTCTGTGTGTAACAGACAAAAATGCTCCTAACGGATCAGTCTCAAGAGACTTGTAAGGATTCCATTTAAATTTGGGATGAGGTATGTCACTACTTCAACTACTAGAGGAGTGTTCATTTTGACCAAATCACAAATTCACGTGAATATAAACCCTAATATCCTCGTGTGAATATTAAGTTCCTCAATATTTGTGTGAATATTAAGTTCCTCAATATTCGCGTGAATATAAACCCTAATATCCTTTGCATGTAATACTTTGTGTGGAACAGACGAAAATGCTCCTAACGGATCGGTCTCAAGAGACTTGTAAGGATTCCATTTAAATTTGGGATGAGGTATGTCATTACTTCAACTACTAGAGGAGTGTTCAATTTGACCAAATCATAAATTCGTAGAGTTTTCTGATAAATACCTTTTTCACCAGATTGAATTTTGATTTTTGAATCATTTCCACACTTGATTTCACCTCAAATCACCAAAGTTCACCTTAGAGCTCTTCAAA
>CM021110.1:12604125-12762085 GCA_007115665.2 Sequoiadendron giganteum | reverse complement strand
AATATGGTGAAGTCTATTGCATGTATAGCATATGATATTTATATGAAATTCATTCATCACATTTTTGCATTCATTTGACTTATGACCAATCTTATGACAATTAAAACACTGACCTGAGAATGATGGACCACTTGATTTCATTCTACTTCTACATTGAGTAGCCATGTGTCCAAATTTATTGCAACTAAAATAGTATCCATTAAATCTCTGAGCATTAGTTTTCCTTACTGGATAGCTTATAGATTTGTTCATTTGATTTCCTTGCCTGAATCTCCTCATATTTTGAACTTTCTCCTTCTTCATATCCAAGACCTCTCTTGTCACCATTAGTCTTCTAACTACTAATTAGTTCAGCAAGCTTGGCTGAGATAACTTTGAACTTCTCCTTGTCCTCATTTGTAGTAGCAAGCTCATTCTTGAGATCATCCATCTGCTTTTCAAGTGCCTCTTCATTGTTTTTAGATTGTTCCAATTCATCATCCAATCAACTAAATACTTCAAATTTTTCTTTCAGGGACTATGCTAGGTTCTCTTCATTCTTCTTTATGTCTTCAATCCCCTTGGTCATCTTCATCATGATAGATTTCATCTCATGCTTTAGGACTGTACTATTTTTGGTAAGCTTTTCACATTCTTCTGTCTTTTATTTTAGGGCTTGACTGAGTTGATCTTCTTCAATGCTCTTACTATCATTCTGCTTAATCTGATCACAAAGTTCCTTTCTCTTCTCTCTAGAATTATTGATTGTGTCTTTCAAAGACTCAATGAATTTCTCAACATCTGTGAGGTTTGCTTGCAATTTTTGAACTTCAACCTTTGACTGATCAAGATCATCCAGAGCCACCAATTTTTTTTGTTGAACACTGCTTGAATCCATTGAAACACTTAACCAAGATCTCTCCAAGCTGTTAGACTTCTTCAGAGGAACTAGCTCTGATACCAATTATTGGAAACAAGCTGCACTAAGAGGGGGGATGAATCAGTGTTGTTCAAAAATTAACTTTATTAACCTTTATCTTGAAAGAATTAACAATATTCAACCATAATGCATAAACATGAAGCAAATGAACATAACACCATAACACAAGGATTTTTACGTGGAAACCCTGTTAGGGGAAAAACCACAGTGGATGGCCAATCCACAATTTAATCTGAGTATACTCAAATGAATTTTACAATAAGGGGAATGCACTTGCATTCAGGAACACTCCCTAGAGCTCACTACTCAAAGGGAAGGCTCATTTCCTTACAAATAAAATCAGATTAAAACCGTCTGAGAGTTTGAACTGAGAAAAATAGCATCTACATATGCCTAATTACAATTCCGGTGAGGCACAATATTCGATTTGTTGTCCTATAGACTGATTTTGCACTTTTGCTTTGTTTTGCTCACATTCACAACACAAATTCTGTATACACAAGTGAAACTGTACATTATCGCTCTTTTGCTATGCTCTAAATCACAATTCGCATCAACACACACTTCATACTTCATGCAAAATTATATGGATGAACTTATATATATTTTCGCAACTTAGAATTCAGTTACACTTTATCGGCTTCAATAAAACCAAGGAATATTTACATCTGTCGGCTCAAATCGTGAATAATATGTAATGCGTATCCACAACAGCTGGCCACAACTTGACTAGGACCCAAAAAAAGATGTACAAGAAAAAAAATACTTAACCAATTACTTTCCAGACATCCGCGACATGATATATTGATGAATTCAGCTTCAATACTGGTAAAATAGATAATTAGCTAACCGAATCTTCTAATTCGCACAAAGATTGATATGAGCCACTACCCTTCAATAGTAACAAAGATAATATACCAAAAAAAAATTCCTGAGATACGCAACACAAACCAATAACAGAAAATATTCATACAGATCGATGAGCACTAAACTATCAGATACTCTATTATTCCTTGTCAATCTTCAATCTATCTGTCTGTATGATCGAATGATGATGTGCGCATCTGATCATCGATTATATTTTCCATCAATGAGAACATCAGATGATACTAGCAGTGTCTCTTGCCAACATGTTCAACTCTTCATTTTCTACTAGAGTCATTCAATGGGCTGCCTTATTTAGCAAACTAACTCCAAGAATCAGGTCCATCTGATGGCTAATCTTCCTTAGTGGAGGAAAATCTTCAAGTATGTTATCAAAAACAATACCTTGAAACTCATTCAACAAATCTTGAACCTTTATAGGTACCTTATTATTGTCTTCTTTTTTAGCTCTAGGGATTAATGGGAAACACATATGCTCATGTCTCATATCTTCTAGTAACTTTCTTCCATCAACTAGGTAAATTCTTGCATTACTGGATATCTTTTATTATGCCTCCTTCAAAGGTTTTAAGTTATGTTGAACACCAGCCTTTGTCAATGAATAAGTGTTAGCATGTTCATCATGCACTGCTCGCTGATCAAACTGCCATGGTCTTCCTAACAACATGTGAAAAACATCAATAGGTATGATATCACACAAAACCTCATCCTTATAGTTACCAATCTTAAAATTTATCAGGCATTTCTCATTAACCAAAGCCCTTTGGTCCCTCTGTAACCATACAATTCACTATGGATTTGGATGCCTTCTCCTTTCCAACTATAACTTAGTGACCATTTCCTTTGACACAAGATTGTTTGTACTACCTCCATCAATGATAACATTATAAAATTTACCTTCACACTTACATCGAGTGTGAAACAAGTTCTTTCTTTGGTTTGCTTCCTTCCCCTCATTCAGTAAGGCTCTTTTGACAACAAGGGACTCGCCCTTTTAGCATCTTCAGAATGCAAAGACTGAGCATCTTCATCTACATGGGAAACTCGAGTATTACCTTCTAGTCTTCTACTTGTCCTTCCTTGATGTTGAGGACACTCAAAGGCTCTTTGTCCTTCTTCATAGTTAAAACAAGTTCCATGAAAGCCTCCTCTTCCCAGTCCTCATCTAGATCTTCATATACCTCTCTGATCTCCATTATTATAATTACTAGGGTTATATGAGTTATCTCCTTTCTGGTGTTGGCTAGTATTAGATCATTTTCCCTTCATTTGATCCTCAGTTGGACTCACGAGAACACTGAGAAGGGGGGGTGAATCAATGTTCTGAAATTCTAAACTTTATTAATCTAATATTTAAACCATTTCAACATTAGACCAAAGAAAAGATGCAAACACACAAAGTAATCATCTGCAACACCATAACACAAGGATTTTTACGTGGTAACCCTATTAGGGGAAAAATCATAGTGGAGGTCAATCCACAATTTGAGTTCTCAAATATAAGTTGTACAAAATGGGAATGTACTTGCATTCAAGCTCACTGCTTAGATCTCACTGCTCAAAATAGGAAGGTTCACTTCCTTACAAAATATTCAAATTAAGACCCTTTCAAGGATTCAATTGAAGTAATAGCATCTACTAATGCCTAGTTACAGTTCCGGTTTAGCTCGTAGATAAGATTCTGGACCTTTTGTTTGATTTTGCACTTTGCTCTGCTCTGCTCTACAATTCGCATCACAAATCCATACATAAGTAAATTTACATCACTATCCTTCTGAATTTCACCCCACACACTAACATACTTCGCATTACATACACTTTTTGTATCTAAATGATACACCTGATCTCTTATATATATATCTACAACCAAAGATTTGATCATCCATAAGTCGGCTTTAACAATACATAGAATACTTTTCAACGGTTCGCTAAATCCTCAATTAATTCTTAATGCGCACCACCCATAGTTAGCCATATCATAATAAGGACCTAGATAAACATGTTTGACCATAAAAACTTTTAATCAATTACTCCTTAAACATCGGCAATGGCTATATTTACCAAGTCAGCCTTCAAGCCTTGATAAACAAAAAATCAATACACCGGATCTCGTAGATCATACACTAGTGAATGCACACCCAGATAATTCTTGGATAAGGTAGTACGAACATCAAAATACCTTTCTCTAATATCCAAAACCAAAAATATAATCCAGTGAAGTATATAGATCGACAAATTTAACTTTAATCGGATACCTTGTTCTTCACTCTTACTTCCGGTAATAGCTAGTTCTTTACTCTGTCTGCCAATATGGACCAATACTAAACTATGGACTGGATCAATGACCTAGGTTTCCATCAATAAAAACACTAAAATCCATATTCCAACAATCTCCCCTTTTGGCATTGATGGCAACACTAAGTGAAAAATGACTAAGTGTGAAAACTAATATGAGTACGTTGCCAAACTTCAAAACTTCAAAATATACCTCCCCCTGAGATTGATGATGCATTTTTGACTTCTCTCTCTCTCCCCCTTTGACATCAATGAAAAATACGTATTGAATCTTCCCCTTTGAAATATAACCAAAACTTCAAAACTGATTCAAATTTTTGAAAAAGAACAATCTATTGCTTGAGTCAGAAGATTATCTTGTGATTTTCTTTCATCTCCGAAAGGAATTTCTTCCAAGCTTCTATTGCAATTCCAATGATTATGATCATGTTTTTATTCTTAGATCTCTTTTTGACAATCTCGATGAGGGATTCTAGAATTGTGATCTCATTCTCTAATTTTTCTCCTTTCCTCAGTATCTCAATCATCTGTTCCAATCTGCATTCAGTTAAGTCCTTTACTTTCCAAAAAGGGTCTACAAGTTTGTTTTTAGTGAATTTAACCATGCTCATACTGTAACTCTTGAATCCTTTTCTTGATTGTACCATCCTGATCCTAAAACATGTCAAAAAATTTTCCAATCCCATTTAACTCTGTTTCAATTTGTTCCAATATTTCTCTATATTTTCTAATTGCATGAGGCCAATGGACACAGTAGTTATAGATGTTATTTTCTGCACTTATGCATTGCCTCAGTTCATTCATTTTCCTTTTCAACTTGGTAAGAGATATTTTGTACTACTTCTTCAGATGTAAGATTGCTTCTTCTTCTTTGTTTTGAGACTCAGATTCCATGGTTTCCTTGATGCATTCAATCATTTCTTCTAGAAAAATATTATACAAACTATCCAACTTGATTTGTTTGTGCACAACATAAGCACTTAGTACACTCAAAATCATATCCTGATCATATGAGGGTCTGATAGACCATAACTTAGCAATTTTATGGATTCCACTTTCCTCATGAACAAGCTACAGTAGTTTTTCTTTTGTGAAGTCGTCTTCTTCTTCACTTGCTTTTGTCATTTCCTATTCTTGTTCCCTTATCGAAAGAGAAATACCAACTAAGCTAAACTTCCCTAGCAAACTCTTAAATAAATTTCTGAATTCTTGATCACAGTTTGTCAAACTGTTAAAGTGTGTGTATATTTGTTTGCAAATTGGTTCATTTTCTTTCCACATCACATTGTTGTTCATCTGTAAGCAATTCAGAAAGTACATTACTAGACATACAACCAGAGTACCAAACTTGAAAGGGTAATCTCCTATGTTAATTACACATTTTCTATTAGTTGATCCTTTAGCATTCCACACAGGTCAAAGTTTTGATCTTCCATTATCATTTTGTGAGAGATGTAAACTACACCAGCCAAGGTTGCTCCTTCTCTATTTCTGAAAAAAAAAAATTAGGATACTTCGTGTGCAATGTACCTTGTTACTGAATCTCTGATTGTTGAAATTATAAATTCCCTTTGATCTCCAATAACTCCAGTTAGGGTTTCGACTTCTTTATTCCGGATAGACTTCTTTCCTGGTATATCCCCAATTTTGCATAATTTAGTTAAATTTTCAATTACTTCTTTCGTAATGAGGTAGGGTTTATCTCGAATTAGAGTATCGCCATTCAATATTTTCAAAATAAACAATGATTTTTGCATTCTCGAAATAGGGAAACTTATTCTAAATGTCCAAATTTTTGTGTTTAGCTTCTTTCAGCCACTTCAATTCATTGGGTAACAACAACTTCCTTACGGCTCTAATATTCTCAATGTTATATTCATCTAGATTGATTGTTCCTTTGATTTGTTCCATTTTTCCTTCTAAACTCATGTTTCGTTTCTATCAAGCACACACAAAATAAAATGAAAGATTTATGAAGTACAGGCTGATGAATTTAGAGATTCGTAGCCGAATTATCTTCACTCCTTCAAAATTTTGTTACAGAGCGCTCTCCTTCTTCTTTTCTTTGATGCAAAGTGACAAATGACGGTTTTAACTTTCCTTTTATAGCTCGCACACTTGTAATAAATGCCTTTGCCCTAGGTGTTCTAAATAACCTGTTTTCTCAGACAACATGAGAAAAATTATTTTACGCATCTTCAAATGCTTGAATTTCCTTGTGAATTTTTTCCAAAGCATCTGTAGATTATTGATACAACTTTTGGAAATATTTTCACGATCCAGTACCAGCTTACGGATAGGGGAAAAAGGATTTCCTTGAAAAACTCCCCCTAGGCCAATGGCCTGAGATTAATTCCCAGAGGAATTACCAGAAGCAGGTTCCAATGTTGAACCATTTCTAGCATCAAACTCATTCTTCCTTACCCACGTCTTCTTCATCTGATCTCTTATTTCATCCACAGTCACTTTTCCTTTATCATCTTTCTCTAAGTTTCTACCTTTGTATTCCGGACCTCTTTTACCCACATTTTTATTTCTGCAGAATCTTACAATATGGCCATATTTGTTGTAATTGTAGCACATAATATTTCCTTGTCCAGACCAATCATTCCATTTATTACTTCTTGATCTGCATTAATTAGCAATATGCCCAAATTTTCCACAGGTGTAACATTTAACATTTCTTCTACTAACAGAGTTGTTTGACATAGTTCTGCATTCAATTGATTTATGACCAAACTTATTGTAATTGAAACACTAATCAAACAATGATGAATCACTTGATTTCATTTTACTTCTACATTGAGTAGCCATATAACCAAATTTATTGCAACCAAAACAGTATCCATTAAATTTTTGAGCATTAGGTTTTCTTACCGGATACCTTCCACCTTTGTTCATCTGATTTCCTTGCCTGAAATTTCTTTGTCCAGATGTAGAAATTTCTCATTTTCATATCCGATACCTCGCTTGTCTTTAATAGCATTCTTTTGTCCTTGAGTCAGCTCATCAAGCTTAACATAACTGATCTTAAACTTTTCCTTGTATTCATTTGCAGTAGTAAGTTCATTCCCGAGAATAATAATTTATTTTTCAAGTTCTTCTTCATTGTTTCTGTATTGTTGCAATTCATTTTCTAACTGAATGAATTCTCCATTTACTCATATGCATTCATTAGATCTTTCTTTTAAGGATTGAGCAAGATTTTCCTCATTCTTCTTTCTTTCTTCAATTTCCTTGGTTAGCTTCATCACCATAGATTTCATTTCATGCTTTAGGGTAGCATTGTCTCTAGCAAGTTTTTCACATTCTTGAGTTATTTCCTTCAAGGTTTGATTTAGGTGAGCATCATCCATGTTTTCACTCTCTTTCTTCTTAATCTGATCACAAAGATCCTTCCTCTTTTCCTTGGATTTTACAATCTGGTCCTTTAATGACTGAATGAATTTCTCAACATCCTTAAGATTTTCTTTTAATTCCTGGACTTCCACTTTAGACTGATCAAGGTCATCAAGTGCCACCAAAATTTGTTGATGAAGACTACCAGAGTCCATTACATTCCAAGATCCACCTCAAATTTTCAAACTCCTTCTGAGGAACTAGGTTCTGATACCAATTTTTTGGACTCAAGGGAACACTAAGAGGGGGGGTGAATCAGTGTTCTGCAATTCTGAACTTTATTAATCTGATATTTAAACCATTTCAACATTAGACCAAAGCAAGGATGCAAACACACAAATTAATCATCCACAACACCATAACACAAGGACTTTTACGTGGAAATCCTATTAGGGGAAAAACCACGATGGAGGTCAATCCAAAATTTGAGTACTCAAATATAAGTTTTACAAAATGGGAATGCACTTGCATTCAAGCTCATTGCCTAGAGCTCACTGCTCAAAATAAGAAGCCTCACTGCCTTACAAAATATTCAGATTAAGACTATCTGAAGGATTGAACTGAAGTAATAGAATCTACTCATGCCTAGTTACAATTTTAGTTCAGCTCGTAGATTAGATTCTGGACCTTTTTTTTAATTCTGCGCTTCACTCTACTCTGCTCTGCAATTCGCATCACAAATCCATACATAAGTAAATTCACACCACTATCCTTCCGAATTTCACCCCACACACTAACATACTTTGCATTACATAAATTTTCTGTATCTAAATGATACTCCTGATCTCCTATATATATATATCTACAACCAAAGATTTGATCATCCATAAGTCGACTTTAACAATACATAGAATACTTTTCAACGGTTGGCTAAATCCACAATTAATTCTTAATGTGCACCACCCATAGTTGGCCATATCATAATAAGGAACTAGATAAACACGTTCGAGCACAAAACCATTTAAACAATTACTCCTTAAACATCCGCAATGGCTATTTTACCAAGTCGACCTTCAAGCCTTGATAAACAAAAAATTGATACACCGGATCTCCTAGATCGTACACCAGTGAATGTGTACCCAGATAATTCTTGGATAAGGTAGTACGAACATAAAAATACCTTTCTTTGAGATCCACAACCAAAAACAATAATCTGGTGAAGTATACAGATCGAAAGATTTAACTTTAACTGAATACCCTATTCTTCACTCTTACTTTCAATAATAGTTAGTTCTTTACTATGTCTGTCAGTATGGACCAATATTGAACTGTGGACTGGATCAATGACTTAGGTTGCAATCAATGACAACACTAAAAGCCATATGCCAACAACTTCAACCTCCATATGACCGTCTACCAGCTCTTCCACCATTACCTCCACCTCTTTGCTTGCTTTCAAATATTTTATTTAGTCGTTCTTCAGATTTTATTGAAAATTGATAAGCATCCTTAATGGTGATCATTCTCACCAATACCAATTCTTTTTGTATGCTAGGTTTCAACCCATTAATATAATGAGCTACTTTATCCTTGTTCACTTCAGAATGTCCTATCTGAATCAAGACCTTTGGAAATTCTTCTATGTATTCTTTCACCATCCTCATTATGTGTCTCAGACTACATCTTCCTCATTATGTGTCTCAAACTACATCTTCTTGAGTAGCTCCAACTCATAATCTATAGGAATAAATTTCCTTTTCATCTTGGCCACCATTCTATCCCATTTGGAATTTTTCTATTTCCCTTGTCTTCCTCTTTCAAGCTGGGTCTCTTTCCACCATATTTTTACATGACCTTTTAACTTTGTCTTTGCAAACCTCACTTGGTGAGGGTCTTCAATATCCTCAAATTCAAAAATTTCCTCCATATTTTTGATCCAATCAATCAACTCTTCAGGATTTAGACTCCCACTAAAATTCGAAACCTCCATTTTGGGTCTCTTCCCAGTGCTTGATATCGCTTTCAGTAATCTAATTTCTCCAAGATCCATTTGATCA
Source organism: Sequoiadendron giganteum (assembly GCA_007115665.2). NCBI lineage: Eukaryota > Viridiplantae > Streptophyta > Pinopsida > Cupressales > Cupressaceae > Sequoiadendron > Sequoiadendron giganteum. The sequence goes on along the minus strand of CM021110.1, from coordinate 12,752,590 downwards.
TGTTCTTTCTCTTCCACTTCCTCTTTACTTTCATCTTCACTATCATCTCTTTCTCAATGCACTTCTCTCCTATGAACTTCCTCCTACAAGGTTTCCAACTACCTTCTGATGGCTCTAGTCTCATCTCTAGGAGCATCTCTTCCTCCACCACTTCTACCTCTACCTCTATCGTGTTGAGAAATTCTAGGAGGAATTTTTATCTCAACCCACACTCATAGGTCCTGCTACAAACTGTCTTCCCTTTGGCTATATGTTTACAGACTCAAGACAACCTACTCCGATACCACTTGATGAAGGGGACTCCCCTTATAGACATGATCTCATAGCCACAACACAGAACAACACAACTAAAATGCAAGAAGAAAATGAGCTATTTTATTATCTCTAGAATGAAACAAAAATTACAACATTTAGCCTTAGTATATGGACTATCTTATTACAATCTTTTTCATCAAAAAGTGTAGTCTTTGACACATTTTCACTCATTTTGGCCCTTTCCCCTAGATTTTGGCCTTATTTTGCCTTGATTCAGTCTTGAATGCTTGCAAATCAACAATATTCTAACGGTGTTTTACTAAGGTGTTGTGAAGTGTTGTATCACATGTTCCCACTTTTCTAAGGCCCTTTCAACACAATTCACCTAAATAACCCCCTTTTACCCCTTTCCAAGCCTTGTGTCAAGGTATTGTAAAGTGTTGTAAGCCATTTTCACGCTTTCCTAGGCTTATCATCAACTAATTAACCTTTTTTCTTATGTTAATTTATCCCCTTAATGTACTTTTAGGCCCGACTTAAGTGTGTTTTGGGAGGCAAAACTAATAAAAATCATTAATCATTATTTTATTCCCGACCACCACTTGAAATTGTCCAAGTTGACTAGGTCGCCACCTTGGGTGACCTAGTCCCTTTTCGCATAAATTTCAAATTTAAGAGAGAAACCTAATGGGAATTTTCCTCCAAAACCCTAGTGTCGGCCTATCATGTTGCATTTTTAGGAAACTAGGGCATATCTTGTAGAAATAAGCGTTTTCACCTTCATTTCCCTCTCTCCCAAGCTCATTTTTACATCTCTCCACAAGTACTCTTGCACTCAAGCTTCCCAAGGAAGCAATCAAGCATAAGGCAGCACAAGGAACCTCCATTGGAGTTGATTCTTGCATGTTGCAGATCTCAACAACAAAGGATTTGGTGAGAATTTACATTGTTTTATCATTCAAGCATCTCTCCTTTGACTTTTATTTCATTTAGGTTTAAGTTACCATCAAAGGGGTTTGACTTAGGCAAACCATTATTCCCTAACCCCAACATTCTCTTTGTCTTTACATATGCTTTGCAAGTTGTACTCAGATTTAGCAAGATTTTAGGTGTTAGAGAAAGTACAAACATTCCATTCAAATCACATCAAGACATCCAACCCTAGGAGGAGCAAAAGGACAAGTTGCATGCCATGTTCGAGAGATTCAGACATGGACTATTGCAAAGAAGGAAAGTACCAACTAGGACCCACAGAATTAGACCTTCAGGCTTTATAAAGTACCAGGAGGACTAGGTCGCCACTATTAGCGACCTTGTCCTGGTACCAGGCCCGAAATAGGGTTTTTATATTTTTGAGTACCCTTTCGCTCAAAACCCAGTCCGAAAAAGTTTCCCGACAGGAGGACTAGGTCGCCCAACTTGGCATAAGTGTCCCTTTGCTGATTTCAGGCAGCTTCCAGAACATTCTAGGGCTCCTCATCTTCAAGTTTCATTTCCTAGGTGCACACTCTCTGTTATTTCCTGTTAGTTTCTAGATTGCATACATTTAGGGCATATAGTTAAGCTTGCATTTAGTTTACATTTTCTTTCACTTAAAATCCATAGATAGAATTAGTTTTATTCATCCACATTCCTCACACACATCACAGCCCTAATAAATCCATCCTTCCTTTGAATGTAACTGCCAAAAACAACCATATCAGTGAGTAGAAAGATTGTAATTCCTACACTAAGAGCTCCTAGATGAAAATCCCTAGGGGCCTAGTAAAGGGAATCCTCTTTCCCTTGGTAGAAATATCAATTTTTGGTGATTCATTTTGGTGAACTCGACGGTAGAGCACTTGTTAAATTTTTGGTTTTGCATTTCATCTTAGGAAATTGCTTGCATTGCATTCAAAATTTTGCATTTTTTGCATCCTAGGTTTGTAGAAAAGTGCATTAGTGAAAGTTCATACTAGATTACACTTTTCATTTTATTTTATTCGAAAAAGAAAAAAAAAATCTGCATTTTAATTGTGTACTTTCATTGAAAAACCATAAAAATCAGAAAAATTATTAAAAACTTTCCCACATTGTCAAAAAAATCTCTATTATGACTAAGTCTCTACACTGGGAGACCTAGTCCTCTTGCACATTTTGCACAGCAGTTTCTATCATTTTCAACACATTGTCTACATTTTTTCTTTCTATAATTGTCTTTTTGTTTCCATTTCTATATTTTCTCTTTTATTCCATTTCTTGTCTTTACTTTGCTTTCATCATGGCCATTTCTTTCAAAAAAATTTGGACATACCTTAAATCCTTAATGGATATGTCAAGCTACACCTTTGCCACTGATCCTAATGACCTTGAACCTACTCCTTCTCAATCAACTCCCAATGAGTGTCCTACTGAAGTAGACATCATTGGGGATGATGAAGCTAACATATACCAGTTCCTCAAATATGAATGCCTTGACAATCTTGAAGCCAATGCAGCCTTTTACCCATCCATGCAACAAACCCCATTTCCCAATGTGTCACCCTTAGATACATTTCCTTACCTCCATCCAGAAACACATACTGAACCTAAGTTCCCTGTGCAAGGTGAGCCTAGTTCCTCCAATGCTGTCACTCATCCACCCTTTTACCATAACCAGGTCACCCACCCTCCTATTAATCTTCAATAGACTTATGGAAAAGGGTTTACCATCCTAAGCAATAAAGGCGATAATATAATGAATGAACATGCAATACACAAATTTTATGAACAATTATCACCTGATGAAGATACAACGGGCATAGGTTATTAAGATCCACCTTGTGACAGGGTGCCTCCTTGAGATTATCTTAGGCTCTGTGATGATGGAACAGTGATCTTCGATTCCCCTCCCAATTTGGATGTTCTCCTTCCTAAGAAACGGTCACCCTCCCCTCAAAACAATAACAAAGTTGACACTACAATCATTTATGGACTTCCTGCCCTAGTCTCCTCTTTCAAAATTAGGGAATCTAGTAGATGCAAGAGGCCCTATAAATTACCAAAACTTAAGTTTCCTCTCTATCCACCACCTGAATTCAAGATAAAATTATACATCCTCTTAAACAAAGGGCTCATCACCTTACCCTATCGTAAAAGGTTGGTAATCTGTCCTAAAGATTCTAGTGTACCACATTATTCTTACCATTGTGTTCTTGGCCATAGAAGCGATGAATGTCACCATCTCCGAGGGATACTAAGTATCACTTTGTTGGTACCGAGTGCTACCCTATTGACCCCTAAACTACTCTCATACACCCTTTTCTGTAATATTTGTAGAACCTACAATTCTCACTATTACATCCTCTTTCCCATCACCTATCTCGGCTCACTCCAACCTTGCACTCAGTGGTGGCAAGAGGTTGCTAGCCTTTTCTTAGTAATGAATTTGTCCTTGTTCCTTAGCTTTGTTGTTCACCTCTCGCTTATACCCACCAAGATTGGGAGGCAGATGACTTGCTTAACGGTTGACTTACAGTTGCCTTACTAGTATTGTATTGTTTATGTGTCATGTATTCCTCGCATTTCCATGTTTGATGTTCCTCCTCTTTGCGACATTATTCTATATGTATCTCCATTCTTCCAGATATGCCATGCATTCCTTTTTTCTTTTCGCTTTTTGTCATTTTGGGGATGATGCAAGGCATTGAGACCACAATGTCTCCTTCATGTTGACCCAAATGGACCCTTTTCTTCTTGTTTTCCTTTTTTTTTCCTTTCATTTGGGGATGACGCAAGGCATTGAGACTGCAATCTCTCCTTCATGTTGGCCCAAATGGACCCATCTTTCTCTTTTCCTTTTTGTTTCCTTTTTTCCTTCCATTTGAGGATGATGCAAGGCATTCAGACCACAATGTCTCCTTCATGGTGACTCAACAACAAGGCTCTTTTATGTTTTCCTTATCTTTTTTCTTTTTGTCATTTTTGGGATGATGCAAAACATCGAGACATCCTAAGTCTCTTCCATGTTGACCCAAAATTGACTCTTTCTTTTTGTTTTCTTTCGCTCTCTTCATGTATTCTTCTAGTTCTATGTATTTGGGGGACTGGTGATAGTTATGCACTCTCTAAACAAACATTTCAGCATTGAACATACTGACCCCAAATCCATAGATCCCTTATGTGTTTGGTTTTTTTCATTTTGGGGGAAACCCCTTTCCCTTTCCCTTTCTTTTTCTTCTTCCTTTGCATGTCGCAACCTTTCTTAAACACCCTAGTGCTTGACATAGGGCTTTCCAAGTGAGCTCTCATATCCTTTCATTTACTTTTTGCATTTTTCCTTTCTCTATTTTAAAGCAATTGCTCACAACACAATGTGTACCAATTCCTTCTAAGTGGGGGCATACATTGGCATTATTTATTTTGCATTTGCATTTGTTTCTCTTTGTCCTTGGTTCCTAGTGCAGCCTGGTCACTTCACATGATGTGTTTCCTGACTTACTAGATGACATTTTGTGTAATGTACTTTATAAGTGTGACTTATCTTAGCATATTACATTCCTCTTAGTGTCCTGATTTGACAGACTGCATCCCCTAAGTTGTGAATCTTCCATCCTTTGATCAGTCCTCTTTTGGAGATATTAGATGCAATGTTCCCTAAGTGAAAGACCTCATATGAACTAAACAAGACTCCTTGGAACACTCTTTTTGCATTTTGCATTTTTCCCTTTTGCATTTTACATGTTGCACTTTTGCATTCGTACATACATGAACACCTTGCATAACACAACTTGCATGCCTATGGTGCCATCTTGCATAGTTTTTTCATGAGTTCTAAGCATCCAAGGCTTTACTTGTCTCATGAAGTGCACCCTTGTCTTTTGTGGCACCTTATCAAAGTTATCAGGAGGTCTAACTTTGGTATGGTTGAGCGAAAAGCCCAACTAGCAACATGACTTTCCCCATAGCCACCTTTGTGTGAGTGTGAGTGCATACCCACCGTGTGTATGTATCTCACCTCCTTCTTGGCATTCTCACCCAACAGACAACCAAAATTCTCATCAACCTAGAGTGAGTACACTCTTTCCTTTCAGACAAACAACCTAGATCTGATCCATAGCTAGATGGACAAACAGTCGAAGCTTGATATGACTTATCTCTCTCTTCACTCTTTGACATCACTCCTTGTGTGATATTTTGAGCTTATGTTCAGTTTTCCATGGGATCTTGATCCTAGGGGCTTGATCATCCTTCTTGATCATAGTCATCTCACAATACTAGCATGAATACACTAGATCTCGCTCGACATGCATGATTCGGCTAGTTCAGTGTGAGTGTGAAAGCAAGTTCATCCTCTCACTAAAGTGGGGGCTAAATGTGTCACCAAAAAGTGCAGTCTTTGACACTTTTTCACTCATTTTGGCCTTTTCCCATGGATTTTGGCCTTGTTTTGGCTTGATTCAGTCTTGAATGCTTGCAAATCAACAATATTCTAATGGTGTTTTACTAAGGTGTTGTGAAGTGTTGTAACACATCATCCCACTTTTCTAAGATCCTTTCAACACAATTCACCTAAATAACCCCTTCTACCCCTTTCCAAACCTTGTGTCAAGGTGTTGTAAAGTGTTGTAAGGCATTTTCACACTTTCCTAGGCTTATCATCCACTAATTAACTTTTTTTATTATGTTAATTTGTCCCCTTAATGTACTTTTAGGCCTGACTTAAGTGTGTTTTGGGAGGAAAAACTAATAAACATCATTAATCATCATTTTATTCCTGACCGCCACTTGAAATTGTACAAGTGGACTAGGTCACCACCTTGGGCGATCTAGTCCCTTCTGGCATAAATTTCAAATTTAAGACAAAACCTAATGGGAATTTTCCTCCAAAACCCTAGTTTTGGCCTATCATGTTGCATTTTTGGGAAATTAGGGCATATCTTGTATAAATAAGGGTTTTCACCTTCATTTCCCTATCTGCCAAGCTCATTTTTACATCTCTCCACAAGTACTCTTGCTCTCATCCTTCCCAAGCAAGCAATCAAGCACAAGGTAACACAAGAAACCTCCATTGGAGTTTATTCTTGCATGTTGCAGAGTTCAACAACAAAGGATTTGGTCAGCATTTATATTGTTTTATCATTCAAGCATCTCTCCTTTGATTTTTGTTTCATTTGGGTTTAAGTTACCATCAAAGGGGTTTGACTTAGGGAAGCCCCTATTCCTTAACCCCGACATTCTCTTTGTCTTTGCATGCGCTTTGCAGGTTGTACTCAGATTTACCAAGATTCAAAGTGTTGGAGAAAGTAAAAAACATTCCATTCAAGTCACTTCAAGACATAAAACCCTTGGAGGAGCAAAAAGATAACTTGTAGGTCATTTTCAGGAGATTTAGACACAGACTATTGCAGAGAAGGAAAGTACCAACTAGGACCCACAGAATCAAACCTTTAGGCTTCAGAAAGTAGCAAGAGGACTAAGTCGCCACTATTGGTGACCTTGTCTCGGTACTGGACCTGAAACAAGGTTTTTGTATTTCTGAGTACCCTTTTCCCTGAAACCCAGTCTGGCAAAGTTTCTCGACAGGAGGACTAGGTCACCCAACTTGGCGTAAGTGTCCCTCTGTTGATTTTAGGAAACTTCTAGAACATTCTGGGGCTCCTCATCTACAAGTTTCATTTTCCAAGTGCATACTCTCTATTATTTCCTGTTAGTTTCTAGATTGCATACATTTAGGGCATATAGTTAAGCTTGCATTTAGTTTACATTTGCTTTCACTTACATTTCATAGATAGCATTAGTTTCATTCAGCCACACTCCTCACACACATCACAACCCTAATCAATCAATCCTTCCTTTGAATGCAACCACCAAAAATGACAATATCACCAAAGTGGAAAGAGTGTCATTCCTACACCAAGAGGTCCTAGGTGAAAAACCCTAGGGGCCTATTAAAGGGAATCCTGATAGGGAGGTTGGATGAATCACTCACTGATTCATGCTCTAAGTCTTTCTTGGAAGACCTTTAGGGTGTCTTTCTCCACCACTTGCAACCTATAGGATCTCTTCCTTTGTAGGATCCCCTAGTTCTCCTTTCCAACCCAGCTATCGACAAATTTCCTTCTCCCAAGTCAAAACTTGGTGCAATCTTGTAGCACTAGCCATTAGCCCTTAAACTACCTTAAAGGCTACTAACCTCCAATTTCTTGAAATGGTTTTATAGAGGTGCGGAGGTGCTTCCAAAAAATTCAATCCATCCTACTAGGGGCATTAGGGATCCACCTAGCTCCATCTGCAAGTAGCTTTCACCAAACTCCTTCATTAGGCCTAGAAGGCTACTAGCCCTATTAGGTCTCCTTCTTTGAGAAATCAAGGATTTTCCCAAAGTCCCTCCAAAGAAAACCCCAATCTTTTCTTGGGATTCCTAGTTCATATGCCCACCCCTCAAGGATTTTTGGGTCTTCGGCCACAACTGGCCGTACAATGCCCTAACTGAAAATGAGCCAAAATTAAGGCTCTTTAAGCCTTTCCTGGCTCCTATGCAACTTGCTAAGTTCTCCCCTCACAAATGGAATGGTAGAGTCTCTTCCTCTTTACCATATCTTGGTAAGACTCATATCTTCCTTCTCCAAAAGTAAATTTGTCTCTAAGTTAACACCTCTGCAAATTAAGTGCTCTGCACTATGGTCTCTCCTAGTCGGGCTCTTCTTTGGCTTGCCTAGGACAAGACTCCAACAAAATCTCCTGTGCTTTCAAAGGCCCCAACTCCCACTATATGTACACCCATGGAGTGTAGTCACTAATCCTAAAGGGTCGTACAATGTGTACGATGGGAAAATGAACTAACACTCCATTCTTTACAAACTGTCTGGTTCAGACCAGCAACAGTGTAGAACATAAAATATTTACAAGAAGTGCTTAAAGCTAAACAAACAAACTATCTAATGCCACACAAAATTCAAAGAACAACTACCCTACATCATGCACAAGTTACAGTGCCAAAACTAATCCATTAAAGTATCACTGCAATACAAAAACCAAGAAATTTCACACAGTCACGTATGCTTTTCATGAATTCAAAAACTTAAATAGTATAATAGGCTTCCAACCTTACTCCAATACTGAGGTATCCCATAAATAGGGTCACCAAATAGTTATCTTCTTGGTCATTTGTAGCTCCAACTGTCAATGTTGTCAAGCAACATTTCAAATGTTGCACAGTTGCAATGCAACTTCTTAGGCCTATTTGCACCTTGCGAAATTCGTAAGCCTCCTATTGATCTGAAACCCTATTCCACCTACTCTGTGGTCAACATGACCTTCTTCTAATCACATCAAAAATTCCACTAAGGCTCACTGAACTAAAATAGATTGCTTAGTTTTCCTAGACAACCTATGGGTGCTCCTGCACCATTCTCCCCCCTCTGCACAAACACTAAGGAATGTGGGGAGATATCATAAATAGATCAATGCCATACTTCTTGAAATGAGCTTCTTCCACCCATGTAGCCTCAGACTCTGGTTTGTCTTTCCACTGTATGAGTTGTTCCATGTACACCTTGTGTCGAGTAGACTTCTTCACTCTAGATTCCAAGATCCTATCTACTTGCAGCTTGGCCTTAGGAGGTAAGACTACAATACTCACATCCTCCAATACATCTGTACTATTCAGATTCATATCATTCACTGGTCCTTTATACTTGATCAAGTCAGCTACATTAAACACTGGTGAAATACTTAATTCTGCAGGAAGCTCCATCTTGTAAGCATTCTTTCCATACTTAGCTAATACTTTGCATGGTCCCACTCTCTTCATCTACAACTTTTTTGGTACTCCTTTCTATAATCTAGATTTGTTGAGATGGACCATGACATAGTCACCTACTGTAAATTGGATATCTTTCCTAAACATATCCACCTTAGTTTTCAACTTATGAGTAGCCTCTGTGATTGATTTATTAACTTTCTCTTGAATCTCCTTCATGTTCTGAGAGAAATCCTCTGCATGGCCACTTCTATACTCCATAGCTCCTAGATATCTAAGCTCTCACACACCTCTTGGGTGCATACCATATACTATCTCAAAAGGACTCCTACCTATGGTCCTGTTCACACTATCATTGTATGCATATTCAGCTTGGGATATGACCAAGTCCCATGTATGACCATACTCCTTGATGAGGCATCTTAGAAGGTTACCTAACACTCTATTTATCACCTCATTTTGTCCATCTGTCTGAGGATGGTAAGCTGAACCAAAAGATTAGTTAGTACCCAGCCTGCTCCATAGAGTTTTCCAAAAATGACTTATAAACTTCACATCTCTGTCTGATACTATGCTCAATGGTAATCCATGGATCCTCACAATCTCTTTGAAGAAGAGATGAGCAATATAATTAGCATCATGGGTGGTCTTGCAAGGAACAAAATGACTCATTTTACTAAAGCTATCTACCACCACATAAACACTATCAAACCCTGTCTTAGTTTTAGGGAGTCCTACAACAAAATCCATACTAATGCATTCCCATGGTCTATTGGGAATAGGTAGAGGTTGATACAAACCTGCATTGCTAGCTCCCCCCTTGGTTTTCATACAAACTACATACTGCTCCACATATCTTCTGACATCCCTTGGCAACTTGGGCCAATAATAGAACCTCTGTACCAACTCCATTATCTTGTTGATACCGAAATGTCCATTGAGACTACCATTGTGCTTCTCCTGAATGAGATTCTCTCTCATTGAACCTTTGGGAACACACAACTGATTCCCCTTGAACAAAATTCCACTCTGCAGTGAAAACTTTGAGAATTGGCTGTGAAAATGATTATCAAAATCAGAACATACCTTATATGCTTCAGAGAAGTCTTCATCTTCTCCATAGAGATCCTTAAAACTCTCTATCCTAATGCTTTGGAATTGAATCTCTTGCACTGTCAGCAACCTCCTACTTAATGCATCTGCCACCTTGTTCAACTGTCCTTTCTTGTGTTTGATAGTAAACGTGAAGGCCTGGAGGTACTCCATCCATTTCAAGTGCCTATTACTTAGCTTTTCTTGTGTGTTGATGTAGCTAAGTGCCTGGTTATCCATAAACACTACAAACTCCTTAGGTAAGAGATAATGTCTCCACTTTATAAGAGACTGCACTAGAGCATATAGCTCTAAGTCATAAGTAGAGTACTTCTTTTTAGCCTCATTGAGATTTTCACTAAAGAAAGCTATAGGCCTGCCTTCTTGGCTTAGTACTCCTCCTACTGCAATTCCATTGGCAGCACATTCCACTATGAATAGCTTATCAAAGCTAGATAACAAAAGGATGGGTTGAGTTTCCACTTCTTTCTTCAACTTCTCAAAACCCTTCTCTACTTCAAGAGTCCATTTAAATTTAGTCTTTAGACCACCCTTGATAGTATCAAGCACTAGTGCACAAATGCCACTAAAGTTTCTTATAAACTTTTTGTAAAACTGAGCTAACCCATGAAAACTCCTTACCTCTGTCTCGATGGTTGGTGTAGGCCAATTTAGATTAGCTTCCACCTTGCTTGGGTCCATCTTCAATGACCCTTGGGATACTACAAACTCCAAATACACAAGCTCTTGCTTGAAGAACTCACACTTGTCTAGATTGATGGATAACCTCTCCTCCTACAACCTTTTAAGTACCATCTCCACTTGCTTCAAATGTTCCTTTATTGTCTTACTAAAGATGAGTATATCATCTAGATACACTACCACAAATATTCCTGTGAAATCCTTAAGCACTTCATTCATGAGCCTCATGAATGTGCTAGGGGCCTTTGAGAGGCTGAATGGCATAACTCTCCACTCATACAACCCATCAGTTGTCTTAAAAGTTGTCTTACATTCATCCCTATCTTTCATTCTAATCTGGTGGTACCCACTTTTGAGGTCCAACTTAGCGAAGTACTTTTCCCCCCCAAGACAGTCCATCAAATCCTTATCCTAGGAATAGGATATCTATATCTGATTGTAATCCTATTGATAGCCCTAGAGTCAGTGCAAAGTCTCCACTTACCACCTTTCTTGGTTGCTAAGACCACTGGTACTGCACATCGACTAATGCTCTTCTTGATTAGTCCCTGGTCTAATAACTCCTGCACTTGCCTAGCCACTTCTAGGTTCTGATCTAGTGTGAGTTTATAGGCTGCTTTGTTTGGCAATGAAGCCCTTGGTATGAAATCAATCTGATGACTAATAGCTCTCTTTGGAGGTAATGTTCCTGGTGTCCCATCACTAACTATGTCCTTGAAATTCTCAAGTAACTTCTGGACTTCTTCTGGTATAGGTGTCTGCATAGTCTTTTCTTCTTCCTTGGGTTGCACCATAATAGCATATCCTTCACCTCCTTGCTGAAGAGTGTTGATAAACTCCTTGCCATTGCTTAACAAGACACTAGGGGTCTTTGACTGTACTTCTTCTTCATTTAATAGTGATTGTATCTTAAATGTTTTACCATCCTTCTTGAATGAGATGGTGTTCTCCTTTCCATCATAGATGGCTCCTCTGTCATATTGCCATGGCCTACCCAATAGAAGATGGCATGAATCCATAGGCAACACATCACAAACCAATTTGTCTTTGTATCCTCCAATGGAGAATTCCACTGATGTCTACTCATTCACAAGGACACTTTGCCCTTTATTCAGCCATGTCACCTTGTAAGGATTAGTATGGGGTATCTTCTCTAATTTTAGCTTCTTTACTGCTTCCTCTAAGATGATAACTTTGCACAACTTCCCAAGTATTTTGCATCTCACTCTGAATAAATCTCTCCTTTGCTTTGGCTCCTCCTTGACTAGTTGCCTAATTAGAATCCTTCTAAACATCAAGTTCTCCCCCATTTCTAACTCAATATGGCTAACCTTTGGTGATTTGAAACTCATAGTGTCTTCTTGAGCATATGTTATTCTCTTCTCTGTGTTAGAAGAAGATGCTTTCTCCAAGCACCTATAAGCAAGATGTCCCACTTGGCCACAATTATAACATTTCATGCTAGCAACAAATTAAGAGTTACTTCTGCCCGCACCTCTTCCCCTATTAGAACCTCCTTGAGATCCTCTACCTCTTCTATAACCTCCTCTAGAAGTTGTTTCACTTCCATGCTCTATGATTTTAGACTCTCCTTGACTTCTTTGTCCAATCCCTCTACCTTGGTATCCACCTCTATGTCCTTGTTGATCTCTGCCTCTTCCTCTGCTCCTGGAAGTTTGATCTTGTTTCCTTTTACTTTTTTCTTCAATATTTATAGCCAATTGATAACATTGGTGCACTGTTTTGGGACTTAGAAGAGTCGTCTCCTCTTGTATGTTCCACTTCAAACCATTAAGGTATCTAGCCACCTTAAGGCTTTCATCCTCGGATACATTAGACCTCATGCAAAGTTTTTGAAACTCCTTTGTATAGGAATTTACATCTTGGTCTCTTTGTCTCAAGCTCTGTCTTTTCTTATGCAATTGAATTTTGTAGTCATCTGGCATGTATGCCTCTCTCACTTTGACAACCATTCCCTTCCAAGTGGAAATAGGTTTCTTGCCTTCCTTTTCTCTCTATCTAAATGAACTTCCACCATGTCCAAGTAGAACCTCTCAATCTTGATTTTTCCACTTTTACCTTTTGTGCTTCAGTGGTATGCCTTCAAGTGATTTTCCACTCATAGCCTTCAATTCCTTCAAGAAAGGCTCTTCTTGCAAAACAGGGTCAGGTTCAGGAGTCTTGTCTTCCTCTGCAACCTCTTCACCCTTGGGTACTCTTCCTTCCAATTTATCATTGATCTCATCAGTCTTGGTTTGTACGTTACTCATTGCTTGCTCAAGTTGGGCTATTCTTTCCCTCAATAGCCTATTGTCTTCCTCCTGGTCATTGACCTTCTTGGCCAATTCTATATTCGTCACCATGATTGTAGAACCACTAGACTCAATCTTTGACATGCAATAATCAATCCCAAATATTTTTGGGGCTCTGATACCATTCTGATAGGGAGGTTGGATGAATCACTCACTGATTCATGCTCTAAGTCTTTCTTGGATGACCTCTAGGGTGTCTTTCTCCACCACTTGCAACCTATAGGATCTCTTCGTTCATAGGATCCCCTGGTTCTCCTTGCCAAGCTAGCTATCAACAAAGTTCCTTCTCCCAAGTCAAAATTTGGTGCAATCTTGTAGCACTAGCCATTAGCCCTTAAACTACCTTAAAGGCTACTAACCTCCAATTTCTTGAAATGGTTTTACAGAGGTGTGGAGGTGCTTCCAAAAACTTCAATCCATCCTACTAGGGGCATTAGGGATCCACCTAGCTCCATCTACAAGTTGCTTTCACCAAACTCCTTCATTAGGCCTAGAAGGCTACTAGCCCTATTAGGTCTCCTTCGAGAAATCAGGGGTTTTCCCAAAGTCCCTCCAAAGAAAACCATAATCTTTTCTTGGGATTCCTAGTTCATATGCCCACCCCTCAAGGATTTTTGGGGTCTTGGGCCACAACTGGTCATACAATGCCCTAACTGAAAATGAGCCAAAATTAAGGCTCTTTAGGCCTTTCCTGGCTCCTCTGCAACTTGCTAAGTTCTCCCCTCACAAATGGAATGGTAGAGTCTCTTCCTCTTTACCATATCTTGGTAAGATTCATATCTTCCTTCTCCAAAAGGAAATTTGTCTCTAAGTTAACACCTCTGCAAATTAAGTGCTCTGCACTATGGTCTTTCCTAGCCGGGCTCTTCTCTGGCTCACCTAGGACAAGACTCCAACAAAATCTTCTGTGCTTTCAAAGGCCCTAAATCCCACTATATGTACACCCATGGAGTCTAGTCACTAATCCCAAAGGGTCGTACAATGTGTACGGTGGGAAAATGAACTAACACTCCATTCTTTACAAACTGTCTTGTTCAGACCAACAACAGTGTAGAACACAAAATATTTACAAGAAGTGCTTAAAGCTAAAAAAACAAACTATCTAATGCCACACAGAATTCAAAGAACAACTACCCTACATCATGCACAAGTTACAGTGCCAAAACTAATCCATTAAAGTATCACTGCAATACAAAAACCAAGAAATTTCACACAATCACATATGCTTTTCATGAATTCAAAAAATTAAATGGTATAATAGGCTTCCAACCTTACTCCAATGTCGAGGCATCCCATAAATAGGGTCACCAAATAGTTATCTTCTCCCTTGGGCTCTTCTTGGTCATTTTTAGCTCCAACTATCAATCTTGTCGAGCAACATTTCAAATGTTGCACAATTGCAATACAACTTCTTAGCCCTATTTGCACCTTGCAAAATTCCTAAGCCTCCTATTGAACTAAAACCCTATTACACCTACTCTATGGTCAACATGACCTTCTTCTAATCACTACAAATATTCCACTAAGGCTCACTGAACTAAAATAGATTGCTTAGTTTTCCTAGACAACCTATGGGTGCTCCTGCAGCAAATCCTCTTTCCCTTAGTAGCAATATCAATTTTTGGTGGTTCACAGTCATCTGCCAAAATTGCATTTCAGAGCATTCACTCTTGGCTGTACTTTACCAACAAGTAAATAGAATTCCTTCTCAGCCTTGCTTCCCTTTCTCGCTAGTTTCTAGTTCTCTTCTCTCTGTCCTACTTTCCCTCTCTGATCAAATTATATCTCCATCGCTCTTCCCTTGCATTGTCTTAGTATTGCTATTATTCTCCAATAAGCAATGAGATCCTGTAGCATGTTACCTAGTTATCAGTGACTTAAAATATATTCTTTCGTACCAAGAAATCATCTTCCAACCAGTGACTTCATGTTTGAAATCGTTTGGCCAATGATCGTGCTGATTCACAACAACGATGTGTATTCAATAAATAACATCATTCCTTGTGTCACCACCGTACTCATTTTTTTCTATCACCATCGATCTACTCACGTTTTCATCCACCTTCCCGCCATCGTAGTGTCGTGGGGACTTCAAATCCTCTTTACCCTGATATGGCAAGGTCTCATCGATGAAGCTCCTATTGGGATGTCGAACAAACTCCTCATGACCTCCTGCTGAAACATGTTTGTCTCCATGATATCAAAATATTGAAGGGACTTGCAATCTTATCCTGAAATCCCATCGTCACCTCAATGCAGTTTCATCACTCCATTGGAGGAACTCCTAAATGACTCATTCTGATAACCCGGAGTCTCCTTAATGTATCTTTTCAGAATTTCATCCTACCGATATATGAACCTCCCTCCAATGTGAATTCTTCGCGACCACTTACTATTGTTTCTTTCAGTATCGGTATGTCGGAGAGACATGAAGTAAGGTCTCTTTGAGATCTTAGTTTATGCCAATAAGCCAATTCACTGAACATAGACCATCAAATGAAGTCAAGGTGTAAACCTTAATTTTGTAGCTCAATGCCCAACTGATCATACTTGGAAAACTTAAATTGATTAGCCCTTATTGAAAGAAAACAACACAAATTGATGCAAGATTTATCGTATTCTTTGGATGCTCCTACATTGGTCTATCTACATATACTCATGTACACATTTACTCATGTGTATGAGTTTATCATTGACACATACATATATACATACATATACATTTTATGTATATATCACATCAATTAAATAGAAACACATAAGTAAGAACTTGCACATTACAAAGAGACTCAAAACTTAAACTCTTAAGCTAGAAAATTCACAAATAAAAACACTTGAAAGACTAAAGATAACTTACTATTTCCTAAACTATTATCCTGACCTGACCAAACTAGTTCTTTGTGTGTGTGTGTGTGTGTGTGTGTGTGTGTGTGTGTGTGTGTGTGTGTGTGTGTGAAAGCTTGATTTAGGTCTTTATCAGAGGTTACCAAACCAAATTCTTCTCCCTGAGTGATACTTCCCCTCTCTTCAAGAGGCTTGATTATATTCCTACATCCAAATTTACACTTTGCAATAGTAGTTAGTTGAAAACAATGCATTCACTTGCATCATATATTATCATATCCAAAACATGCATAATCATCAATTAAATCAACATTTATTCTTCATATTTCTGAAACACATAAAGCATAAATGAATTCATCAAAAGCATTTTCACCCAACTAGGTAAAATTAAATAAGTAGTAACACCTAAAATGCACCTTTTCCCTAATTTTGTTAAAAAATGAGATCTCTTAAGGATAGAATTGACTTTCAACCTTGAGGTGAGTCAACCCTATTAAGGGGATATGTTGTTTTCTTATGATAGAAATGATTGAAATGCACTTTTGGTAAATAAAATTAAATGCCTTAATAAACTCAATTATGTGACCTAAAGCTTGTATTGCAAAGTATTATGATAGCACAATCAGAAATAGTAACTTTCAAGCAGATCTGAGAAGGATAGAATGGTATGTAATTGGCTCCAAAAATGGGCTTTGAAAACTATTAAAGGACATATTTTCCCTAGGGGGAATGGGTCTAGGCAGAGGGGTTCAAAATCTGATTTTACAATCCTCTAATCCCAGATCTAGGCTTCTGATTTCTCCATATTCCACTGTTAGAAAGTAAAAAATAAATCCTGTAGGTGAATTTTCGTGGCTTGAAAACTTTGATGACAACTTTGAAAACTTATAAAAATTTCTCTTTTGAGTGATTTTCATTCCTTCTTCACCTACAAATTTGCACATACAAAGAGAGAAGAAAAATGTTTGTTTTTTGGGTGAATAAGGATTTTCCTTGGTCAAACCTCGATTTGGTAAGAAAATATTAATGATAAATGAAAATAATTTGATGAATGAACAATGCTCTGTCGCAACTCACCAACTCCTTAATGGTTTCCCTTAGAGGACTAAAGTCTAACACATCTCTCTAAGGATTGGATCTTTCTTGAATTGGCTTGAATGATTGCTTGATTTGATTTTTGAATGCTTGAAACCTACATCACAATTTTAGCTCCAAAACATAATATGCACACACATGAATCTGGACATGATGATATGTGAACCACCAAAAATATAACAATGGACCTAGGGAAAAAGGATTCCCTCTACTAGCCCCTTAGGGTTTTTCACCCTAGGATCACTTGCTGTGTAGGAATGGCACTCTTGCCTCTAGGTGGTTATGGGATTTTTGGCAGTTGCATTCAAAGGAAGGGGGTTGATTGATGAAGGTTGTGATGTGTGTGTGTTGTGTGGCTGAAACTGAAATAAGATGATGATAATCTAATGTATGGAATATAAGTAAAGTAAATCTAAACTAATGTAGACTATCTAACTTATCTGTCCTAAATGCATGCAATACAGAAAGTGAACCGGAAGTTGAGAGCTTGTGCACCTGGAAATGTGATGTTGTAGATGAGAGGTTCTTGAATGTTTTGGGAAATGTCTAAAATTAGTTGAGGGAAACTTCCGCAAAGTGGGGCGACCTAGTCCTCCTACCAGAAAACTTTGTCAGAACAGGTTTCAGTGAAAAGGGTACCCAGAAATGCAAAAACCTTTTTCCAGGCTTCACAAAAGACAATTTCACCAATAGTGGTGACCTAGTCCTCTTGATGCTTTTTGAGGATTCAGATCTTGATTTTGTGGGTCTTGGCTGATGTTTCCCTTTTTTGTAGCAATTTGTGTATGAAACTCCTGAAAATGACCTGTAATTTATTTTTTTGCCTCTTTCTAGGGTTTGATGCTTTGATGTGACTTGAGTAGGATGCTTGTACTTTCTCCAACACATTGTACTTCCCCAAATCTGAGTACAAAACCTGCAAACACATGCAAAGACCAAGAGAATAATGGGGTTAAGGAATAGGGGTTTGCCTAAGTCAAACCCCTTGGATGGTCGCTAAACCCAAATGAGAAAACAAATCAAAGGAGAGATGTTTATGGTCTGCAACATGCAATAGCAACTCCAATGGAGGTTTCTTGTGAAACCCTTGTTCTTTACTGCTTGCTTTGGAAGACTTGAGTGCTAGAGTACTTGTGAGAAGATGTAAAAAATGAGCTTGGGAGAGAATAAGAGTGTAAGAGAGGAAAAATGAAGGTGAAAACCCTTATTTGTACATGTAAAACCCTAATTTTCTCGAAATGCAACTTAATAGGCCGACACTAGGGTTTAGGAGGCAAGATTCTTGATAAATTTTATTTTAAATCTGAGATTTATACCTAAAGGGACTAGGTCGCCACTTTTGGGAAATTTCAAGTGGTGTTCAGGAATTAATTTGTGTTTAATGAATGTTATCAACTTTGCCTCCCGAATCACACTTAATTTGGGATTAAAAGTACATTAAGGGGACAAATTAGCATAAAAAGAGGGTTAATTTAGGGGTGATAAGCCTAGATAAGTGTGAAAACGCATTACAAATATTTTTCATAAGGCTTGAAAAGGTGTAACAAGGTGTTGTTTAGGTGAATTATGTTGAAAGGGTCTTAGAAAAGTGATGAAATGTGTTAAAACACTTCACAACACCTTAGTAAAACATTGTTAGGTTATTGTTGAATTGCAAGCTTACAAGACTAAATCAAGGTAAAACAATACCAAAATACAATGGAAAAGGCCAAAATGAGTGAAAAAGTGCCAAGGTCTACACTTTTTGGCAACACATTTAGCCCCCCACTTTAGTGAGAGTATGAACTTAATTCAAACTCACACTAAAGTAGTTGAATCATGCATGTCGAGCGGGATCTAATGTACTTAAGCTAGTAAGATGAGATGACTCATGATCAAGAGGGATGATCAAGCCCCCAAGATTAGGATCCCATGGAAAACTAAACATAAGTATAACAGATCACACAAGGAGTTATTTGAGAGGGTGGAGAAAAGTCAGATCAAGCTTTGACCATTTGTCCAGCTAGTTGTGGATCAGATCTAGGCTATTTGTTTGAAATAAAAGGATGTACTCACTTTGGGCCGGCAATACTTTCAGTTGTCCACCAGGTGAGAATGTGAAAAGGTAGTGAAATACATACACTCGATTGGTATGCACTAACACACAAAAGGGTGGTTGTGGAGAAAGTTATGCTGCTAGTTGGGATTCCCACTCAACCATACCAAAGTTAAACCTCCTAATAACTTTGATAAGGCACCACAAAATACAAGGGTGTAGTTCATGAGACAAGAAAAGCCTTGGATGATTAGAACCCATGAACAAGTGCAATATGACACCACAAGCATGCAAATTGTGTTATGCAAGGGGCCATGTATGCACAAAAAGGTACAAAATGTAAAATGCAAAAAAAGCTGTAAAATGCAAAAAGAGTGTTCTAAGGAGTCTTGTTTAGTTCATATGAGGTCTTTAACTTAGGGAACATTTCGTCTAATGCATCCAAAGAGGACCTATCAAAGGATAGAAGATTCACAGCTTAGGGGATGCAGTGTGTCACATCAGTCCACTCAGAGGAATTTAATATGCTAAGATAAATCACACCTATGAAGGACATTACATCGAATGTCATCCACAAAGTGAGAAATGCATCATGTGAAGTGACAAGGCTGCACTAGGAAGCACAGACAAAGAAAAAGAAAATGCAAATGAAATAAAAATAAAATAGTGCCAATGTATGCCCCCACTTTAAAGGGATTGCTACACTCCATATTCTGAGCAATTTCTTTAAAGTAGAGAAAGGAAAAATGAAAAAGGGACATGAGAGCCTTATGTGAAAAGCCCAGTGTCAAGTGATAGGTTTCCAAGAAAGGCTGCGTCATGCAAAAAATGAAGAAAGCAAAGGAAAAGGGGTTTTCCCCTAGAATGAGAAACACCAAACACATAAGGGATCTATGAATTTGGGATCAATATGTTTGTTGCTGCAATGTTTGTTTAGAGAGCATGAAACTATCAGTATTTCCCCAAATACATAAAACTGGAAGAAGACACACACAGAGCAAAAGAAAATGAAAAAGAAGATTCAATTTGGGTCAACATGGAAGAGACATAGGGTGTCTCAATGATTTGCATCATCCCCAAAAGGACAATAAAAAGAAAAAGCGAGAGAAAAATGAAAAATGAAAAAGAGCCTTGTATTTTGAGTCAACATGAAGGAGACATTGCAGTTTCAATGCGTTGCATCATCCCCAAATGAAACGAAAATAGGAAACAAAAAGAAAATGAGGTTCATTTGGGTCAACATGAAGGATACATTGTGGTCTTAATGCCTTGCCTCATCCCCAAATTAAAGGAAAAAAGGAAACGAAAAGAAAAAGAGGTTCATTTGGGTCAATATGAAGGAGACATTGTGGTCTCAATGCCTTAAATCATCCCCAAATGAAAGGAAAAAGGGAAAAAGGAAAATTGAAAAGTGCAAAGGCATGCACGAAACATAGAAGAAGGTAGATACATATAGAAGAATGTCACAAAGAGTAATAAAACATCATACTATACAAGGAATACATGATACACAAATACAAAAAAAAATAAAAAAATGAAGGACTAGTAAGGCACATGTGCATTACTCTGGGAGCAAGTCATCCACCTCCCAATGTTGCTCAGTATAAAACTTAGGAGGGCGACTAGCGAGAGGAACAACAACAATTTCCAAACTAGTGTCAAGATCAACACTTCTCCTTGGAGAATTTTCATGAATACTCATGGAAGAGGAGAATAATGAATTCAAGGTTTGGTGTTCCTCTTCATCGATGCGAGCATTCTCATCATCATCATCATCTAGGTTGATGATAATGGTGGGTCATATGAAAATATCAGTGGTGGCTTGTAAAATGGGTGGTGTGGGAGGTATAAGATCAAGCTGTGGGGTGGAGGAGGAGGATCAACAGGCATGGCATCGGGCATAGGTGGATTGGTATCTTCATTTTGTTCTTCCTCATGAGACTAGCGGGCGAGAGCATGATGGCGATGCCTACGCTAGGTCTAGCCTCTTTATTCCTCTTTGGTATTTTGTCAAGGTGCATGGGGGAAGGGACGGGACAATCCACCCTAGGTTGTGGATCATCTTGGAGAGGAGGGACAAGAGGAACTATGGGTGTCTCATCCACTTTCTCCTTGGCTTAATAGACCTGTTTAGTCCGGGGAGGGAGGATGAAATTACAATCATGATCCCTAGGCCTCTTGGATGATGTGGAGGAGGTTTTAGGAGTGGGTTGACTAGGCATATTAGTGTCGGGTGGCAACATGGCTTCATTAAGGATGGGTGAGTTTGAGGTAGAAGGAGGTATTTTGCGCAGAGATAGTTCGGAGATCTTCTTGTCTTTGAAATTTTGATAGGAAATGAAGAAGCAGTCTTGTCTAGGGGTGATGGGATCCATAGTCTTAGACCAAAAGATATCCAGGGAAAAGTTACCCTTGGAGGATAACGGATTAAAACCATTATGGTGAACAATGAATATGTCATTGTCAATAGGAAACTTCACACACTTGTGGATGATGGACGGGACCGCTTTCATAGAACAAAGCCATGGGTGGCCAAGTTGTAAACAAAGTTGGTTCGATTGAGGGATAATGGAAAAGGTAACATCCAATGTTTTAGGACCTATTTGTAACTGGAGGGCAATCAATCAAATCGTCGGGCACGCAAAACCATTGGGTGTTTTGACCCAAGTAGTAGGTCGATTATAGACATCTTGATCAATATTATGTAATACTAGAAACTCTTTCATGATCACATTCTCACCACATCCGGGATCTATGAGTATCCCATTAGTGGGCTTATCATAAATTCAACCAGCTATGTAGAGAGGACCATTAGGAATATTTCCTAGTATATCTTGTGTAGAAAAGGTGATCTCAAGAAGTCCTTTTGTTGGGACCTTACAATGGATAATGTCTATTGCACCTACCATTTCATTAATAGGTGTGACATGGGTTACCAGGGGAAGAGAAACAAAATGTAGATCTTGTGAATCCACATTCATGGCATTAGGTGGTGAAGTTTCACTCGGTTTGATAAATGACACATTGTGTTTGGGCATGGGGTTGGTGAAGATTCGCAAGTTTTGGTTAGGGGGTGCCAGAGATATATTTATTTTATCATTAACGCTTGCAACAAATAGGCGGCCTAAATCAATTAGGCCTTGCACTGGGTGCTTTAGACGCTTGCATTGTTCAGTGTCATGGCCATTTTGACGATGAAAGTAACAATAAACAGTGGCATTATAAGGAGGTAATGGTTTATGGGGATTAGGTGTATGAACGAGAGGTAAGGAGATCATTTTCTATTGAAGTAATTGGGTCATGGTGTTATGAAGGTTGTCGGGCAAGGGTGTGAAGGTACGCTTAGGGTCTTTGTAATTAAAGGGCACTACAGACCTAACAACAGCCACTTGGTTATTAACAGGTGGAGGGTTTTTGGATGAAGGGTTAAATTGGAGAAAACCTTTGTTTGGTTTACAGAACGGTTGGGGGTTGGATTGGGAAGAAGCTTCAGACTTCTCAACTTGACTAGGAGTGGACTGTGAGTCATGACTACTAATAGAATTATGGTAGTCAAAAAGTGCTTGACATAGGTGCATAAAGGAGGGGAACTTCATGAGAAAAAATTTATCTTGTAGGGGTGTCACAAGGTTTTCGGTGAACATCTTTTGCAGATGGGTATCTGGTATCTTAACATCAATCAAGGAATAAAGACTTGATAATGAGAGATGAAATCAATTATCTTCTCATTATTATCTTGTTTGCATCGCATGAGCTCCGCTAAGGTTTTCTTTGGGTCCATATGAACTAGGAAGTGATTAATGAAGGCATCCACTAACTCGTTGAACGAACTAATGGAATTATTAGGCAGGGAAGATAACCAGTCTAAGGCGGCATCTTTGAGAATCCTTGGGAATAACTTAGCAAGAAACTTGTCATCTAGAGAAAAGTCATTGCATAGGGTGGTATAGGGATGGACATTGTTAGAAGGGTCACCCTTCCCTCCATACTTCTTGAATCTAGGGATCTCTATTTCTTGTGGCAAGGGAGTGCATAGGATTTAAAGAGATAATGGATAACTACGAACGTAGTGGGTAGGGGATCCATATTGGCTTTCGTTAATGGTGGATATTTGTTGTTGCATGGAAGTTACAAAGTGAAAATGTTGTGTAATAAGAGGGTCATTGTAAGTGCTATGAGGTGGAGGGAGAGAGGTGAAGGGGTGAAGGTGGTGGAAGGGGAAGTGGTAGGGATAGTAAGGGTAGGGACAATGGAAGTGGAGGGGTGGGATGCCACAAGAGAAGTAGAGATGCTAGTAGGGATGTTGAGGGGAGGTACCACATTACTAACCTGATGCATAGTGATTGTCACACTAGGAGATGTGTAAGTGGGAATAGAAGCAACGTTCGGTTGAGGCGGAAGGAATAGAGGGTCCTCCTTGGCCAAACATAGGAGTGGGTTAAGGAGATGCCTTAGGTGCATTTTTTTCATAGATTTCCACTATCTTCTTCATGACACGAAGACCATCATCATGGTCAAGGAGATGGTGAAGGTGCTCTATGGCGGGGATGGTGGTACAAGATACAGATTCAAGGCTTATTTCATGTTGATAATCAACTAGATCAACATGGATATAGAAGACCTTATCATGTGGGAGTTCATTGTTATCATCAATTGTGTCTCCTAGGTGTAAGGAATTGCTAAGGATGGTCTCTAAGCCTAGTGTACCATCACCAATACTCGGAGTTGAAAGCGGAGGGATCCCAAGATCTACAATTAGAGTTTTGTTGTTAGATTCCATGGTCCTAGAACTTCATCTCTCAACTGTATCGACAAAGGAATGACAAATGCTCGGACAGGGTTCCCTAAGGCTAAGGAAATGTAAGCAAAAGTGCTTTTAACTAAAATTCTAAAACAAAACAAAAAAAATGCAAAACCAGGGGACTATAATGTAAGCAATACTGAAAAATTACTGGAAATTTCATAGTGAACAGTGCCAAAGGACTAGGTCGCCCAGTGTGGTGACTTAGTACCAGTAGTGTTGTTTTTGAAAAAAAAGAGAATGTTTGACTACTTTGTGTGCTTTTTCTATTTTCTTGATACAAACAAAAATTGGAAATGCAAAAAAAATTGTATTTTCTTGCTAAAAATGCAATGCAATGTCCAATTCTATCATGAATTTTCACTAAATTCACTTTTTCCACTAACCCTAGGATGCAGACAATGCAAAATTTTCAATGCAATGCAAGCTATCTCTAAGATGAAATACAAAAATCAAAAGCTAGCAAATGGTCTATAGTCGGGTTCACAAAAATGAACCACCAAAAATATAACACTAGACCTAGGGCAAAAGGATTCCCTCTACTAGGCCCTTAGGGTTTTTCACCCTAGGAGAACTTGGTGTGTAGGAATGACACTCTTGCCTCTAGGTGGTTATGGGATTTTTGGTAGTTGCATTCAAAGCAAGGGGGTTGATTGATGAAGGTTGTGATGTGTGTGTGTTGTGTGGCTAAAACTGAAAAAAGATGATGCTAATCTAATGTATGAAATGTAAGTAAAGTAAATCTAAACTAATGTAAACTATCTAACTTATATGTGTTAAATGCATGTAATACATAAAGTAAACGGGAAGTTGAGAGCTTGTACACCTGGAAGTGTGATGTTGTAGATGAGAGGTTCTAGAATATTCTAGAAATTTTCTAAAATTAGTAGAGGGACACTTCCGCCAAGTGGGGTAATCTAGTCCTCCTACCAAAAAACTTTTCCAAAACAGGTTTTAGTGAAAAGGGTACCTAGAAATGGAAAAACGTTTTTTCGGGCTTAGCACAGGGACAAGGTTGCCAATAGTGGTGACCTAGTCCTCTTGATGCTTTCTGAGGATTCAGGTCCTAATTTTGTGGGTCCTGAATAATGTTTCTCTTTTCTATAGCAATCTATGTCTGAAACTCCTGAAAATGACTTGTAACTTTTCTTTTTGCCTCTTTATAGGGTTTGATGCTTTAATGTGACTTGAGTAGGATGCTTGTACTTTCTCCAGCACTTTGTACTTCCCCAAATTTGAGTACAAAACTTGCAAACACATGCAAAGACCAAGATAATAATGGGGTTAAGGAATAGGGGTTTTCCTAAGTCAAACACCTTGGATGGTAGCTAAACCCAAATGAGAAAACAAATCAAAGGAGAGATGCTTGAATGATAAAAAATGTAAATGCTCACCAAATCCTTTGTTGTTGATGGTATGCAGCATGCAAGAGAAACTCCAATGGAGATTGCTTGTGAAATCATTGTGCTTGATTGCTTGCTTTGGAAGACTTGAGTGCTAGAGTACTTGTGAGGAGATGTAAAAAATGAGCTTGGGAGAGACTACGAGTGTAAGAGAGGAAAAATGAAGGTGAAAACCCTTATTTGTACATGTAAAACCCTAATTTTCCTGAAATGCAACTTAATAGGCTAACAATAGGGTTTAGGAAGCAAGATTTCTGTTAAATTTTATTTTAAATTTGAGATTTATGCCTAAAGGGACTAGGTTGCCCAAAGTGGCTACCTAGTCCACTTGGGCAATTTCAAGTGGTGGTTGGGAGTTAATTTGTGTTTAATGAATTTTATCAACTTTGTCTCCCAAAACACACTTAAGTTGAAACTAAAAGTACATTAAGGGGACAAATTAGCACATTAAAGGGTTAATTTAGGGTTGATAAGCCTAGATAAGTGTGAAAATGCATTACAACACTTTGTCATAAGGCTTGGAAAGGTGTAACAAGGTGTTGTTTAGGTGAATTATGTTGAAGGGTCTTAGAAAAGTGAGGAAATGTGAACATACAACACTTCACAACACCTTAAAGTAAAACACCATTAGGTTATTGTTGAACTGCAAGCTTAGAAGACTGAATCAAGGTAAAACAAGGCCAAAATGAGTGAAAAAGTGTCAAGGTCTACACTTTTTGGTGACATAATATGATCTTGATTATTGATGTAGATGACTGATAAATCTTCTCTTCAATGCTCTTGACAATATTTTTTCTCATATGTTCTCTTGATTATGCATGTTAAGTTTGAATTGATAAAATAACTATGTATTTATAGGTGTTTATATAATTGTAAGAGAGGGGGACCAACCACATCAAGGCCCAAGGTCACGAAGGGCCGAGAGCAACAAGTTGCCCTAACTTACCTCAACTTAAGGGAGTGTTAGGAAGCACAGGATGAGAATGATGAGGACCAGGGAAAAATTTAGTGGCGAATCTTCACCAAATGGCGAATAATAGAAATCGGGAGCTCCAAAATGGCGAATAGTACAATCTAAAACAGAGACTGAATTGTCAAGTTTTTACAAAAAAATAATTTTGCCTTGATTAATTCGCCATGTAAACAATGCATCATTGGCACTGATTCGCCAATAGTTTATACAGTAATTAAAAATATTAATAATATTTGCCAATAATATTGTGTAATTCTGGAGAATCAAGAAAAGAATCTACTATATTCGCACCAACCTCCTAGAAAGACATTCGATCAAAGCTCTATTTGATCTCCACTTTTCACTATTGCCAATAGTTCATGACATACGTCATCATTGTTGTATCGGTGGGACATCCCTAAGTGTCCCACCGATGATGTTCACTCATGTCGATAAGGCTTCCATACTCCACCTGGGGTCCACCAAGGCATAGGTACACCACTTGTGTAATTCCAGAGAATCATAAAGGGAATCTACAATATTCACGCCAAGCTCCTGGAAAGACATCTGATCAAAGCTTTGTTTGATCTCCATTGTTCACTGTTGCCTTGATAGTTCATGACATACATCATCATCATTGTATCAGTGGGACATCCCTAAGTGTCCCACCGATGATGTTCACTCACTTCGATATTCACTCATGGAATGATTTTGCAGCCGTCCGATTTAAAAGCTAATCGATGGTAAAATTTTCAAGTTTCATTTAGTCTTACTTTTCAAGTGGTATTTTTTAAAAATACTTCATATGTGTGTGCTCCAATTCCCCCTTGACCCCCGGGTGTTGCCCCTTGACCCCACTGGTGGCTATCGCCCCCAGGCCCCTACTTCAATATTAAAAAAAACAAAAATATATATGGGGCAACTGTTTCGACCAATTGTACAAATTTATAAAGGAGAGATTCACCATTGTAATTAACCTTTTTAGTGATTATTCACTAGGATTTTCCACTGTGATTATTATTTTTACCAATTATTCATTAAGATTTTCCAGGATTTTACACCTTTGCTGAGGGGGGGTTTCTTACACTTATGCCTATTGAGGACTATGAGGTCCTTTGATCACTTTGTAGACCCAAGACTCAAGATGGGGCTAGGTTAGTCAGTTTTCTGGGTCAACTCTATGTCTCAGAGAGCTCTCTTTTCGAGGATGAAAGTGCTGCTCCAAGATGATAGTGCGATGCATTGGTATCTCTCAGGTGCACTAGCCTCCATACGACCAGAGGACCAAAAAAGACAAGGTCGAACACTGGAAAATGGACTAACGGCCTAGCTAATGGTTTTTACGGGAAAAAAATAACACTATGAAATAAGAAATGTATGGACGAATATGATAAAAACAAGTAGATTAACGCTAGGGTGACAAGAATGATCTCACATAAAATATTTTTCGCCGACTAGCTCCAAAAACACTTCCACCTACACACAAGAGAGAGGAAAATTGTTGGGGGGTTGTATAGGGGTTTGCCTCAATCAGACCCTTGTTTTGGTGTTTCCACTTCCACAGACAGCCAATTTTGCCATGATAGAGAAATGGTATGATAAAGAAAGGAATAAATAAAAGAACACTAAAGCAATATAAAACAGTAAATGTGCTTACTCAACAAAATAATAGAGGAGAGGAGTAGAAAGCTTACCACCTCCACCAAGAGCAATCAAGGCTAATGGGGGAGAAATGAGAGGACTCAAGCCTCTGCTGCAATGGTGTTGTTCCACACTTGCTCTACTTATTTGATGGAGTGATGTAGTTGTTGCTATGGAGGGCAACAGTGTTGCTTGAATGCTTCAAGTGAATACTAGAATTCTTGGAGAGTGATCAAGTTTAGTGCTTAGAGTTTCTAAAGAGATCGTGAAGAGCTAAGAGAGACCAAATGGATGATGAAGAGGTAAATTTGAAGAAGGAGATGAAGGAAATGTCCATATTCAGGTCATTCGGTCAAAGAGGGCATTACAAGTTGACCCCCAATGGGAAGTTTAACACCTCTACAAGCTCCAACCACAGGAATCTACCAAGGACATAAGCACGCCGCATGAACGTCTGCACGTCGCGCAGGCATCCCCAATAGTTACTCCTCTGTCGATGCTCAAAATAGATACCAAGCGGAATGAAGCAAATGGACTTATGTGGAATTTTTACTTCGAGTTTGGTTTTCTAAAGTGTGGAAGGGTAAAAGTGGAATTTTCCTAGGTGGTGCAAATTCGCTCCTATACATTTTTCCCTCACTTTAGCGAGCACGAATACTGCTGAGTGCTTAGGTAGAGTAGATCGCAAATGTGGTAGGGTTATAAATTTACACTTGAACCATCGAGCAAGTAGATCGCATTCTGGAAAACTTGAGAGTGCAGGACAAGCAAAGGACTTCATAGCTCTGTATAACTATTCAAGTTGAAAAAAGAAAGCACCTTATAGACCCATAGACCTACAAGGAAGGTATCCTCCAAGAAATCTCACATGAAGGAAATCGATAAGAGTGCCTTACAAACCCATAGACCTGCAAGGAAGGTATCCTCCAAGAACACTCACATGAAGTAAACTGAGAAAAGTGGACTTTGTAGAGTCAAAAAGAGGTTTTACAAGCGCACACGTAAAGCGACATGTTTACCCGTAGGTAGAACATATCAAAAAGTAAGTAGAAAATCATGTAGACCATCAACAAGTTGGAAGGCTTTCAAAGGGTTCCCTTGGGAACCCTTCAAAAGGAGGGGTCCACTCAAGGGAAGTACTGTTTGAAAAGCGAGGTTTAGTCAGGCTACCCCTAAGCTAGACGCAAAGATATGCAGATAGGTCTAGTCAAGTTGCCCCCAAACTAGATGCTAAGATGTGAAATAGGTCTTGTTGGGTTTCCCCCAAGCCAGATACCATGAAATTCATTTGAGATAAAAACTTTCAAAGGGGTCCCTCAGGAACCTGATGTGGAGAAAAAGGGGGGTCCACTCAAGGGACGTGTTGTTCAAAAGTTGGTGTCTTCTTTTTTGAATCAATTCACCATCAAAGAATCCTTCTGAAATATGTTCACTTCATCAAGGAATTTGAAAGGAAGAATATGCTCCCCATGTGAGGGAAAAATCAAAGCTATTTCCACTCTAAAGGAAGGTTCTCAATTTCTTTCTTTATGAACCCATAATGAAAGAAACATGTTTCATTAGGGTTTCAAGTTGAGAATGCAATTCTTACAAAGAAGTGTGTGAAGGTTCTTCAAAAAAGATTTGTTGGCAATGAATATGTTTTCTGAAGATCCAAGTGATGTAGAGGTGGCGTTGTCACACATAAGAGGGACAACTCAAGTAGAGAAGAAAGAAAGATAAAGAAAAATAATAAAAAAGAAAGAGAAGGGTATGTGCAGGATCATGATGGGCCAAAAAGTGGCAATATGTAAGCCATATGATGGCCCATGTGGCTGATGACATTTCTTTTACCCGAAATTGATGAAATGAAAAGGGTTTTGGGAGGATATTCTCAGCTTTCCAAAAATATAAATTATTCTTTACTTTGAATTTAATTAATAAATATTATTCATTTTCTATTAGATTTACGAATAAAGTCCTAATTGATAGGTTGATTGAAAAAATCTATAACTTTCAAACGGCTTCACATACTATAGGATTAAAAATAAATAAATTGAATTTCATGAATTTTTGACCAAGTTAAGGTGGTTAGATAGA
Organism: Sequoiadendron giganteum; assembly: GCA_007115665.2. NCBI lineage: Eukaryota > Viridiplantae > Streptophyta > Pinopsida > Cupressales > Cupressaceae > Sequoiadendron > Sequoiadendron giganteum. The sequence continues at coordinate 12,722,657 of CM021110.1, read as the reverse complement.
CGAGTTTTTATATATTTTTCAAAAGTTGTAATAAAAAATTCATAATTAATTATTTACTTTGAAAAAAATTATAGAAAAATATCCATCGCATCGGGACATGAGTCCTCTACCTATATCTAAAATCTTATAAAAAAATATTATCATTTTATTGTGGTTAGGGTGGTCAAACAGACACTCACTTCTTATTTTTACCCTGAAATTTAAATACTACTGCATTGAAATTTCAAATTTTCACCAAATAGTTTTTTTTTTTAAATAAAGGTCTAGTAGTTTATAAACTACATTAAATTTGCTACAGATTCTATTTTTACAATTTTTTGAAATAATATAGATAACTTATTCAAATTTTTATGTCAAGTTGTCTAACTCTGATTTTTTGTCTTTTTATTGCCACTTAAGGGCTTATTTTTTCCATGATGATCCTGCACATACCTAGAACACAAAAAAAAGGGCACAAGGGTAGCCTGATATATTAGGATCAGAACTACTCATAAATATATATAAGTATAATAATAGTATATAAATGAACTTGTTGGGTCTCAAAAATGTTGGTTGAATGAACCACAAGAGGTTGCCACACTCTCACTACGTTTTTGGTCAACTAACAAGGCCAACCTATATGGTTGAACCCTCTACTCTTAAGGCTCTGCTAGACCTAGGCAGGTGCACCTATACGAGTGACACGAATTTTGAATTATGTTTCCTACTTGATCTAACTATCCACAAATGGCAATTTGATAGTGGAAAGAATATGATCCTAACTTGGTATGAATTGTATAAGGTATGAATTAATATGTTTAATTAAGAGATGTCAAATGAAATGGGTAGAGGTGATGTAATCTAAATAGGGGAAACCAATGCTTTGTTGGGTAAAATAGAGTCAAATGAAAACTTTACATGAATGGTTTCTATCTGGCAGGAATTCTAATTATTTGGCATATGATATCTAGCCTATAACTTGTATAAACATGCAGGGATGTAATTATCAAACTCTTCTTAATAATCCAAATGATAATTTCTAGATTACTATGAATGACTCGAAGGAATTAATCTTTGCTTGAAAGAACCAACCAATCACATCACACAAATACAGCAAATGTGTATTGATAAACTGAGAATATACTTGATATGCCAATTTAAATAACAAAGAAACATCAACCTTGGAGACAACTTGATAATATTTCAATTAACTTCAACAAATAATTGATACCAGAATGGTGCCACAATATTAAATTCCATTCATCTGATCCTTCAAAATTTATGCATGCATCATAATCTCTTTGAATATCATTCTGAAAATACTTACAACAATTTTTTATTTCTAAAATCTATCTCCCTAATCTCTCCTTGTCCTTCAGATTTTTACAAATACTTATACATTTCATCTGAAAGGTCGTGACCCTTCAATTTTCTAATTATGGTCGTTCACATTCTTCATAGTTTAAATAAAACATTTAATTAACTGCCTTTTTGGAAAATAAATCACCTTAAACTATAGTCGAGCTTTTAATTTTTCTCACTTTATACCTTTTCCCGCCTTTATTTTACTTTAAATTTTACTGCGAGCTTTCCTTGGTATTTACCGCTCTACCGCGGGCTTTGAATTTTCTCCCATGGTATGGCGGTGCCTAGCCCCACACTGACCATCACAATCTCCATCGTCACTTACCGCGCTACTGCGGGGTTTGAATTTTCTCTCGCAGTATGGCGGTAACCGTTAGCCGCTTCCCTCCTTGCCTACCACTCTACCGCGGTCCTCGTGTTAACTATGTGCGGTATAGTGGTAACCGCTAACCGCTGACTGCTTGCCTTCGATGACAATTTACCGCGGTCACCGCGGTCTCCATTTTAATAGCTACGGTATAGTGTTAACCGCTCACTGACCGCTACCTGTCAACTGTCTTTGCTTGCTCGCCCACTGACCGTCTGCTAACCTTTTATCGCACTACTACGGTCACTGGCTTGTCTGCCAATGGTATCGCGGTAGACTTCCTTCACTGTTTGTTGACCGCTACCGTGGCCACCGCGGTTCATGGTTTAAATGCGCGCAGTGGCGCGGTAAACATTTGTTGCCTATTCCTTAGCCGCCACCGCCATACCGCGGTTTAATTTTGGGAGACTGCGGTAAGGCGGTAAAATATTATATAGTAAAATTTAAAGGGGCGGTAAGGGTTATAAGTTATTTTTGTCCCTTTTTAATGGTAGTAAAGCTAAATTTTCCATGAGAAGGTAGTGAAATATAAGAAAATAGATGGGGGAAAAACGTAGAAGGCGGTTAATGACTTCTATGGGAAAGATAATGAAAATTCAAGGCATGAGTAAATAAAATATCTTAAGGTTTTGATGGATTTTCATGGAAAATAAATAGGAAAATCCTAGGAATTCTTGTGGAAAATTTCAGTTCTAACAGTGGCTCCGTCTGGGGATGAATGATTGTGAGATCATTGCAAGGATCCAGATCTTTGGAGATTAGACCAAACATTATGATGAGAGCAAGTGGAGATGAACATGATCCTAAACTACTGTACATGGAAAAAAAAGATCAAATAAGGGATTCCAGGATTTTCCATGTACTGGCAATTTCCTGTATCCTTTTCTTCCTATACTACTGTGCATGGAAAATTTACAAGAAGTCCTCTCCAAGATTTTTCCATGCACTGGCACCCCTTGATCCTCTATGAATTTTAAGAGAAAAATTTCTTCAAAAATTGCCCGTGTACAGGAAATTCTTGCTCTTCACCACTCATACTTTGTAAATAATATGAATCCTCTCCTTGCTTGCCAATAATAACAAAAGGTCCTAACCACAGTGCCTGAAAGTTTCCATGTTTTCCCTTCTCTTGGCATCTAGCATTCCACATCAATACTAGATCATCTTTTTCAAATTTTCTACTTCTTGCTTTTTTTTCAAACAAATATTTCATTTGTACTTGCAACTTCATGTTCTGGTTTTGAGCTGTTCTTCTTACTTCATCAAGTTCTGCAAGTTGCTCCATTCTCTCCTCCATTGGTTCAGGAACATCCATATCTTCTTGAAGGATAAATTTGTAAACTGGCAGTAAATTTTTCAAAGGCATCCTAGCCTGTGTTCCATAGACTAATTCATATGGGGATTTCCCAATTGCCCTTTTGATAGTAATTATGTCTGCCCATACATCCAATCTTAACTTTGAATCCCAAGATTTTTTGTTCTTACCGAGCATCCTTTTTATGATTTTTAAAAGACTCTTGTTGCTAGATTATGCTTGACCATTAGCTTGTGGATGATATGGGGCAGAATAAGAAACGTTGATACCATATGTCTTACAAAATTTTTTGAACTCATCAGACCTGAAACACATGCCATTATATGTAATCACTCTTAATGGTGTACAGAATCTATTAATAATGTTATCCATTAGAAAGTTGATCACAACTTTACTTGTTGCTTGCTTGGTTGGGATTGCCTCTACCCATTTGGTGAAGCAATCAGTGGCCACTAGTATCCACCTATGTCCTCCACTCGACTTCTCTTGAATTTCTCCAATGAAATCAATTCCCCATTGGTGAAAAGGGGCTTCAACCTGCATAGGTCTAAGCGGTAGAGCTCCCTCATACTTCATTTTCCCAGAGAACTTTTGGCATGCCTCACACTTCCTTACATATGAAAATGAATCATTAAAAACTTTTGGCCAGTAATAACCATCTCTGAGGATTTTATGTGCAGTTGTCTTTGCTAAATAATGTCCTCCACAGACTCCTTCATGCATTTCTTTTAGAACATGATCAACCTCTGATTCATCCAAACATAACAGCAGCATTCCATCCTTGTTTTTCCAGAATAGATCTCCTTCTATAAATACATATTTTGAAGCCTAAAGTTTTAAAGTTCATTTTTGGTTATCACTGAGTCCCTTGGGGCATTTTGTGTTCCTAAGGTAATGCATGATGTCTGTGTATCAGGGTGTATGCTCAATGCTTGTGATTGCATTTTCTTCTCCTTGTACATTGCAGATTTGATTTGCCTCAATGTTTGTTTCTGCCATCAGTTTGGCCAATCTTTGGCCCCTTACCAGTTTAGTAATCTGTATTTCCATATCAAATTCCTGAATTTTGTTAATCCACTTACATCTTTTCCCTATCACTTATGATTGTTTCAAGATGTCTTTGATTGCTGCGTGAGGAACATATGCAATTACTTTGGCTCCAACAAGATACGGCTTGAAAGCTTTTGTGGCCTTTACCAGTGCAAAGGCTTGTTTTTCCATTATGTCATACTTCAATTCTGATCCCTGAAAAGATTTACTAAAGAAAGATATAGGTGTCTCATGACCATCCTCATTTTTCTGTAACATGACAGCATCTATTGTATGCAGGGAAGCAAATGAAAATATCTGAAAAGGCTTTGTGAAATCAGGAGACTTGAGGGCAGGGGCTTCCTTAATGGCCCTTTTAATGGATACAAAGGCTTCCAATGCTTCTGGGGTCCATTCAATCTTTTTTCCTTTCTTTAACATTTTTGATATGGGTTTGACAATCTTAGAAAAGTTGGATACAAATCTCCTAAAAAAATTAATCTTCCCAAAGAATGACTGGATGGCTTTCACATTTCTAGGGACATGAACTTTATATATAGCCTCAACTCTCTCAGGATCTATCTTAACTCCCTCTTTAACAACAAAATGACACTTCTTAGGGTTCAAACTGATGCCATATTCTAAAGCTTTAATGAATATTTTTTCAAGGTTCCCTATATGATCTTCAACCCTTTTTGAGTAAGCCATGAGGTCATCCTGATACACCACCATTATAGCATTGATCAAATCAGCAAATGCTAAGTCCATAGCCCTTTGAAATGTTGCTCCTGCATTGGTGAGACCAAAAGGCATTCTCACCTATACATGTGTTCCCCATGGGGTTGTGAAGGTTGTTTTATATTGCTCACATTCCTTGACCTTAACCTAGTTATAACCAGAAAAACCATCCATCATAGACAGCAACTCACATCCAATTACCTTATGCAAAATGGCTTCCATGTTAGGCAGTGGGTAGTTATCTTTAAGAGATGCTACATTCAAATTTCTGAAATCTACACACAGTCTTATATCTCCATTTTTCTTTCTAATAGGAACAAGGTTTGACACCCATGTTGAGTGCCTCACAGGTTTGATAATACCTCCATCTCTAAGCTTGGTCAATTCTTCCTGCATTTTTGGTTCCAGAGTGGGGTTAATGGGCCTTTGTTTCTATCTAAATGGCTTTGCATTTGCTTTCAATGGAATTTCATGCTGAAATAAATCCTCCCTATATGCCTTGAGGTCTTCATAAGACCATGCGAACACATGTTTATACATTCTCAATAATGAAATCAGCATTCTTTGGACAGTAGAGCTTATCTTTTTTCCAATATATACCTTCCTTGGTGATAGTTCGGTCCCCAAGTTTACTTCTTCAATATCTCCCCTTTTTGCTGATGCTTGTTTCATAAGGGATTGATCACTTCCATCGTATACTCTTTCCAAAGCTACCAATCCCTTGGGAATTTTATTAGTCTTAAGTTGCAAGACTTTCTTTCCAAACACTGTCTCTTCTCCATTTATTTCTTCCACAAACACATTGAAATCAATTTCTTGAGCCTCATACTAGTCTATACATTGAAGGAACTTCAAAAGTTCAGTGTCATCATTGAAAACCTGTCAACTATATACATTTTTAGGTACTGCAAGTCTTGTTTTGAATTCTACTTGGGAGACTCTTGCTAATGTGATATCATCTTGTTTCAATGCTATATTTGCCAAGAAATCTGCCATTATGTTTTTTGACCTGTCTACCCATTCAATGGGAAAAGCATCAAATAGTTCAATTGTATCCCATATCACAGTTCTGTATTGTTTTAGTCTTTTATTTTTTGCTATATATTTTGATCTAATCTGAGATACAACCAATTCCAAATCACCAAAAACTGTCAAGACTTTGATCTTGTGTTTTACTGCTAAATTCAATCCAGTCAATAAAGCCTCATATTTTGCTACATTGTTTGTACATTCAAATGCTAACAGGAATGAATATTTATAAGTTGAACCATCAGGAGATATAAAAACTATACCAGCTCCATTTCCCTCTTGGCTGCAAGCTCCATCAAAGTACATTTTCCATATTCCTTGTTGATTTTCAAAAATATTTTGATCAATTGGATCTTTACTTTCCAACTCGGGCTGAGATAGTTCCACTCTAAAGCTTCCCAGATCAACATCACAGAAACAATTTAGTGGTTCTTGAGGAACATATTCAACAATTTGGTTCATTCTAGGCTCTCTATACAATTTTACATCTTCCCCTTTTACTGGTATGGTGGCGTGTGACAAGTCAAACTATACATTGCCTCCTACTGCAGCAGTCCATTGTCTTGATAGAAGCATCCCAAACTGAGGTGGTGTGTCAATCATAGTTATGTCAATAATGTAAGATACTTGTGGGTAAGTTTCCAACCTAACTTCCACATTTTTCATGATTCCCGCAACTAGGACAGGCCTGCTATCCATAGCGTAACATTTACCTCCCTCCACATCTACCCATAAACCAAGTTGCTTCATTACCCCTACTGGCATGATATTCATAGAAGCACCAGAGTCTATCATGCAATTTCTTACTATTTTTCCGCTTATGAGTAAAGTGGTGAAAAATGGGTCAATTTGTGGTGTGTTTATCAGGCAAGCTTCTGGGATGTTTACCTCCTTTTTATTATTTATCTCTAAGACCTCTTTGTTCCTAGGGCTTTGATTTCCATTAGAAATTAGTTGTATGTTACTTTCCCTATATTCTTTGATTTTCATCATTTCAATCAAGGGCACAGACATTTTCAATTGAGAGAGAGCTTGTATAAAATCAAAAGATGTACCTTCGGCTTTGATTGCCCTTTTAGATTTAGTGCATTCTCCTTTGTTTTCTTCTTTCTCCGGTTTTGATGTTTGATCTAGCTCTCATTTTTCAATGGGAGGTTTCTTGCTTTCCTCCTTAGGGGATCCCTTTTGTTCTCTAATGTCTAGTTTATTATCAATCCCTTTTGATGTCTCATTTGATGCCTTTTTATTTCTTATGAATATCCCCCTTGGGACACCTTCATCTTTATTTACTGTTTTGTTTCTCAAATGATATTTTCTTCTGGCATCCTCAACTGCTGCAATTGTCAATCTTTTAATCTCCTCTTCACTAGGTCTTCTTATATTACATCTATTAGTCTGGCTCAATGCAACATGGGGGTCTTGATCGCTTTCATTTTCCTCATGGTCAGAGAAAACATGCTGCTCTGCCATGTGAACATTGTATTTTTGGTGGTCCACATTGTATTCATATCCTTCATCTTTTGAGGATGCATATTCCTGCTCCAAAGGGTTAAGAATGTGGGATGTTAAATATAAATTCTGGTCTTCACCACCATCATTTTCTGGTATATCTTCCTCTGGTATTGACTGAGTTGTTACACAATGTTCAGAGGAATGTGCTGCATAGCAGACTGAACACCAGGGACTTTTATCTACCATGTATGCCCCTTTTCTTTTTAATGGATCGGGTGTCTCTTTATTTCTAGGTCTCTCATTCATTGGTTTCCCATCTTTCCAATTGGTATTATAAGGCATGGCATGCAAACTCGGTCTCTCATTCCTATATGTGTTCTCTTGCCTATTTTGGGGAACATATTGGGGAGTTCTAGGATTTTCCCTTTTAGAAAACATCCCTGGAGCTTTTTTGTTATTTTCTATAGTTAAGGATATCTTTTGGGCCTCAGCTAGATTCCTAGGATCTCTATTTCTTACTTCATATCTTGTCTTAGGATCGAAGGCTTTCAAATAGACACTCAACACAGCAGGATCAATCAACTTGGATGCCTGAGGTATTTTATTATGTAATTTAACAAACCTTTGGTTAAAATCAAAGGCTGACTCATTTTGACATTTTTGGATATTCATTAACTCGTGTAAGGCAAACTTTGATGCACACTGATTCCCATATTGTTGAAGAAACAGATCATGAAATATTTGAATGGAATAAATAGATGTTGTCGGTAGGCTATTAAACCAGTCCCTGGCATCCTCAACCAATGACATCATAAATAATCTCATTTGTACATCCTCATACTACATGTCCAAGTCCTGAATGACTGTTTTAAAATTTCTCAAATGTTCCTCAGCTGTAACTGCATTACTTCCTATGAATTTAGGGACTAAGTTCCTCCAATTGCTGTCCAGGGGGTAAGGGAAAATCTGAAATCCAGCAAGATCAAATTGCCTAATCATAGTTGTGCATTGTGGGGGAGGATTTTGGTACTGTTGGTGTTGGTAGAGTAGGTTATTATTTCCCACGTATTGATGGCCTTGTGGGGGTATATACTGCTGATAAGGAGGTGGCTGAATATTTCGGTGTTGTGGTGGAGCATTTGTGTTTCTATTATGATTCCTTGGTGGATTTCGGTGGGCTTGTGGGGAATTTGATGGCTTCCTATTATTGTTCTTATGAGGAGGGGTATATTTGGTTGAATTAGCCATTGGTGTTTTGATCTGAGCTTTGGGTAACTTCATCCTTCTTAATTCTTCTATTGCTTGAAGTTCTTGCTCATACTCTACCCTTAATCTTTTTGCATTTCACCTAATTTGCTCCAACCGTGCATCTTCTTCATCTCATGCCGTGAGTTCATGATTTTCTTTGAACGTCTGATCATACTCAAGACCTCCTTCATAGAGGTTTTTTCTCTGCTCAAATTCAAACTCTTTTCTTTTTCTAGCTTCAAACTCAGCCATATGCTCATCATCTTTTTCAAGGTTTACCTTGTGGGAAGGATTTCTCCTCTCCTCAGGAGTGTGAAGCTCCTTAGACGGACTTTCTTCGTTTTCAAGCGTATCATATGAATTGTATGTTTCCAATGATTTTGACACTTTGTTTTTTGTTGTTGTGTCCAATTCATTGAATGCTTTCTTGCTCTGATTATTTTTGTGATTTGAATTTCCTTTATTATCAGGACCGTCCCCCTCCTTGTAGAAAGATCTCCTTTCTTGCATGTTACGAGAAATTGTGATGGTCTGAAATCTAGGTTGATTCCTTTCTGATTTGTATCTTATTGTGTCAGTCTCAATACTTTTATTCATTCAGAGTCGCCACCCACTTTTTCTAAAAGTGAGAAATGATTTTGTGGTTATCTTACCCAGCGGAGTCAATTTCTTTCAAATTTCAGTTATGGTTTTCTTTAGTGACTTTAAATGGAAAGGCTATCTACTACCAGACAATTCTCTAGTTTTTTCCTTAGCAGAGTCGCCAATTTGTTGGGTCTCAAAAACGCTGGTTGAATGAACCACAAGAGGTTGCCACACTCTCACTATGTTTTTGGTCAACAAACAAGGCCAACCTGTATGGTTGAACCCTCTACTCTTAAGGCTCTGCTAGACCTAGGCGGGTGCACCTATACGAGTGACACAGATTTTGAATTATGTTTCCTACTTGATCTAACTATCCACAAATGGTAATTTGATAGTGGAAAGAATATGATCCTAACTTGGTATGAATTGTATAAGGTATGAATTAATATGTTTAATTAAGAGATGTCAAATGAAATGGGTAGAACTGATGTAATCTAAATAGGGGAGACCGGTGCCTTGTTGGGTAAAACAGAGTCAAATGAAAGCTTTAAATGAATGGTTTCTATTTGGCAGGAATTCTAATTATTTGGCATATGATATCTAGCCTATAACTTGTATAAACATGCAGGGATGTAACTATCAAACTCTTAATGATCCAAATGATAATTTCCAGATTACTGTGAATGACTTGAAGGAATTAATCTTTGCTTGAAAGAACCAACCAATCACATCACACAAATATAGCAAATGTTTACTGATAAACTGAGAATATACTTGATATGCCAATTTAAATAATAAAGAAACATCAACCTTGGAGACAACTTGATAATATTTCAATTAACTTCAACAAATAATTGATACCAGAATAGTGCCACAATATTAAATTCCATTCATCTAATCCTTCAAAATTTATACATGCATCATAATCTCCTTGAATATCATTCTGAAAATACTTACAACAATTTTTTATTTCTAAAATCTATCTCCCTAATCTCTCCTTGTCCTTTAGATTTTTACAAATACTTATACATTTCATCTCAAGGGTCGTGACCCTTCAATTTTCTAATTATGGTCATTCACATTCTTCATAGTTTAAATAAAACATTTAGTTAACTGCCTTGTCGGCAAATAAATCACCTTAAACTATAGTCGAGCTTTTAATTTTTCTCACTTTATACCTTTTCCCGCCTTTATTTTACTTTAAATTTTACTGCAAGCTTTCCTTGGTATTTACAGCTCTACCATGGGCTTTGACTTTTCTCCCGTGGTATGGTGGTCCTTGGCCCCACACTAACCATCGCAATTTCCATCGTCACTTACCGTGCTACCGCGGGGTTTGACTTTTCTCCCGCAGTATGGTGGTAACTGTTAGCCGCTTCCCTCCTTGCCTATCGCTCTACCATGGTCTTCATGTTAACTGTGTGCGGTATAGCGGTAACCGCTAACCGTTGACTGCTTGCCTTCGATGATAATTTACCGTGGTCACCGTGGTCTCGATTTTAACAGCTACGGTATAGCAGTAACTGCTCACTGACTGCTACCCATCAACTGTCTTTGCTTGCTCGCCCACTGAACATTTGCTAACCTTTTACCGTGCTACCATGGTCACTGGCTTGTCTGCCAGTGGTACCACGATAGACTTCCTTCACTGTCTGTTGACCACTACCGCGGTCACCATGGTCTGTGGTGTAAACGTGTGCGGTGGTGCGGTAAACATTTGCTGCATGTTCATTAGCCACCACCGCCATACTGCGGTTTAATTTTGGGAGACCACGGTAAGGCGGTAAAAGCTTATATAGTAAAATTTAAAGGGGCGGTAAGGGTTATAAGTTATTTTTGGCCCTTTTGAATGGCGGTAAAGCTAAATTTTCCATGAGAAGGTAGTGAAATATAAGAAAATAGATGGGGGCAAAGTGTAGAAGGCAGTTAATGACTTCTATGGGAAAGATAATGAAAATGTAAGGCATGAGTAAATAAAATATCTTAAGGTTTTGATGGATTTTCATGGAAAATAAATAGGAAAATCCTAGGAATTCTTGTGGAAAATTTCAGTTCTAACAGAACTATCATGAACCCCCTACTATATTAGGCCATGTAAAGAATGCACGAGAAGACAAAGTATAAATAAAATTTGGAACAACATGGAAGGGAAACCTAAACTCTCCCAATGCATTGCATCATCCCCATTTTGTCAAAATTCAATCACAAACATGGAAGAATGATGATACAAACATAAGAAGGTTTACAACATAAATGCCATGCCTGTATCCAACCACCAACAGGGGTGATGAGGGTCATCTAAGCACACATAGCATGATTACGGGGGGAACACATCACAATACACACATATCTAATCTAAACATAAAGAAGAGGTCTCCCCTAACACTGATCGACCAAGAGGTAATCAACTTCCCACTCTAGATCATCGTAGAGGGGAGGAGGACGAGCCTGCAATGGAAGAATGTTAAGGAGAGGAACTTCTCACCCTCTCGCAACAAGGGCTAAGGAAGAAGGACCTGCAAGGTCTCCTTCACTCAAATCTTGTGGGTCTAAGATCAACGACTTTGCGAAGATTGTTGAGAAGGTCAAAACTTCATCCACCGAGTTAAACATGCACCGAGCAGGAGTTCTATGTTTCACCTCAATGGATAGATAATATTGTACCTGAGGTTCACCGAGCAACTCAGGAGTAGTGAAAAACTCAGGAGAATCCAGGACTAACTCCCTTACTACGACAAAAAAATTCAACACAGGGCCACCTTTCATAGAAGGTGGACTCCTCTTACGACCACTCTCTACCTTCTTCTTCATCGGGGGAGGTGAACTCCCCACAGAGGAGGCAAGAAGGGCGGAGAAAGAGGAGGAAGGGAGAACCATAGTAGATACAACTAAGGTGTTAGTCATATCTATGGGTTTCAGGAAAGGTGGGATATCTAGAACGGATGTCAACAAAGGTGGCTCCATTGAAGGAGCGATGAACACCTGAACCTTTTTAGGGTCAAGCGCATTTGCACTCGCAACAGAAGTTGGGAGTGATACAGAGATGGTTTGAATGGAAATAGAGGGGAGGAGAGAGGAGGACATGGTAGGAGGCCCTGATATAGGGGCGTTCATATCCTCTTCATTCCTCTGTAAGACGGCCTACTCAACCAAGAGAGCATTTTACTGGCACTTGCGCTCGTGCAAAAGGTGATTCCTGCGACTCTTTAAACTAGAGGTTGGAGGTTGTGAAGGAATGGAAATCTCCTACTCAACCATGGGAGTGTCCTCCAGAGCTATTTCGAGCGGAAGGATAGACTCTTAAATGGGAGAAGGAGGAGCAAGCTCAAAAATAGTATGGGGAACTAGCTCTAACGCCTCGACATCGAGCCTTTTCCCGTTCACTACCTTAGGAGCAGAAATGGTAAGAGGCCCCGGAGGCCAGGACATAGAGAATTCCCCATGAGATTATTTCTACCTACCATACCGAACGGGCCTACGCTCCATGGGTAGGACAGGAGGCTTGAATGTGAGATGCTTGGACCTTCGCCGAGCGAGAAGCATAGGATTTTCTTGCAAACACAAGACAAAAGTGAATGGTTTCACATTAGAGCGACAGGAAGCGTCAAGCTAAATAGTGGAAGAGGAAGAAGGAGGATCTCGGGACCGCTTCTCTTCTTCTCTTCTACGTGCCTTAGCGGCATCACTATCAGCTTTCAAGAAGGCCCTATGTGAAATAGCATAAGGCGAAGGAGGGTATCTCACTTTTGGCCTAGAATGTCCTTTCTTGTAATTTTGATATGTGCGATATAGGAGGTCCTTCCTAGGCGGGAGAGGACCAACAGGTGCAGGCCAAAAGTGATCCAAGGTATAGCTGCCACGTGCAACCGATGGTCTATAACCGGTGTCATGGACAACATGTGTTGAACCCCAATGAGAAAACTTCAAAAAATTATGCACAATCAAGGGAACTACATTCATAACTACCATCCAGAGGATACCTAACTTCACTCTGAAGAGTTCAAACCCTAGGATGATGCCAAACATAAGGTTCACAGACTTAGGTCTGACGAGAACCGATAGGATAATACTACCTATAGGAGGTACGAAAAGGCTTTTGTGCATGCAGATAGTACTCATAGGTGCATCATATCCATATTTATGTAGAAAGTTGATTAACATGATCTCCTCAGTTATAATGTTTACTTGAGACGTCAGATCAATGAGAACACATACCACGGTATTCCCATTTATCCTCATAGGAATATAGAGAGCAGATGGTTTCCCATTAAAGCCCATTGATAGGTCCTGTGAAGTGAAGGTTATATCCTTACTAATTCTCACAGGCTCCACGAGAGCAATAGGTTGATGCAGGAGAGAGGCCATCACGTACACTAAATGATACTTTCACATAGCCTCCTAAAGGTTACAGGATAAGGTAGTGACCCAATTAAGGTTTCATTACACAAAACTTTCAGAACCTTCCAACTATGCTTACTAAGGGTTGCAGGTTGGGTTGCAAGGTGAAAGTCTCACAACACTAACACTGATCCAGGTGGATCTTTAGGACCTAAAATTGAAGTGTTCCAGTTTCTCTCGGAAGTAGTGCCATTGCGTAGAGCACAGAATTTTGAATCCGGCGCAACTTGAACAGGCGAAAAAGGAGTCTGTTTGCTCAAGTTACGTGCAGTCAAAGTTCGGTCAAAGGTTGGTCAACTCAACTATCAGGGACGAGAAAAAAGGTGGAAAATTCATCATCACCAAATTGGTTGAAGTTGGCGTCATCGCGAAGATCTCATCGAGACCTTTCCAACGGCGTTCGTTTCGTGCAAATCGGACGTCGTGTACGCGAGTTAGAGCCAGTCAAAGTTTTTGGTTGACCGAGGTACAAGTGGCATGGTTGCTGATGTCAACATGACGTCATCGTGCTGATTTGGCAGATGGGCCATTGTACGGATGATGGCGTGGACCAATGTGGTCTTGACATGTGGCAGTCCGTACTATGATGACATCATCATTTCCACTACGGCGGATGACGTGGACCAATTAGGTGTGGACACATGTCCACTCGTTGATGTGGCACGATGACTGGACAGGTGACGTGGAAGGCTAACTGGGCAGCATGGCGGACCATTCCACTCTTGACACATGGCAGGCGGATGATGTGGCATGGTGACGAGACACCGACGTGGCAGATGACGTGGCTCCATCTGGCGGTGAGCTGATTTGTCCGTTTGTTGAAAATGTATGGGCGAGAGTTTTGAACCGCAGACCTCCGATTTACATGGTAACCGCCAGCCGTTATGCCATACACTCCGACCCAAATATGTGCATGGTGGACTTTTTCTTTGTTACAATTCCGTTGGAAATTGTATGGCCGGCAGGAGTTGAACCCGAACCGGTCGGGTTATAAAATAATTGCCCACCAATAAGCCACCGAAAATGGTTATATGTACGTAGCACGGGTTTTATATAATGAGTTGTTAGGCCCGAATGCCTAAATAACCAATTATTGGTTATTAAAAACAAACCCCTAACCTCAATAGCCCAAAAATGATAAAGAATGAAGGGCTTAGAATATTTAGAAAGGGGATTTTGTTTTTATTTTGCTTTTATTGGGAGATGGAGTTGTTTTTAGGAGATATGGGGAAATTTTGTAAATCATATGGTTTTCTACCATATCGGGTAAACTTCAAGTATAAAAGGGAGGAGTCTTGGAGTGTTTTTCATCATCCATTAGTTGATCATCACTTCCTAAGATGATCCATCAGTTGATCATTCTCCATTGTATTCCTTTTTCTTGGTCTTTGAGAGGCTTTTTGTGAGAGAATTTCTTAGAGGGAATTAGGAGAATATTTGAGTTGTGATCTATTGATGTTCTGAGTCTTGTAGTAGATCCTATTAGGCAAAGTTTTCTTCCTCTTTGTTAGTCATCCCTAGCCTTGAGAGCTTTTGAGAGGGGTGTGAGTGAGAGACTTTTTATATGACTTTGTGGAAAGGCTACAAGATATTGTAAAGCAGTGTTACAAGAGGCTTGTGGAGATTGTACTGCGTTTCAGAACATTTTCAATACATTGGTCACTCGATTGAGCTCGACCCGGAGACGTAGTCACGTTGTGGCGAACTCCGTAATCAAATTGGTGTCTTCTTGTCTCTCTCTTGATTCTATGTTTTGAATTCCTTCTGATTAATGTTCCTGCTACTTCATTGTTGATGTCTTTATTCCTTTGTTCATAATCACTTAAGCAACATTTGTCATAGATCCCTTCCGCTATACGGATCAAACACCTACTATGCTCCTAGGATACAAGGAAAGGAAATTTCAGTATCACAAAATGGAACCAAAATGGTTCACGTCAGGTTCACCAAAAACTTAGGAGAGGGGGACCAACCACATCAAGGCCCCAGGTCATGGAGGGTCGAGAGTAGTAGGTTACCCTAACTTACCTCAGCTTAAGAGAGTGTTAGGAAGTGCAGGATGAGAATGATGAGGACTATGAGGTCCTCCGATCACTCTACATACCCGAGACTCGAGATGGGGCTAGGTGAGTCATTTTTTTGGATCAACTCTATGTCTCAAATAGCTCTTTGTCCAAGGATGAAAGCACAGATTCAGAATGACAGCATGACATGTTGGCGTCTCTTAGGTGCCTTGGCATCTGTATAGCCAGAGGACCAAAAAAGACAAGTTCAAACATTGGAAAATAGACTAACAACCTAGCTAATGGTTTTTAGGGGAACAAAATAACACTATGAAATAAGAAATGTATGGACGAATATGATAAAACAATTAGATTAATGCTAGGGTGAGAAGAATGGTCTCATAGAAAAGCTTGTTCGCCAACTAGCTCCAAAAACACTTCCACCTACACACAAGAGAGAGGAAAATTGTTGGGGGGTTGTATAGGGATCTGCCTTAGTCAGACCCCTGTTTTGGTGTTTCTACCTCCACGGATAGCCAAGTTTGCAATGATAGAGAAATGGTATGGTAGAGAAATGGTATGATAAAGAAAGGAATAAAGCAAAGAACACTAAAGCACTATAAAACGGTAAATGTGCTTACTCAACTAAATAATAGAGGAGAGGAGTAGAAAGCTTACCACCTCCACCAAGAGCTCTCAAGGCTAATGAGGGAGAAATGAGAGGACTCAAGCCTCTGTTGCAATGGTTTTGTTCCACACTTGCTCTACTAAGTTAATGGAGTGATGTAGTTACTGCTATGGAGTGCAAGAGTGTTGCTTATATGCTTCAAGTAAATGCTAGAATGATTGGAGAGTGATCAAGTTTAGTGATTAGAGCTTCTCAAGAGATCATGAAGAGCTAAGAGAGACCAAATAGATGATGAAGAGGTGAATTTTAAGAAGGAGATGAAAGAAACAGCCATATTTGGGGCAGTCAGCCAAATAGTGCATTACAAGTCGACCCCCAATGGGAAGTGTAACACCTCTGCAAGCTCCAGTTGCAAGAATCTACTAGGGACATAAGCGCACCGCGCAGATGTCTGCATGCCACATGGGCATCCCCGACACTTACTCCTTTGTTGACGCTCAAAATAGACGAAAAGTGGAGTCTTACGTGGAATTTTGCCTTCGAGTTTGGTTTTCTAAAGTGTGGAAGGGAAAAAGTGGAATTTTCCTAGGTGGTGTAAATTCTCTCCTATACAATAATTTCCCAAAAATTACATTCCACAAGAAGACATTCAAAACTTGAATTTGAATTGAATTAAAATTCCACCAAAAACATATTAAAAATTGGGTCTTGGCACTTAAGGAGGACCCATTCACCCTTGGGTGAATGGGTCATAAGACCTAAATCCAAGACACACAATTTCCAAGGTGTTTAGATTAATAATGGAAATTGTTTAATGTCAATTTCCCTTTTAGAAAGTGGGAATAATAAGGCTTAGAAATGCAAAATTTAGACAATTAAAATCTTAATTAAGTCCAATTAATTAAGGGGATGCAAACATAGTGTGAAAATGTAAAGGAGTACATTTTTCTACACTACACACATGAACACCCTCAAACAATATTTTGACACAAGGGATCCAACTAGAGATTTCTCATATCATTTATCAATAGTGGATGAGATAGGGTCAAATCCACAAATAGGAATAAAGCATAAAGAAATGAGACACATTAAAATGGGGTGCAAACACTTAGAAAATGTGATTTTTTTGGATTAATACGAGATGCATTTGTTTGAGAACATATATGTAGAGATTAGCACATTATTATGTGGGGATCAAAACATTTGTGAATTCTTATCTTCTATTAAATCATTTCTTATTCATATAATATTTCTAGATTACATCATGTGGTTAAGAGCAACACAAATAAAATGACAAGTCTAATTATTTCATGATTTATACTAAACAGTCACAAAAAATTTAATCAAGTACAATTTATAAATCTTAAATTAAAATCAACAAATCTTGTTGAAAGTTGTTTCAACATGTGTTGGGGAGAGTTTTGTTTGTTTGTGTGTTGCATTTTCCTAATTAACAAATATGTATATGGAAGCAAGCAAGAAATATTTAACTTTTATGTTTGACAAAATGCATTTATAGATGCAATAATTATAGATAGTGTACAATATCATTCTCTTATTAAGTTTTAAACCCTTTTGATAAAATAGTTTAATTTAGTTTCATAAATTCCCCTTCCACCCACCCTCACTACTCTCTGCCCCCACTCTCCACCTCCCCCACTCCCTCTCCCCTCACCCATTTCTTTTTAATCCATCTTTAAAAAAAAATTAAATATATAAATAATAAGTGTAATGTCAAAAGTACTAATCATATATTTTTTAACTTATATAAAAATCACATTATTAATATAAAAATATTAACTATTTTTCATTCATATATTTTTATAATATTAATGAAAGATTGTAAGGTATTTCTATTAAGACATAAGAATTAATTTGTAAATATCTATTTTTATATATTATTTAGTTTAATAATAGAAGATAAATCTTCACGAATATAAATAAAACAATTATTTATTATTTTTAATAAAAATAAGATGTAAAATTATAATTGAATATTTAATCAAAATATAATTAGCCGATAGGTTATATATTGCATGAGCTTTGACCTAAAACAAGTCTCACGTCGTGGAACAACCATGGTTCCCTGTCAAAATTTCATGGATTGTTGTTTAACTCCGTTGATATCAAGTCATCTGAGTTGGGTGGGCTATGTGGTTGTAAGCGGCTATCCTATTGTGTCCTGAAGTGTGTCGTCATAGAATACAGATGGAGCCACAATGATGAAAATGTACTTTCCACTTCAACTAAAAATATCAACCTCCATTCACCATAAATTTGCATCTTCTACATTTATTGATGTTGGAAAATATCTGATAAGCCACTACCGATTATCCCTACAAGAAGAATGTTGCGATTAACCACAAACACATGGCTTTCATCGAGACTACTACTGGAAGGATATACTTTAGTCGAACCAAATTGTAGAGACTACATAGATTGCAGAGGACATACCAGGAAAAGGATTTTAAACAGTGGTACTTCCCATCCTCCAGCTTTCATTGTAGTTAATATCTTGCTCTTCTATTCTATCATTTTCTCGTCTGTCGCTTCCTTCCAGATTGTATTTTTTTAGTGATCCATGAATTTGATTGCCGCCATTGGTTTCCCTCCTCCAATCTCTTGCTCGCTGGTATTGACCTTTTTTCTTTCGTTTGGAACATAAACCTAAATTGTCGCCTTATTTTTAAAAAACAAAATCCACCCAACATGAGCGAATTCTCTACAAAAAAATCAGTCTAAAATTTAACTTATAAATAGCGTTTCAAAGTATTGAGTTTTTCTCTGAAAATAAGCTCGTAGACATGTTTATGTTGTGGAGTATTATTTTGGTGTTGTTAATACATCTGGAGTTGGAAATTTTATGTGTATATAGAAAGCATCTTTTATCTATTATGGATTTAGTATATTCCTGTATAAATTTGAATAGCTTTCATATGGTTTTTTTATTGGGTTTTCTATTTTTTGTAGATTTGGTCACATAAAATATCTTTGTTTTGATTTTTGTTTCTAATATCATTGAATCAGCCTCGTGCCATTTAGCATTGATCCTGATGCATTAGATTAACCTTGTGTCATTTACCACTATTCCTAATAACACTGTGTCAAACTCATGTCATCCACCATTGTTATTTTAAGTTCATAGCATTTTCATATTGAACACATTTGTGGTTGGATAAATGCTAGTTGTCTACGAAATCCATTCTTTATCTATTATAAACCTTTGGTTTGAATCTTGAATGTCCTTTGGTCATGCTAAGGTGCTCTGCCACCTAGGCTACTTGTCCTTGTGGCTTCATTCCTAATGAAAAACCCCTCTAAGGTAACACATTCTAGGCTTATATTCTTTCTTTAATGCAACATTCGTGCCTTCTATCAACTATTATATCTAAAAAATGGTCAAGATTCCATAAATATTTTTGTCAATTATTTACATTTTTAAAACCTAAATGGAGTTAAAGCTCTGGAAAATGTTTGCAACAACAGTTCTGGAAGTTGTAAAAAAGAAACTATCCTCAACCTTTTCTGTCATAGATGACATTCTTGTACGATATTCAGTGCCAGTACCATTGAGGACCATCATCAGACATGATGCCTTCAACCTCATGTGCCCTCGATTATAGTTGGATGCCACTCTCTGGCATAGTAGAAAAGAAATGGGGTAGTTTTGGAAAGCAAGTAGCCTTTTTAAATACTGAATCTTCTGACAGCTAATTTGAAGACAAATCTTTAACTATCTTGTTATATACGTCAATTTTCTTCATGTTCAGATAAAATATTTACATCCAAAGGACCAAAACAATATTGATCTAGATTGTGACATGGAATTCCTTCGAGGTAGTTTTGCAGGCAAGTTGTTGACCATCAATTCCCAACTACATTAACTTCTAGAGTTAGGGGTTTGTCGCCACTGTACTATTACAAATGCTTTTCTCTGATAATCATGATTTCCCTAGCAAGGAACAATGTCAGGAGTAGATGGCAGGTTGGCAATCCAAAGGAACTCGGTGAGTGGGACATGTTGCCCAGTAATATTAACAATCTCTCCTCCTACCAATGATTGCAAGTGGTGTGAATGCTTTTCTATTTTATGGTATTTGCAGATTTTTAATATGCTTAGGCATTCATAGACTTATCCTCAGCTTTGTATGACATGACCCCATAAGTTGTTACTTTCCTAGCTACTTTCAAGTAATAGATATCTTGTCTACAAAAATTAATTCTGACAATCAGAATTTCTGCATTCAATTCCTTACATTTCTCCATGGAAAACTTGAGCAAGCTTGTAACTATATATAGTTTAAATAGCTCAGAGATCTTGTTCGGGATGCTGACGTGTTCCAAGATGACTGACAAGATTAAAATAATTTTCCCACAGCCTCTGAGAAGTACAATATTTTGAGAAAAGGTTTTGCTTCAATAAAATAGAGGTTAGAGAATCGAATTAGTGGTTGTTTGTCTTACATCATTGACATATCTATACTAGATACCTCAACCTCTCTAAATACATTTTTCCTTGCATCCAAGGCTATGAAGATTCTATAGCTAGAATTTTTGAATCCTCAAAATATTGCACTTCTCTAAAGCCTACAACTCAATCTTTTGTTATTTACCCATGTCATATTAGAAAAATGAGGTACTCGAATAGTTCATGCATGAAATAGGATTTTCCAGGGCACCTGCCTCCTTGAAATTGAGAAGCTCATGAAATGCTCAACACACTACCATGTGAACAAGCACTCTATTGAACAAGAAAACATAGATGTAGATCCCATCTTCTTGCAAGCCACATGGTGGTTCGATTAATGGATATTTATAGTTCACAATATGCACATTCACCATGTACCTCATGCTTATGGAGGTGTTTTGAATACATCACTGAGACTAGTAAAAGATAAAACTTGCAGAGCCTTGGTTACTCATCTCACTAAAACATGAAATAATGAGTCATCTAACCTAACAAGTATCGGGCTTGTTTTTCATGAGTCTCAAAATAAAATCTTCTATTGTAGGTTCATCTAATTTCATTAATTTAGAAATCAGAGGTCGTACATGAACAGATTCTGATCATGAGTTTACAAGGTTAAAAATAGCTCAAAACAAAATCTTGTTACTAGACTATAATATACACTCTTGGATAAAAGACTAGAAATTATTAGCTACAATCTATACATATGAATGGTGGTTGTACTGAATTTGTGGTATTTAAGTTTTGTTTCACTCAATCAAGATTGATAGAAAGCAATGCATATTTGTAGTTTGCAAAAAGGGTAATTCTTAGTTAAAGATATTGGAAAAGCATGTTCATTATGTGAAAGGATGAAAGGGCTCAAAACCAGATTTGAAATGGTCACATAAGTAATCGACTACTTAAAACATCAAATATTCCAAAAATAATTGGTAATTATTTTTTAATCTAAATCTATTTTGTCAATTGATTGTCTTATGGATGACACCATAAACTATATCCCTTATTTATGATCATTCAAACTGAAGTAAATTTATTGAAAATATTTAACTTTGGTTTATTTCTCAATACAAAAGTGCAGTACTGTTTTCCATACTATTATATATTGGCTACATGAACAATTGTTACATTTTCTTGCAACGATTCCCCATTGAATGTTTAACATTTAGTTAACAAGGTAACTATGAATATGCTACATTAGGTTGAGACCTATGTGACTTGTTGGTAAGATTTAGCGAGATGCATCTACCAAGAAAAGTGAATTTTTAGCAAACAATTTTTCTTATATGTCCTATTTTTTTGAACCAATGCTTAATCTTTTATTAATTTTCTAAAGCTATTCTAATTTGAAGAGCATTCGTAGAGCTGATATATAAGAGAGGTTAAGGTAGAAAAGCAATGTATTCTATCGATAGACAATTTTTTTTTTATGGTGTATTTCCCTAGTCACATTATTTTTAAAACCAATTGTTATTGACAGATACTAGGTCAATTACAATCTTGTGAGTATGAGACAATTAACGACTTGATGACACTGTTTTGTAGTGTTTCACAGTTAGCTGCTTGATTAACTTTATTAATATCCATTTGAAGTCAGTTGTCAAATATTGGAGAACAAGAGGCAATTTTGTCTATGTGCTTTATTAATAGAGCCATTACACAGCATCAACTTTATGGTTTTAAACACCATGTGCTTCATCATTTCGTTGAGCTTGCTCTACAGTGTCTTGCAAAATATTCCATTTTGACATGATCTCTTTCATTAATATTAATTTATGTCATAATAATATAATACTTTTTTTTGAATATTTCATTTTTATATGATCTATTTCATTAATAAATTATTGTATTTCACAACAATATATGAGTTCTTATGTATGCTACAAACTGATCACAAATAATATTATTTTTGTAGTGCTACAAGTCAGTGGGATGATATGTTTTTAAATTTAGTTGGTATTTTTATTATATTTAATGTCGTCATATAATTTCTTAGTGTTGAATGTGGACGATAGATCACTAGATTTGAGGTGTCCTTTCTATGTGTTTATAAAAAAATCCTACAAGAAATTGTTCATGATGTGCATTAAACCCTCTTCACAAAAAAATATTCATGAAGTAACTTAGTTGAATTAACAATTAAAAACTATTTATACAATCTTAAATGTTAGTAACATATATTATTTTCAGTGATAAATTTTAAACTACAACCATACATTAGTAAATGTGTTAAGGATTTAATTTCTTTCTTTCTTTCATGTTTATGGAAATCTTTGCATTCTTTCATAACAATATTAAAATTTGTTTTTTATTTATATTTTAATTTTTTTAAATTTGATAGAGCCCTTTGTCATTGCTTCTCCATTGGTTCAAATACTCTTATAGACTTGTCTTCTACAAATGATAGTATTGCCTCAAACCAACTATTACATAATTTGGATGAAGGGAATTTTATTTCATTAGGATGGAGCATAGATCAAAATGATTGGTCTTGTTACACTCTTGCATTTTATTGATAGACCCCTCTTATTTTATGCAACCTCTTGTTACACTCTTGCGCTTTATTGATATACCTTTCTTATTTTATGCAACCTACCATTTTTGTGAGTTCCATCAAGTGGAAGGTATTGATGAATTTTTGTCGAGTATAGTAGATAAATCTATAAAGGTGAAGGTAGAATAGATTAATCTTCATAATGACCTCATTTCTGGTAATTAAGAAGCTTTAGTGAATTAAATAAGAGCTTGAGACAAAACTTTTTTTGGGGTTTATTTTTTATATGGGAATCTCCTTTTTTATTATTTGGTAAAATTTATTTCCAAATTGAAGTATTTTAATTTAGATGGCACAATTGTTTGGTGAATTTCCAATGCTTTCTTAATTTGACCATATCCAATTCTACATACAATTTAAGGTTTATGCTATTATGATTTATGCTTATTGTAAATTGAATAGTTTAATGAAAAAGTAGGTAACGAAATGTTGGAGGTGGAACATAAATATAATGAGATACAAAGATGTATGGTCTTAATTGAGCATCTCTAATCTCTTCTTTGTTTTAATATGGTATAAAATACAATTGTTCTTGTTTAAATTTGTACTTTTCATAAATCAATAGAAATGAGACATGAATAGTTTATTAGTGTATTTCCTATTAATAGAGTATTAAATATGCAAAACAATGATGTTATATTCCTTTCTTGAAATTTAACATATTTCAATCTCGTTCATGGTAGCTACTTCCTATTTTGATGGATTTCCAAGATTCCTTTTATAACACAATGCAAGCTACAATAAATATATATATTCTAGATTTGGTTATGTCACTCTTCAACCACATGTATGCTTTACAATGCTTTCTTGTTTTTCTTGACAATCTTTCCCGCTAAGCAGTTTAAATATAGAATTGTATTTTCTAATAATATTTGGGAGTACGCAAAACATGTCAAAGGTGTTCTCTATATATTATTGACAATTTCTATATAATTCAAACAAGATGGAATGAACACTTTGTATGTTTACTTCTTTATTCTGTGATAGAGATGGTTACACATCCATTATCTTTTCGTAATGTCTATTTTCTGTTGTGAGATTAAAACATTGTTTGTTCTGATACTGGTGTCTGGTTGTATCTCCAAATATGTATTACATCCACTTTGTAAATATACAAACAATATTATACACGTATTGAACTACACGTCACTCCCCTTCTTACTTCTCTATATTTTTCTATCGATATAACCCTTGCACCCCTCCAGTGCAAGTGCTAGTATTTAGAATGTACATGTACGAGAACATAATATGTTTTCACCTTATTGGAATGGTACGACTATGAATGATTTCACCTTATTTGAAAATGTACGACTTGTACGACACACAACTCGTATTTTGTTACGATTTTCAAGCTTGCATGGTTGTACTACCAAACTGACAACTAAAAATGCAAACAAACAGGAGAACTGTGGAGTAGCAATGGCATTATTAACGAAAATAAACTGATGGGCCTCAACTATATTTAAAGAAAATCACAAGTTGTAGAATAGTTTAGGACCAAACAAGATCCCCATTTTGCCAAAACAGAGATGCATACAATTCGCTCCCTTCCCTATCTTCGCTTGACAGAGTAAGCTCACTCTCCATCCTCTCATCGCCGTATTCACTTTGTTCTATGCTGTTCAATCCCACGCCCTTCATTAATACGTCTTGATCGTTGGCATAACCAGACAGGCATTCTGTTAAAATAGATGAATCTTGGACTGCAAAATTATTAAGGTCTTGGGCAGAATGCTCCGGAGTTTTATCATCGCCTGTCGAGTTTCCCCCATTCCCAGCGGCAGCAGGAGCAGGAGGAACGGGCTTATGGCCTTGGCGTCCCAAGGCCACATGGCGAAGCAGCTTGTTCCTTGTTGAAAAGGTGAGCGCGCAGGAACAGCGCCATGCGCTATGCCCGCACTTGTTTCCGTGAGTTTTTAGATCTCCCACGAAAGAGAACTCCTTTCCACAGTTGTTGCAGGAATACATCTTGGCGCAGTGGCTTCTTTTGTAATGATTCCTCAGGGATACCATGGATTTCAAGTGCTTGAAATTGGGATGACGCCTGTTGTGTCTGCAGCCTTGGAAAGGGCACGAATAATATGATTTTCTGCCCTTGGGCTTGCTGGATGTGAGGGCGTCCTTGCTTTTGTATTGCTTGCCGTGGGATCGCATGTGAATGCGCACATTCCCGTCTCGCCGGAACTGTTTCCCACAGATGCTGCATAAATGGCTCTGCTCTGCAAGAATGTCGGCCTCTTCCATTTCTACAAAATCTTCTTCGCCTGCAAAACTCAAACGTTGACATTGCAACAAAACCGATGCAGATGTGGCGATTACCTGGCACATGGACGAAATGAGGGTCGAATTCGGTTGATGGCTTTCGCTTTGCAAGGATTGCTCCTCCTCCTCGGTTTTCTCCCCAACCCAAGAAAGCCCAGAAGTCAGAGCAAACAGATTTGTTTCCTCTTCATTGTTATGTCCCAACACAGATTTATCATCATCTTCACCACAGACTGGTAGCCAAGAGTGTTCGCCCTTTAAGATCTCACTGTTTACTGTTTCTTCTAAAACTTCCATGACTTCCCCTAAATCGTTGAGAGCGGACTCGCTGAAATCTGCGTGTTCCAAAACAAGCCAAAAACAATTGTTTGGGCCGCGCAGGCTTGCGGAAGGCACAAAAGCGAATGCAATAGTATTTAAAAAGAAAAAACAATGGGGAACTCGTAATAAACGAGATGCCGCTTCGCATACTAAAATGGTGAGCAAATAGACAGCAAACCTACCGCCCATACGATTGTTTTGAATACTGGCTTCTCTTTTCCGCAGAGTGCGCCGGTAAAAGCTACCATTTCATTAGAATATTTTATGATCTTGTGAGTTGGACGTTCGACCTTCAAATCGAAATTATTTCCACGGCAACGAGTGGACATTTCCCGTATATAATAGTGTCTCATTAAGTAGGATACCATAAGCGAACGTAACAATATGGCTTTTTATAACTAAAATAAGATTAATGTTAACTTCTCCATTACGTTAATATGTTTATAAGTCAGTGCCTCTGCGTTTTTCCAGGCTTTATCATTATTTTTTAATAATTGACCTCTACCAATACTTCATTCAAAAGACAGGCTTAAGAAATTCCATTTACTTTTTTTCCATTTAAAATACAGATGCCTTCGCTAACCTACTTACTCACTATCAATTTCAGACTCCTGAAAAGAGACATTTAAGCTGCCATT
This sequence comes from Sequoiadendron giganteum, assembly GCA_007115665.2. Taxonomy (NCBI): domain Eukaryota; kingdom Viridiplantae; phylum Streptophyta; class Pinopsida; order Cupressales; family Cupressaceae; genus Sequoiadendron; species Sequoiadendron giganteum. Next base: position 12,696,278 of record CM021110.1, on the reverse strand, counting down.
CTCATGAACACTGTATGCCTTGAACAAATGTGCAAGAGATCATAAATGTTAAGGAAAATACAAGAAGATACAACAGATTGCGTAGGATAAAAGGCAAATAAAACATCCTTAAACTAGAAGAGGACAAATTATTCCGATTTTATAAGGAGGTGGGGTTATTCTATATAAGGTAAAATTAAATGTGTGTAGATAAATTGGTTAACGTCGTAGGAGAAGATAAATGCTCGGCTATTAAAAATGCTTGGTTTCAAACGCTACCAGGCTTGTAACGCCCTTGATTTAAACACCTGTTTTTCACCCTGTGCTTAACCCCCGTCGTTTCGCTATTAAGAAAAAGGTCCGTCAAAGAGCATCTCCTCTTTCTGACGAGTGCAAAAATAATGCATCGCATTCTTCTATGTCCGCACAGTGTTCGACCTAGCCTCTTTTGTTTGGTTATGCTAACGTTACTGACTTCGAGTTGGCTTTGTTTTTTTTTTCGCTTTTTCGAATGCTCCCCCACAGCCTCTTCTTCTTTCTTATAGTCGTCCGTCTGCTGCTCGTTCAGTTCAAGTCTCATCGGGTGCTCCAGTGGCCTCTGAAATCTCTGCGCCTGGGCTTTCAGTAGGTCTATTCACCAGTTTGATATGCCCTGGGAACGCCCTTCTACCGACAAACTGACCCAAGAGGCCCTTCCATCTCTTTTACTCTTCCGGATAATATCGTACAAGATATTACTAGGGGAGAGGGTGCTGTTGATAAGAGATTGCAGAAAAATGAAAAATAGAAGTAGCAAGAAAAATAATTCAGAATTGAAAATCATATATAAACGGAGAAACACACAAATTTATAGTGGTTCGTCAGAATGGTTACATCCACTCTCAAAGCAGGGAAACTCTTTTATTAATCTTTATTTTTTTACAATACATCAACACATCAGCAGCCAACAATAATCCAATACATAATCACCCAAAACCAATATTCACTTCCTTCAAGAACCATTCGAATGAAAGAGCCTTCAAGAAGGAAGGCGAAAGGGCACAGGAGTAATGGACAAGAAACCATTGGGCTTCAAATACCCAACAATATATTGCAACATACCAGAGATTCTCCTACTTTGATCTTATTGTCACTTCTTCAGAATGCCGAGAGAAGCTCTACAAAATTCAAACTTCTCCCTTACTACTACCTTCATGAATGCATCCATCCATTTCACTAAATTTTCATCTTTACAAGCATGTTTAAATGTTGTAGGCTCTGACTGATCAGAAAGCAGTAGCTCATAATCATCATACTTTGTTGCACGCCTTTTCTCACGAGTGGACCTTCTCAATTAAGGAGCCTGTTCTTGCAAATGTGTGTCTTCCAAATTCAGTCTTTGTAATTGATGTTGAACACCTTTTAAATCAAATTGCAAATTGCCCTATTGTTGGACACTCCCTGTTGCATATTATTATGCATACCAAAAGTCCCCTGTAAACCTATAGTGCTCTGTTCAAGTGAAATTTCCTAACGTTGTAGATTACCAAATGTTGGACCTTCATATAATTGTTGTTCGTAGGTTTGAAAAAGTTGTGAACCATAGTCACGGGACTGAGAGGGTCTTGAACCAGGCTGCATTGGAATTAAGGCACCCATGTCAGGCTGTGTTGGACCTTCCAAACAAGGTTGCGTAGAAACAATTAAAGGTTGTGCTTCCTTTACCAAAGGAAGCAATGAAACTTTTGAAGGCAACGAATTATCTAGTGAAGACGACATTGGAACATTGACATGCTGTGCACAAATAATTGGAGGTGGGGCATTCACTGTGGAAGGCTGCGTAGAAACATATGAGGCTAGCGCATTAACAATAGAAGGTCGTGTACTAACACAAGTAGGTTGTATAATAACATGTGAAGGTTGTGCACTACTGTGAGCAGGGGTGCGTGGCATTTCTTAGAGGCAACATTGAAACAGTTGGTGTCTGCATAAGATCTCCCAATGGCACAGAAATAGGGTGAGGCTGCAAATGAGCAGATTGGACATGCTTAGGACCATTATCAAACAAGTCATCATCTATATATGTATTTGAAGATGTGCTTTGTTTTTACAAGCATGGGAAAACTTTTTCATTAAAAACATCCCCGATTGTTGGTAAATTTTTTGCAATTGGATCCCAAAGTCTGAAATCAAATTGCTCCTCACCATAACCAATAAATTCGCACCCGAGTTTCGTTCGCTACTCCTTAGGAATATGCAAAAAAGCTTCATAGCCAAACATGTGCAAATGATTGTAAAAAATGTGTTTTCCAAGCCATCTCTCCTCCGAGATATCAAAATCCAATCGAGATGAAGGAGTTTGATTGATCAAATAAACTATTGTATTACAAGCTTCAGCCCAAAATTCTTTCTCCAAACCGGCATTAGAGAGCATACACCGAGCTCTCTCTTGAAAGAATCGTTCGATTCAATCTCTCAGCTACACCATTTTCCTGAGGGGTGAAAGGAACTACTTTAATTCTACATATACCATTATCTACACAAAAGTTATCAAATTCTAAAGAGAAAAACTCTCCACCATTAACTATTTATAGGCATTTAATTTTGTGCCCAATCTGATATTCAACCATAGCCTTAAAAGTTTTAAATTTTGAAACCACCTTTGATTTTCTATTCATCATATAAATCCAAACATTTCTAGTGCAATCATCGAGAAAAGTAACAAAATAATTAACACCTCCAATGGAGGTTACCTCTATTGGACCAAAAAAATTCGAGTGCACAAGCTCCAAAGGTGTAGACTTCCTATCATGACCAACCTTCAAGAAGCTAATCCAACTCTGTTTACCATAAAGGCAATGCTCACATAAGTCCAAATCAACTGATTTTAGGCCTAGAAGTTGACCCCTTTGAAGCATGACTTCAAGTCCCTTTTTGCTCATATGTTTGAGCCTCCTATGCTAAAGCTCTGAACTGATGTCTTTAAGATGGGGAAAATAAAATTAGATTAGATCAAGTGATAGTCAAACATTTCTAAACTAAAATCCCAATCTAAACAAGAGAAAACAAACAATGCATGAGTAAAATGAAAGCATCACACTAAAATACTCTCCATGCTTGAAGTTGATTCACTTCTCTTGCTCTCCTATTTCTCCTTTTGCAATCTTTGCCCTCAGATTTGTAGTCTAACTTGTGCAAATACCTGCAAATTATAAGTAGAAAGTTGGAGACAAAATGACTGTTAAATTGAAAATGGAGGAGAAGGGTTGCTTTTATAGACAACCATTCGAATGGACGGACGAGATTGATCTTCTAGAAATATTCTAAGATCAACGGATGAGGGTTCATGAGAGGGAGGTTACGAAATGGATGGTCAAGATCAAGTTTCTAGAAAGATGCCAAGATCTATGGTTGAAAATTGATGCACCAAAATATACCATACATGGAAAAGATATGATGCTGATGCCTATGACACCTGACGGCTATGATAGACATGTAGGACATGCAGACTGTGACATGAAATAATGACAGGGGGTCTTTGACCAAAATAGAGGGTTAAATTATTTATTCAAAAATGGAAGAGGATGACAAGTGGCAAATAAATAATTTATTTTAAATTATTTATTTGGAGGAAATGAAAAGGAGATTTAATTAAATTCATAAATTTAATTAAAGGAGGAGATAGAAATTGAATATGGATAATTGATTTGGATCAATTATTTAAAGGAGAAGAAAGACACATAAATAAATAATTTCATCAATTATTTAATTATAGAAGAATAAAAGGTCAAATAATAATTATTATCTGACTATAGACATGTGATGAAATGTAAATAATTAAATAAATAATGATTTATCTAATTATTAAAGAAAGAGGTATTAGTGACACAATTAATTTATTTTAATTGATCAGGATAGAATGAATATTAGAAAGTGAAATAATTAAAAAATTAAAAAATCATTTAATTAATAAAGGAATATGATCAGGAATAATTAAATAATTAAAATTATTTAATTATTAGAGTATGATGACTAAGGAAAAATGTTGCTCGTAGACTTTAGGACATTTTTTAGTGTCTACAATGTCCACAACTGCCATTGTAGCTCCCACTTCACCATGGCACTCTAAAACATAAAGATTTCCCAATTTGCTTCTTTTTGCAAGCACCAAAACACCCTTGGTTACTTTCCAGGTATCTAAAAAATATTTCGCATTGCACCCTTGAGCATAAAGTTGTCTCACTGATATTAGATTTCATTTCAGCGTAGGAACATGTCACATCTTTCAATCTATCCATTTATTTCCAATTTTTAAAGATAATATCACATCACCTTTTCCTACTATTTCACATTCTTTATTATCACCAAGAAGAACTCTACCAAACATACCTTCTTGGTAGTTTGTAAAAGCTCCCCGGTATGGAGTAGCATGAAAGGAGGCACCGAAATCGAGCACCCACAAGTTTGCAGTAGTGCCACTCGATGATAAAACCAAAACACCGTCATCTTTATCATATGTAGTTTTTACTTCATTATTGCTCACCTTGTCTTGTGCCTTTTTGTAATTTCAACAATTCTTTTTATGTGACCCGATTTGCCACAAAACCAACAATCATTGTTTCTGCCCCTGGACTTCTATCATCTTACAAATTTGGACCCCCTTATGTTATTATTGCTGCCTCTATCTTGACTTATTCCCCTTTTTCCAGTACTTATAGCATTCAAAGCATCACTAGATGAGGGCTCGTGATTTTTTCTCCTCATGTCTTCATTGAGAAGTGTGGCTGCAACATCATCAAATTTTAGTTTACTTTTGGCAGCCACCTAAGTGCTAACTACCATCACAACCCCTTCCCAACTATTCGGTAAAGAACACAATAAAATAATTGCTTTGATTTCATCATCTAAATTGATACCCACTGAAATCAATTGGGTGACCAAGGGGTAATCCCACAATGTTGATTTACAATTTTTGGGAGATTCTATTTTTTGTTGAAATCACATATTTTTAGAAAATATAATGATTTAATCCTTAAAATTTTCTATTTTATGGATTCCAATTGAAGAGGGTTTGATCAAACCACCTTAGAGCAAACCCCCTTGGATAGAACCCTGCTAGTTTTAAACCATACTATAACGAAGTCTCCTTTACACCTATCAAAATGCTGATAAAAAATCACTTTTGATTTACCTTTTGGGGGATCAAATGAATTCATTTAAAATTTATTTCAAATGATCATGGTAGTCCTTGGAACAAGGTATCCAACAAATATAATTTTAATATGTTTTGGTTTTATTGTGTATTTATTTTTTTAGTTTTATTAAACATAGGTTTTTCATCAAAAATCAAGTTCTTTGTTCTACACATGTGGAAAAATAGAAGATTATCAAAAAAAAAATTGAAAAATATGAGTGCACCAGATATTGAAGTCCTTGATCCAACAAAAAATTTAAAAATTTAATTTCGATACATACAAAAAAAGTTACATTGTATACGATCCACCTATGTTTGAATTGTAATTGGTTTGACTTTGAAACTTGATCAAGGAAACAATATTCAATAAAACACTATGATACCAATTGTAAGCACTAGATATCATAGTTACAAATCTAAATTCAAAAAAAAAGGAATTTTATTCTTCATGGAAAAAAAGTTATGTTGTATATAGTAAGCATCACTCCTTAAAAAAGATGTTTATTGAAAAAAAATAGTTTTCGAGGATATGGAAAAAGAAGTGCAATCTGATTCCAAAAAATTTGAAAAAATATATATTTAGAATCTACAGAAAAAATGTCACAAATCATTAGTTTGCATTATCTTCAAATTCCTCACAATTTAGCTGCTATAGGTGCCCGAAAGTGAAGATTTAGTTAGAAAAATATTATTTCAGTGTCTAGTTCGGCCAAAAATTGTAAACCAGTATTGTGGGATCAACCCCAAGGTATTGAATTCATTAAGGTGATTTTACATAATCCCACCTTCTCTCATTTTCAAATTGTATAACTTTTTCATGATGAATAGCTTGTTTGATGTTGATGTCATCTCGTACATGTTGGAGATTTTATCTCAAAGCTCTTTCATTGTCTTCTCAACTAAAACATTGAATAGCACATTATTGAACAACGAAAGAAAAATAATGGCCCTTTCTTTCCTATCCATTTTCTCCCACTCTTTGTCCAACATTGAACATTTTCCTTTGGTTTTTCCAATCAATGCGAGTGAGAGATCTTGCTTAATCGACAGCGATTCCATTTGTACCTTCCATAATATAAAGTTCTACCCCGCAAACTTCTCTATCTTCCATTTATCTACGTCATCCATGATTCTGGAAATTCTTCATTGATTTCCAAAAAACTGTTTCACTACTGAGCTTCTTCACCAGGCTTTGATACCAATTGTTGATAAGAGATTGTAGAAGAATAAAAAATAGAAGTAGCAAAAAAATAATTCATAATTGAAAATCATACACAAACAGAGAAACACACAAATTTATAGTGGTTCACCAGAATGGCTACATCCAATCTCAAAGCAAGAGAAACTCTTTTATTAATGTCTATTTTTTTTCAATACATCAACACATCAGTAGCCAACAATAATCCAATCCATAATCAGCCAAAACTAATATTCACTTCCTTCAAGAACCGTTCGAATGAAAGAGCCTTCAAGAAGGAAGGCAAAAGGGACCATGAGTAATGGACAAGAAATTGTTGGGCCTCAAATACCCAACAGGTGCGATAGTGGAGCGGGGTCCAATAGTGAGGATAGAAGTAGTCCTCAGCAGGTTCCACAATGGAGCATCTTAATATCCAATTGTAAAACATATTTTATCCATAAAGTAAACAAAGTCTGTTCAATCATTGTACGAATTAAATTTTTTTTTATAAATGGCTTATATTTATCTCAAAAACAAATAATTATTAACTTTCTTACATATCAAAGAATATTTAAACACATATGACACCACCAACATAAAAACCAAGTTGTTATTTTATGGCCAGTAGCATGAAAACATGCATCCAAAATATAAAAATAGTATAACCCACACTCCCTTTACATATCACCCTCTGCATTACATCACCATCACTATTTTAAAGGAACTGATGCCACATGAACATCTAAGAACTAATTTTGTCCCATCACCAAATCCAATCAAACCCACTCTCCTATCCCACTTTCCAAACAACACAATAGTTAAGGAAAATCGATCATTCACATGTGTCCCATTAGTCAAATTCCACCACATAACTACTAGTGCCTTCTCCTCATTTTCCACTTGCAACCACCAAAATCATCTAGGAAGCAAACAAGGATTGCACACCATAAGTACATATAAACTCTACAATTGAAAGCACCGAAACAAAATTTTAAATTTAAAAAAGAAAGACAAAAATTAAATACTTTATACCAAACCGGCATTGAGCATATAAAGAGGTTTACAAATTCAAAAATGCATTACTCAATCTTTGACAATTCCCATTTAGCACGCCTCGATTTGATATTCATATCTATATTTTCTTAGAGGTAGTGACAGAAAAAGCAAAAACAACAGCTAAATCAAACTACAAAGTTTCAAGTATTCTACTACTATTAATTCTTTATGCCTACAAATGCCAATATGTTGTATGATATGAAAAAAAAAAATCATAAACTTGTAACTCAATATCTGGGGTTTCAACCTGATACTGTTTATATTGGATTTTTCACTTGTATTCTTTAGCCTAGAATGTCAATCTGTTGTATGCGAATGTTTTCCACAATAACCTGTAACTCAATATCTGGGGTTTCAACTTATACGGTTTATGAATTCCAATGCATATCTATTGTGTACAATGTGATTGTTTCACCCAATCTGATTTAAGTGTGTAAGAGAAAGTGCTTTTAGTCCAATTCTTAACGTCTATCAATGCCTATCTATTCTATAGGATACATTTTATTGTGTCACCCACTCCACTTTAAGTGCTCAACCTATTGGGTTTTCATTTATATTCTTTATTCCTAGGAATGCCAATCTGTTGTATGCATTGTAAATGTGTCACCCACTCACCTGTAACTCAATATCTAGGGTTTCAACTTATACTGTTTATTATTGTCAATGTATTTTTGTTGTATACAATGTGATTGTTACACCCAATATGCTCTAAGTGCATAAGATCAAGTGATTGTGTCACCCACTCCACTATAAGTGCTCAACCTATTGGGTTTTCATTTATATTCTTTATGCTTGGGAATGATAATCTATTGTATGAAATGTAAATGTGTTACCCACTCACCTATAACTCAATATCTAGGGCTTCAACTTATATTGTTTATGATTGTCAATGTATTTATGTTGTATACAATTTGATTGTTACACCCAATTTGCTTGAAGTGCACAAGATCAAGTGATTGTGTCACCCAATCTGTTGTAAGTGCTCAGCCTATTGGGTTTTAATTTACATATTTTATGCCTAGGAATGCCAATCTATTGTATGCAATGTAAATGTTTTTCACACTCACTTGTAAATCAATATCTGGGCTTTCAACTTATACTATTTATGAATGTCAATGCATTTCTATTGTATAGAATGTGATTGTTACACCCAATCCACTCTAAATGTATAAGACCAGGTGCTTCAGTTCAATTCAAACTATTATCAACTTTTGCATTATAAAAAATGTAAAAATTCCAAATAAAAATCATACTGTAAGCAACCTTTTGCATTATAAACTATCAACACGCACACTAAAGAAAATAATATGTTCATGCATCACTCTAACTTTAACATGTTCATTGATGGTTGTTACCATTGTTTGAAACATGTTTTATAATGTCTATAGGTGTAATATAAATCTGAAATGAAGACCACAAAAATGAAGAAGGGAGCCACAAAAAGGTTACCTACACGTAAAAGAGAGGTTACATTTCCCTTGAAGAACCTAATGTACAATTGGACAATAGTCCTCGATCTGCTAAGATACTTGTGGATATTAGTGCTCCTGTAAGTAGGTCATGAACAACAACATGAGAATGGGAATGGTCGATAGATGAATTCACACACACATTATAATGTGTAACTGAAGGTCAAGTGAAACAAGGTGTAGAAGATACAAGACACAATAGTGCTACTCATTCAATTACAGATCAACATCTAATGACATGGTGGACAAATAGCTTGAGAAACTTAATGATGGTTTGAGTCTTCCCTTAGCCCCTATCCAATCATCTTGGTCGGTAGAGGGAGCTATGAATCTGGATATTGACTTACATTGCGAAGAAGAGTAGAGAACTTTTTCATTCCCATCTCCAACTACCACATTTCCCATATCCGAAATGGTAAATTACTATACAAATTTTAGCAAGGAAACTCAAGGTATTGGTGAGGAAGAGGAGGAGAACATTGACTCCCAAGTGACTAAAACAATTGAATTCCAAACTGTTTCGACAATCGATAAATTTTTGAAGGAAAGAGATCAACTCAATTAGTTACAAAAGAAGGAAAGAGAGTAGAAGAGGGAGCAAGAGAGGGTTCAAAAGGAACAAGATAGAAAGGAAAGAGAGATTGAAGTGGCCCATAGAGCATTACAGTGAGAAAGACGGTTAAGCAGTCTTGCAAACCCATTATCGGAGAATCATGCTTTGTTTTATGAATTATTGAACATATGCATCCATCAATTTGTTGAACTGGGAATGTCGTTTCGGGTCTCATCCCATCACATGTAAGCTACACTCAATTTTTTGTTGGAATTAATTGTTCAGCACTCACCCCATCGCATGTGAGTTATAGTCAACTTAAAAATACAAATCCAAATCATATTACAAGGACAACTCAAAATGCAATGGCACGAGACAAGAACATGTCTTCAGATGCTTGTCTTGGCATGTTTTATTGAGGTTGGGAGGGACCATCAATTATTGGCTAATTTTTTTGTGTATTTTTGGGACTTCAAGATAATGTTTTAGGTTGGGAATGATGAAACATACAACTCTATCCTTTGTTGGCTACTTTTTTGGGGGATTGCAATATCCTACCATAAATATAAGTTTACATTTTATTTCTGTTATTTGGTAGCAATTATGTCCATTTTTTTTTTGTTTACTTTTTTTGTCTGGGACTGCAATATCCTATTATAAGCAAAAAAATATTCCTGCCATGTCACCCAATCCATTGTGGACTTGGAAATATTTTTTTTTTTCCATTTTTACTAATCTACCACATGTCATGCTCCAATTGGTCCATGTTGTTGCTAACAGACCCATTTTGGGGTCTAACCGATTATTGGTTGAGTCCACCTCTAGAGGTTGCATAAAGGGGAGTTGGCAGTGGGTCAAACAGACATGTGGAAGCTAAAAACCTCACCACCTTGAACATCCAGTTTAGAGCATTTATTACATGCCACCCCCTTTGTTAGCTCCATTCAATAACTTTCCTTATGATTCCCTTCCCATTTACTCTACTTTATTTGAAGGAAAAAATTCATTCAATGCTTTAAATTCTCACATATCTCACTCATTATCATTCCTTTCCTTTGTTTTTGTTTTGGATTCTTCATTTGGTTAGGCACCAATACATGTTCGGCTCTGCACTTTTGAGTAATGCATTGGGGAGACTTCATTTCACCAAAAGTATTTTTAGTGTTAAACCATGTTGCATATACTATCAATTGAAATTTAAAATTATAATGAAACATAGTTTAACACCAAAATTCTTCTACAAGAAATAGGTCTCTTCAATGCTATAGCCTTGAAAATGTTACTATATTTTTTTGTCCTTTATTATGTAAATGGTGTGCCAACATCATTCATATTCCTATATGATGTATATGTTGTTAAATGGAAAATTTTATTTGTTTCCTTGAATGTTGTTTTGGGCATACTTAGCTATATGATGTACATGTTGTTGGAAGTGTAGTGTAATTTCTTATACAATGTGAGGTACTTAATTATCATGAAACTTTACTTATGATTTGATTGCTTGTTCAGGCTGAAATCTTCAATTATACTTGCATCGTTAAATGGATATCACACATGAATGTTTGATTCGAAAGCATGAGACCTTCAAGTTTTTTGGTAGAAACTAAGGATGTGCTAAGACAAGTAAATGGGAAGGGACAATAGTGTATGTGGATGATAGAGATTTAAAGACTACAAATATGCAAATACAATACAAAATCAAATTTGAATCTCCTTCTAAAAAATTTATGATATCACGCCTATTATTCAATCATGTTCAATATAATGCAATGTGAAAGACACAAGAACATCCTCAATACATAAAAAAAAATAGATCCAAGACCAAGATTGGATTTGAGTTTGCCTCTTTTACTCAAAATCAAAGTTTTAAAGTTGCTCTTCAATTAGGCAACACTTCGCTTCACAAGCTAAAATGTATCTATTATAAAAGAGATCCCTCATCTATATAGGAGAGCTAAGAGCTAAACTATAAAAGTTACAACTAACTTGACTTATTCAACAATAGAGTCTGATTTGATTTAGGACTTCTCTATTTTTACATGTAATTGCATATTTACAAAAGACATGTAATATTTCATCAACTAATTACATAAAGGAAAAAAAAGGAAATAAACTAAGTCAAGTAACAACACATTCATTCATTCTTCACCATCTTTCTCTAAGAAATCTTCATATTTCTTTAATGTCGCTTGGAATTCTGAATTATCTGGTCCTATGGTATGACTAGAGACTTTGAGTACTCGTGTGATTGATTCCTCGATGGTGATGCATTATTTTTTGTGTCTTTCCAATATTATTTTTAGGTTATCCAAAGTGACTTTAAATTTCACCAATTTGTCAATAGAAGCTAATGAAAAACCTTCATCTTCAAAATCTTTCTAGACCAATGAAGTGAACTCTTGGACAACCATGTCAGCGAGAAGGACCTTCTAATTGTCATCAAGCACTTGACAAGGTAGCTCCTTAATTCTTGCAATGAGATCTAAACATCTACCTTCAAGTACTTCTTGAGATTTCTATAAATCTTTGATCATCTCACTAATGACATTCTTCTTATGCTTCATTGTCTCCTATATACCAACGAACATTTATCTATTAGGAATATCCCAATTTCCTCTAACACATCAAACTTGAGAACCTTCATCTTTATCCAAGCTTCAATGATTTTTTCTATCTCCTGTTGATTCTAGAAAAGTTTGTCAATTGTTTGACTAAATTTTACCTTTACATTTTCCATATTGCCAATCCCTTCCATAGAATATTTCAGCAGTTTTGTTCCTTGTTCCAATATTCTATCAATCCATTCTATAACTTCTTTGCATCATGCATGTGTTCTCTTGGCCTTCTAAATAATAGGGTCTTCTATGCTTGTAGCAACAGGATCGATAGACTTAGAACATTGAGTAATATTTTGAAGCACAGAGGTGAGATGATCAACCCTAACCTTCAACTGATCCTTAACTATCTTGTCTTGATCATACTTCTCAATTAGAGAAGCTAGTGTTGCATGTGCATCTTCCTTTGCACTTTTGTACGTCCTCTTACCTAGCTCTATCCTAGTGATATAATACTCTGAAAGATCAACCTCTTCTATAGTTTTACTAGGAGGAGGCTATGCAACCTCTGCATATTTGTCTAGCCTAATTTTTCCACCAACACCCTTGAGAGATTTTTGGGCTTCTTTGTAGATTTGATCTTCATAGGCACCAATTAATCAAAATTGAATTCATATGGAGAGATGGTTTTCTTCTTTCTCTTTGATGTTTGAGAGGCCAAACAAGGTGGAAGAGGAGAAGAACCTTCTCTAGGACCTGTTACCATAGTTTTAATTGATGGTGTGACACTCACAATAGTAGTAGTCACAAGTGGTGAATTGTTGGTCAAAATGAAAGATGGAATTTCTATATTAGATACATTTTGTGAGGTTTTAGCCATGAATTTATCCCTCAAATTGAGTAGACACATCAAAAGAAGGAGATGATAGACTTGGAAAAATAGGTGAGGAGATGAAAACATTTTACTAGTACTTGGCATATCATCTTTATTATTTGTTCTAATCTCTGCTTTTTTCTCAGCATGTTCCCTCAATTTCTTCTTCTTCGAATCTATATTGAAATACTTCAATCTTATGCCCCTCTCATGTAACCAAACACTGGTGTTAGCAAGAATTGGCTAGAATATTTCCCTGATATAAGTCATTTGATTTTTTAACCACTCGATGGCAGGGAGAGGGTTTTTAGCAATTTTATTCCTTTCATAATCAGGATCTAGGATGTTACCCTCATCCTCCATTTCTTCTGGAATATCAAAAAGATCTAGATTTACAATCTTCTCTCAAGTAAGCCGACAATAATCCAGCTTCCTTATGCCCTCCATTGTCCTAAAATTTTCCCATGTCCTCCACTCTATGCACATGTCTATAGCTCTTTTTGTGCTTTTCCTTCATTCCTCTATATCGAATTTAGGCCTACTTTTGTATGTTTTCATTATGACCCACTACATCTCTAGTTCCATAGCCTTAGCTTTGGGAGATGTGGTGATAGAGTACCTTCCAATTGTAAGAGGGAACTTAAATTCGTGCGTGTGTGATTAAGCTTGTCTACTATGAATTGTCATGATTTTCCTAGATAGCTCTATGAGTACATGATCTTGTCACTCAGACACCTTGGAAGCATATATGGGTATCTGAAAAAACACCCAACTTGGATATATGTGAAAGTGGGGAATTGTAGGAACATACAACCAACCTTATTGGCTACTGCTCATGCTTCAACTGACACTCTCTTCTTCTCAACTTCTCTATCAAACATGCATAGATATGGAGCGAAGAAAGCAACATTGACCCTCCTAAAATGTTGAATACTTCTCTTCAGGATCAATTGGGAGTAATATTGATAAATTGGAACATTCCCTCCTATCACCCTTTGATGTTAACCTTGGAAAGTTCCACATTGATGTAGCAGCATAGAATAAGTATAAAGTCATAAAACTTCAATGAGGTGGGCACCTTTATGAGTTGATCATGGATAGAATCACTTATCTATTTACCCCATAAAATATATTGTTTCATCTTCCTTATGACATGAATATACAAGCACATCCACTCCTGAAAAGTGGAAGAAGTGGGCAATCCCTTAACCCTATTGAGAAGGGTGATCAAGTTGTTTACTTCCTCGATGAAATCAAAATGAGGAAAGATCTTAGGCCATCTTAAAATATTTGGCCTTGGATTCTTTAGCCACCTTACATTGATTGCCTTCTTGCACTTGTTTGGACCATTATCATAATAAGTCTATGCTTCCTCAATGGTGAGATAAGCTTATGCATCAATGCTCGAACATTGGAAGACCTTTTCAAAGAAGTCTTCATCCAATCTTATGATTACATTCCCATCAAGATCCTTGACTCTTTTGTCATCCTTGTGATAATGAGTTGCTACGACAAGAATGAACTCAGGATTATGAGTTGCTACTGGAAATACAACCACCAATTGAATATTACTTTCCATAACGCATCTCATGTCTCCATCTAATGGTTTCTTCTTTATCCTTTCTAGAAATTCAGATGTATCAACATGGCCTATTTCTACATCTTTGATCTCATCGATATTTTAAGCAACGGATTTTATTGCAAAAACCCCTTGATATTTGTTCTTCATGATTTTCTTTCTTGGTGACAGATCAAACATTTGTGGAATAGTCATATGGCGATTAAATCACTTGTACCCTTTTAATAAATCAAACAAAAATGCTCAAAACAACATGCAAGAGTAGCTGCAGAAAGAAATTTCATGTTTCCTAGTGTTAGAGAAAAAATAGGGTTTAATGCACTGGCGGGAAAATTTGAGATACTACATGTGAATTGGTAGTTGGGATGCAAAGGAAGGAAAAAATTCTACCCCTACATGGGATTTTTAGTTTGGGTGCAAAAGCATAGAAGTTTTGTGCCCCTACATGGGGGTAGGGAAAATAAATGTAAGGGCAAAGAAAAATCCCATCCCTACATAGGGGGTAATCTATGCAAGTGCAAATGTGAGGAAAAATCCTACCTTTACATGCAAACTTAATAAAAAGATGCAAGTTGGGAAAATTATCTCGACTTGCACTTAAGGTAGTGCAAGGGTAAGGATCTCGATTGGGGTTTAAACCCCGACCTACATATTGTGGTGTCATGGAGTATGCAGTGCGGGGAAAAAACCCCTACCCACACCCTCAAAGATGATTGGATATGCATGGTGGGTTTTAAACCTTACAAATCATGTAAGGGATATGAATTGTGGGTGTAAGGTAGTAAATAAACCCCACTTTGCATGCTTATTGGATTGGTAATTTCATGGTTTATGCAGGTGTAGGTTGGAGTTTGAACCCCAACCAACATATGATGGTAAAACTACCTGCAAAAACAAAGTAATCCTCATGGTATCAAATGTCATTCGGGTCTCAAAACCTGATTAACACCATGAACAACGTGTGATAAGATATTTTGTTTGAGTCTCAAAACCCAAACAACACTCACAATTAGAGCATGAAAATATCATTCTTTGACTGGTGGTTTAACGTGGGTTGCACAAATATATAGAGTAATCATTGCATGGAGGAGATCGTGATGACTGGAATGCAAGTCGGGATTATAACCCCTGACATACATCCTATGAATGCATCAAAAGTGTGATGCAAGGGTGTACATGATGTGGGAGTCGATATTTAAAACACATGACCCACTACAAATAACAAGGGTTTGAAAATGACATTGTACAAATTTTAGGTATCATGGGATTTAACCCTCCAAATAGTAACATACAAAAACAAAGATACAGTAGACTAAAAATGCAGAAAATAAAAACCATAAGCACATTATAGTGCATGAAAAATAAGCAAAAAAACATGAAAATAAAAAATTTACATACCTGTTAAACAAAAATAATGGTGAAACCCTAGGTAAGAATTTGGATGAATCTGCTCAAAAACCAAAACCCAAAACTTGAGAAGAATATGTATAGTGACAGAGGATAACCAAGTGACCAATAATGAAGGAAGACTTAATGAAAATGAGGAATACTATCAATTTAAACCAATTAAAAATGCTCATAAAAAACTACAATTAATGTGATGCGTGTGAGATAGGGAGTGTAGTCGTGCTAAAAATCAGCACAACTACATCCCTTAATGCAATCTATAAAAAAACATGTAAAGGCATTGATTTTCAGCACCAGTGCATGTGCAAGAAAAATGCTAACTCTGAAAACAAAGGATTTTGCAAATTTTAACCTTTCGCAATTTTGCAAAAGGCAAAAAGTTTAATCGCTCAAAATGACTTTTCTAGGGATCAATTCATGTATGAGGGTGACTGAGATTTTCCTTGTTTTTCATGCTTAGAGGGCGTGGGCCATGAAATGGACAAGTTTCATAGGGTTTATCCAACAAATTGAGCGTGTTGAATTCAAGGATAACACTTAATGATGCACAAGTCACTTGTAATGTACCATAACTTCTATAATAATCTTGATCTAGTATCAAGTCTTGTAATTGGAGTGAAGGTTTATGAATAATCTACTCTATATTTCATACAAATCTATTGAAACCTAATCTTTCCTTGTTTATTTCATAGAACCATCAAAATTATATTTCACCTTATAAATCTATTTGACATCAATAACCAATTTATCTTTTGGAAGCTACACCAACTCTCATGTACTACTTTTATAAATTGTTTCCATCTCTTTATTTATAGCATCAATCCATACTTTATCTTTCACTTCTTCTTCATACATAAAGGGAACTCAACCTAGATCTAACTAAGAAAAGAAAAATTAACAACTTTGTTCATATTAATACTCCTTTAATAAATTTTATTTAAACTTCATAGACTGCTTAAAGAGCTTGGAATTGATGTTAGACTTGAACTATCAATTTAATTTATGTTATTAGGATCTAACTTGGTGAACTTTAGCTTGGAGAGTTCAAAAACTTGAGTTAATATTATAACTAGAACTTCCTCTTAAATTTTTGGTGAAAGGAGGAACAATATCATCTCTTATTTTAATTATTACTCATGTTTTTTACATCTTATTGTCACTACCATACTTCCCCTTAAAAATTACATCTCAACTTATAATTAATTATTTTTTGTTAGAATTATTAAACATATCACTTTTAGTTTTTGGTGTAAATAGTGACATTACCTATCTAGTTAGCTTTTAGTCTACCTAGGAAATACTTATTCACACTAGTTAAGTCTACACTTAGGGACTTTTTTATTTTATTCTAACTTCATGTGGTTGAGACACATGTGCTTATCTTTTGAGACACCTATTGCATGCACAATTTAAACATGCTCACACACTTGTCATGTGAGCTCACAAGTGTTGCATATTTTGAGGGGTAGTCAAAGTTCCACTCCTACCTTATCACCTCCTCATCCCCGCCTTTATAATCAAGGACCTTTTATACATTTTATATCCCATGCTTATGATATTTTCTCTTTTTTCATATTCTTGTTTGTAGATTATTTTGACTTTGCAAGAAGATATTGGATATAAAGTATTATCTTTATATCTTGGAGTATTCATAAGAATTTTGAAAACTATTTCCATGTATTTGGTTTTCTAACATGTGTACATATTTCAATTCAAAACAAAAATATGTTGGATATAAAATATTATCTAAGTTACATCTTTTGTACATTTTGTATTTCGTGCTTATGATATTTTCTCAAATTGCATATTCTTGTTTGTAGATTTTTTTGAGTTTGAAAATAGATATTAGTTTCTCCAACATTAATTGCATTAGAATGTCTCACAAAGATATAAAGATAATATTTTATATTCAACTTATTTTTATTTTGAATTGAAATATGTACATAAGTTAGAAAACCAAATACATGGAAATGATTAACAAAATTCTTATGAATAGTCCAAGATTCTTTTGGAGTAATATTTTGAACTAATTTTATGGGGCTTTAATTCAAGATGCACATAGTTGTTGCCACTATTTTTCCTTACTAAGAATTTGGAAAGTTCTTTAATTGTAATTTACTTCATTCTATTTTCATGATGGTATTGTTCTTTATTTTTGTAATGCTATTTTCCTCAAGGGTAAAAGCTATAGTGATTTGTCTCTTGATTACACAATTATTACAAGAATAAGAGAAATATTTTAAGTGAAATCCAATCTATCTATTTTAAGTATTTTGAGATAATATCCCCTGTATTTTTTAACCATATATTTGAAATTATTAAAGCATTCAAATGCTTTCAATATTTTCTTAAGAAAATATATTCATTTGTGGTGAGAAAAATCATCAATAAAAGTCAAAAATAAAAAAACTTATCCAAGGATTGATCTTTCATATCACAAAATATGGCATACAAAAAATTCACCATCAACAATTCACCGACAGAAAATTCACTGCCAACAATTCACTACAAAAAAATTCACCATGAGAAATTCACCGCCATGACAAATTCACCACAAGTAAAATTCACCAACAGCAATTCACCACTGTGAAAAATTAATCGCATTAATAATTGGCAGTCAATTTTCCGTGGTGGTGAATTTCTGGTGGTGAATTTTACTTGGGATGAATTTTTCACATTAGATATTTTCTTTCTACACTCATATTCACAATGTCCATGACATTCACAATACCCACATAGGATACTTTTGTGATCCATATAACTTTTTTTAATTTTTCTCTATTATTCCTTCCTTCTCTCCCTCTTCATCTATCAAATCTTCTACTAGTAAAAGACTCCCATTGAGATTTATTTGATTGAGGAGTAGTAGAATTTTCTTCACTTCTTATAGTAAACTAGAAAGTTCACACAAAAATTTCTATAGAATGTTGCATACTCTCTCTATGATATTGCAAAGAACCTACCAACTTTGTCACTTTGAATGTGATTATATCTTTTGTTTCTTCAATGACTATTACCACTTAATCAAATTTTAGAAGACGAAATCTTAAAATCTTCTCTAGAATCTTCTAATCTATTAAAACTCCCTTTGTGTCCTAAGCTAGTTCACAATACATTGAGTTTTTATGATAAAATATTGAATGGATTTAGCTTCTTTCATTCTTCAGTTTTTAAAATTTGTTCTAAGTCAAATATTTGGTATGTAATTTACAAAGCCTCATATGCATCCTTAGATTTTGTGAGGCCAACAATATGAGGAAAACTAAAATACTCAATGTAGGTTGAATAGTGAACAAAATCTTATTGTCCTTTTTGTCATTTTTTAACTAAATACATTGATTTGTTGTCAAAGCACTAAAAGCATTCTAATATGCAGGTTTAGTGTGTCATACTTCTATTAATTCCCAAGATCTTACGACAATAACAAGGTCTTGATTTTGATGTTCTAAGATCATTTATGGTGGATGGAAAGATGCAAAGAATCGCCCATTGATCAATGTTATTAGCGTGTCCCCTAAAGGGGAAATGTTTTTGGGAGCAGTGGATTGTGAAGGATAGGTGAAAGATGGTCCATTTGTTGCTAACATCCTTTTCCAAGCTATTGACGAAGTGGGCCATCAAAATGTTGTGCAAGTTGTAACCAACAATGCCAAAAATTGTAGGGTTGTTGGGATATTGATTGAGGAGAATTATCCACACATTTTTTGGACACCTTGTGTTGTCCACTCCCTCAATCTAATGCTACAAAAAATTGGATCCAAAATTGAGTGGATCAAACAGGTGTATGTTGAGGGCGAAGACATCCAAATATTTGTCACCAACCACCATATGACACAAGGAATATTCAGACAATTCTCAAAATTGGAATTGTTGAAGATAAGCTAATTCTCAATATTTTTAAATTTTTTATTTTCTTTTAATTTTAAATTTTGATCTTGTAAATTTAAATTATATTTTTATTTTTATTTTTATTTCCAAACAGGTTGCTAAGACCCATTTTTCATCCAACACAATTGTGTTGAGACGAATTATAAAGGTTCGTGAGACACTCTGTGCCATGTTAATCAGCCCTAATTGGGCCATATGGAGGCAATCTAGCAGTGAAAGGGAAAATAGGGTCAAGCAAAGGATCCTAGATGATAGTTGGTGGGATCGTGTTGAGTACCTGGTTAGTTTCACTAAGCCTATATTGAGCATGATCTGTTACACAAACATGGATAGACCTTGTTTGGGAGAAGTATATGATGGTATCGACTTAATGATTGAGAAGATGAAAACCATCATCAATGCAAAAGAGGAAGATCTTGAAGAAAAATTCTTCAAAGAGCTATAGGAAATCATGGTTGATAGATGGAACAAAATGACCACTCCATTGCATCTTCTCGCTTTTGCATTGAGTCCCAAATATTATAGTCCTGAGATACTTTCTACTTCATCAAGAGTTGCTCCATATAGGGATGCTGAAGTGGCTCAAGGGTACAAGGCAACACTTCGTAGAATCTTCAGTGATCGTGACCAACGTGATCGAGTGAGGGTTGAATTCATGGATTTTGCATGCTCCGATGTGTTGATCAGAATATGGATGCTCTTCGAGACAAGGTCAAGGTGGATGCTCATAGTTGGTGGTACTTTCATGGGCAAGAATTCATGCACCTCCAACCTATTGCAATTAAATTTTTATCCCAAGTAAGTTTTATATTTTATAATTTTAAT
The DNA here is from genome assembly GCA_007115665.2 of Sequoiadendron giganteum. Taxonomy (NCBI): domain Eukaryota; kingdom Viridiplantae; phylum Streptophyta; class Pinopsida; order Cupressales; family Cupressaceae; genus Sequoiadendron; species Sequoiadendron giganteum. Next base: position 12,675,740 of record CM021110.1, on the reverse strand, counting down.
TTTAATTTGTAATTTTATATTAATTAATAATTTTGTTTAGTTAAACTTAAATTAAAAAATTTGTAACTCTTAACTATTTAATTTGGTCTTAATAAGTTGCTAGTTCATCTTCTTTTGAGAGAAATTGGAACACATACTCCTTCATCCACTCAATAAAACACAATAAGCTACATTCAAAAAAGGCAGAGAACTTGGTGTATGTGCATTCAAACTTGTGCCTCCTTACACACAAGCAAAGTTCCTACAAAGAAGGAGACACAAGGAGGTGGGATATTGAGCTAGAGCAGCTTGACTTGGATACTTCCACAAGTCACTTAACTGCACTTGATATTGATGATGAGTATGAACCTGAAGCAGCTACTGAGCATGAGAGTGGTAGTTTTAGTGCTAGTGACAGTGCTTGTGCGAGTGCCACTAATGCTATTTGTGGTTCTACACAAAATGCAGCATCTAATGATGCTGATGATGCTACTTTTTTTTATGACCCATATGATTCAAATTGATCAATGATCAATAATGGCTGATTGTAAACATTTGACATTTTATGTTTGAACTTTAATTTATAATTTTATATCATGGCATTCGAGTAATCACTAATATTTTAATATTTGACTTAGTGATTATGAAAGTGGTGATGTATTTTTTCTATGTTATTAGACTATTAATATGGCAGTGTATTCTGAACTCAATTACTATTGCAAATATGTATATATTTCTGATTTTTATATGTTTTTTGTATTGCCATACCCAACCCCAAAAAAAATTTGACCGAATCCCGTACCGGATTCGCGTACCTATACCCAAAACCAAAAACAAATCGATAACTTAGACTAAAAGCATTCTAATATGCAGGTTTAGTGTGTCATACTTCCATTAATTCCCAAGATCTTAGGACAATACCAAGGTCTTGATTTTGATGTTCTAATATTCATAATTTTCTCTTGTAAATATTGGAAGCTAGAATAGTAAACTCTTGTCATCAACCATTTAGATAATGATTCGAAGATAACTATCAATTTCTACACTTGTCACTTTCACAATAAAATTTCTACAACCTATTCTAATACAAATTGAAAAAATTGAAAACAAAATGATAACAACTCTTACCATCTAATGATCAAAAAAATATCTGAAAATTTTAAAAACTAACTAAAAAATAATTGAAAAATAGTAGAAAAAGTATTACATACTACATAAAACATGAACAAAATAAATGATAAATAATAAATATGCACGAAAAAACTAATAACAAAAGCATACAACTAAAAATAAATCGTATAAATCGTATAAATTTAAGCTTCCATTGATCATGCATGCCTAGCAAACTGCAACCGTTGAGCAGGCAGTGACTTCAGCCTGTTGTGTCTGTAGCCTTGGAAGGGGCGAATGATACGATCTTCTGTCCATGACTTCATCAGCTGACCCACTAAACTCTGCCTCTTCCAAAACAACAAATGATTGTTTATTTGCTTGGGCAATGCAAGCTGGTGGAGATCACGCACTCTCTTCAGTGATATGTATTATTTTAAAATAAAAAATCTGTTCAATCCGTCATGAGAATTGATGTCCCACGAGAAGATGCCGCTCAGTATACAAAATATATAAAGTCGGTAAATACGAATGCAGTGACGAAGTAGAGCATTACGTCCAATACTGTGGGCCTACGCCCAGCTTTACCAACACCTGGCTTGATTTGACGGGCGTATAAGCTACCATCTCAAGGCCACTTTTTATTGAATAACTCCACAAGCTAACACCCCTATTTTTTTTAGCAAGTACGAAACTGTTCCAAGCTGTCGTCCTTGGTCTCTTCGGCGTGGATCAGCATAGCGTTCTGTTGCAAGGTGTCGCCTTTGGTCTCTTCGGTGTGGATCAGCGTAGCATTCGGGCTTCGTAACATGGTTTAACCACATTCTGTGGTCTTGGATCTCGTATAAATCCAGCAGTTGTATCAGGGATTAATAGGTTGATCTTTTGGTGCAACAGCAACCATCCTTTGCAACAATTGGTATTAGAGTCAAGGGCACATGTTCAAACCCCTCGTTTGCATTGGGGGAGAGGGGGGAGGTGGGGGATTGTTGCAAGGTGTTGCTTTTGGTCTCTTCAGTGTGGGTCAGTGTGGCACTCAGGCTTCGTGACATGTTTCAACCACCTGTTGTGGATCTTGGATTTTGTATAAATCCAAATGTTGTATCAATCTTTTGGTGCAACGACAACTATCTTTGCAACAAAAACAATCCACTTTAGAATCCTAATTCTCTTAACTAGAAGTTATGTGCTGATTTGAATTATAAATTATTATTTTTTAGTTTTAGAGTTGTATATAAAGATTAATCTTATATTCTGATTCAAAATATTCATCTGAAAAACTCCAATACAATCAAATGTAGAAATAATATTTATCAGCAATATAGATTGTGGAAACATATCATTAATAAGATTAATTTTAATTTATTTTTAAGGATTTGATATGAAGTATTTATTTTATAAAACTAATTTAAGATGTACTCGTGTATATAATTAAAGTATATATTGTTGTATTATTTTCTTGAATATTTTTTTTATTTTATATTTTATTTGTTTAGTTTTTAATTATTTCTAAAAATAATATGTGAATATAAAAAATTCATAGAAATCAAAAATGTAGATCAAAATCATATCAATATTTATGCAGGTTATATTTATAAGTGTGTGATTGATCTCACAATTTCAAAAATAATCCACGATGGCATCCAATGTGCTTATATATTCTAAAATATGTGTCTAGTCTTCTCTAATTCTTTTTGTGAATTCCTTTTAATTATCTATCATGGCATACTTGTATCACATTTCTAGCTAAATATTATTATTTTATTCATTTAGTTTTCTACATTTATTTAAATCTTACTATTTCCTTTCTCATCTATTTAATTTTAGTTTAATTGTTTCAATGTGTGATTATTAAATGATACCATAGGTTCTATATAAAAGAGGTTTTATTCTTCCCTTTTATGTTAGGGTTTACTTTTGATTTCATAATTTTTATATCTAAAATTTATAATATTTATAAGTTACCCTTAATTTATCATCAGTTATCTTTCTACCATTTTTGTATGGAAAGAACTAGCTAAAACTATTATTTTTTGTTGAGAAGAAGTGCTTATCTAAACCCTCACACAATTTCTCATTACACTAATCTTGAGAGACCCCCATTGATGATAATTATAACATTTGAATAATTTGAATAATTTGATATTCATCATGATACACATATGGATAAGTACAAGATTTCTTTTATTAGTTAATTACATTTTATAGAGTTTATTAATGGATTCTCCCTCATACTCATGTATATACCTCTTCCTAATTTATTGATTGGTGTACCCTTTATTTGGTAATACAACTACTTCTTCTAACTATTTATGTGGTGTGTCTTCCCCCTTACCCACATAACCTTCCTCTTCCAATGGTCCCTCCAAATCTCATCATAAGGTAGATGTCCTCACTCTACATATACTTCCCATGTTACCACTTGTAGTATGACCCCACTTCTCATGGTTCACGCATTCTAGTCTCCTTCCTACCTCTTCTTCCACTAATCTTCCACTTACCTTTCATTCATCATTTTCTATTCATCCACTAGTGTCATCCCTTTATCACAACTTCCTCTTTGCCTTATATTATGTCCTTTCATTCATATGGTTCCATATGCTTACCTCTTCTTTTTCACCCCATTTATACCACCTCTACTATCAGCCATGCTACCACTACCATCACTATCCCCACTTCCACCCTTGATGCACTACTAAAAATTCTAGATAGAGTTGATAACAAAGTCAAGACCGTATGCCTAGTGGAAACTTTGTTATTGTTGGAGTGCACGTTTATTTGCAGCATGCTCTTAAGTCCAACTTTGTATTTATTATAGTAGTTGCATTAATTCATTTTTGGTCTGTGCATTGATGGAGGGCGGTCACCTGCTTTCCCGTGCTATCTCTCCATCTTTTCCTCGTGCCTTCTTCCCTACTTATTTATACAGGGCCCTTTGTACATTTCATATCATCTCATTCTCATCAGTGAAATTGATTGACTAATGAAATAGCTTCTCTTTGCTTCTATGGAGGTTTTGTTCAGTGTGTAGTTCAAGCTCCTGGATGTCCTCACAGTTATTGATTATTCTTCAACACATCATGCATTGCTTGCATTTAAAATTATGATCTATACACTAATCACTTTTGTAGCACCTCACTTTGAGGTTTACTATGTAAGGGTGGCCCTAGTACTCATTTTCATTTGCATGTAATGCAACTTGCTTAGAATACACTTATGGTGAAAACATTTTAGATTCATTATTTCTTTGATGCGTAAAATAGTATGTCATTTAATGATTCTATTCTTTGATTACCAATGCTATCCACTCCTTTGATTATCTAGCTATAAATTCCAAAGTGGATATGGTTATATCATAATATTATTTTAGATTTATTTGAGTGTTCTCAAGGTTCTAGTGAATGTATCAATGATTAAATTACATAATATCAATGTCTCATGTACTAAATGAAACACCATCTCATTGATAATAAATTGTATTACCTCCTATCTAAGATAATGTGTTCTTTAGGGTTATGATTCTTCCATGGAACTTAATTATTATGTTAAAAATGTCAATAACTCAAATTAATTTCCTCCCATACATCCTCTACACCTTATTACCATTCCAAATGTAAAATATCTAATACTTTTTTAGTACTTCGTAATGACAAAAAAAAAAACCAAACCTTATATTAATCATGTGGCTAAAAATTGTATTACTTTTTTATTTAATCCTCAAACCAATTGATATAAATTTACAAGATTGAGTGATCCTCTAGATCATGTGTGTCAAATTTTATTAAAATCTAATTTGATCATGCTCTTCCTCCCATTCATCCATTTGATGTATCCAAAGGACTCCATATAGGATATAATAAAGATACTTTCTTTTGGATATCACAAGGTCAATGTTTATCACACATATATTTATATGGCTCTCACACATAAATTACATGATTTAATAGATAATAATGATATTCATGTAGATGGTTTTAATGATGAGGATAATTGTTTGGTTTCCTTGCCTAATCAAAGTTATAAATTTATATATCTATATTTTTTGTCACATTATCAATATAATTCAATACATAATTTCAATAGTTATCAAAGTGTCTTGATAATTCTGTCACTTAAACCTACAAATAGAAATTTTATGGTTATACAACACGTTGATTCATCTTCCCATTCTTACATAAATGTAATTTTAAGGAGATGACTCATTTTAGATTTTCTTCTCTTCCCACAACTCTATTTTATGATGATGATATTCCTCAAAATAATTAAGTATGGACCATTGTATATTCTTTGCATTATCCCTAGTCATCTATGTGATGGTATCCTTATTGATCCAATGAATAGTGAAAATTTACATGGAATAATTTTTATATGATCTTCATTTGTGATAGGATTTTTATGAACATCCAAGTATCTCATTAAATATGAATACTAGAATACTTATTTCCAATTTTTAGGATTTAAAATCTCACCTATCTAAGTGGGTCTCAAGAAGTTTGAAATCTTGTTTCATGATACTCAATATTTTAATCTAGTGTTTCTAGGTTGAACTTGGAAGGCCTTAGAAAGAATAGATAAATGTGGTCCTCTCTATGGTGTATCTATGTTTGATACATTCTCATGGTGATAAGATTTGTTAAAATAAAGAGAGATTTATATGTACTTGTAGACATGCAAAATTAACACTATTGATTAACATCATTGATTAATCATATTTCATCCATCAATTAAACAAATCAGTTTTAATTAACTAAATCACTTTTTCTTCTTTTTGTTGGGGCATCTAAAAAAAACAAAAAAAAATAATTTCGATGTCGGCGGCATCATTCTTTGAACCAATGCAACGAGTACATTGCTTCAAAGAGGGGCAAAATGTAGACATGCAAAATTAGCACTATTGATTGACATCATTGATTAATCATATTTCATCCATCAATTAAACAAATCAGGTTTAATTAACTAAATCACTTTTTATCTCCTAAGGTCTCTTGATTTAATTAAATCACATGTATTTAAATGATTAACATTCATTTGATTTAAAACAAATACAAAAATACAAATCAAATGTCACACCACCTAATCACTAGCTTAATTAGTCAGAATCTCTAATTAATTCTAAGACTAACCCATGTCCCATCCACTTGCACAATAAATCATTTAATTTGATTTATTAAAACACCTATTTTCCTCACAAGGCATATTCCCAAGGAATATGCCCTCATTAACTTCCCTTGTTTGACTTTTTTGTTCAAACAAAATTCCCCCCAAATCCCTCAACCATATGCATTCAATGCCATTTTCAAATTTGAAACGGGCACATTAGCCAACACTTGCACAATCATGGGCCAATCCCATTATGACAAGTGGCTCTCTCATATTTGATGGGGATTAGTCCCACATTCATCAATTTGGACTCTTCTCTCTTCAAACTCAACTATAAGTTGAAGGCTTCTCTCCTTCACAAAAATGACACAGAAGCTCATGCAAAGTTATTCTCTTAATTTGAGAACAAATTTTGTCCATTATCACATCATTTGCTTATCAGGGATTGGGAAAGGGCTCTCTTCTCACATCAAGGGGCACCAATCCTCCTATGGGATGGTGGTTGGTTAACTTAGATTAGATTTTCATATTTTAAGTTGCACAAACTTTACTTAATATTTTTCTGTTCTATGTTTTGATCAATAATTTCATAGGGAGACGTTTATTTCAATTTACTGGCAATAGCTAACCCATATATTGTTAGGAATTGCAAATTTTCCTCTCACAGTACCTATTTTTGAACTCGTCAAATAATTTACACTCGATGCATATATAAAAACGCTTATAGAATATTTCTATGAAAGAAAGGATAAGGTCCATTATGATTATGAGGGTAAAAAATATTTTAATCATGATGCATTTCTTGAACTATTGTAAGAGCTTATGGAAGATATTACTAGAATCACAAGAGTGGTGTTCAAGAGCCCAAAAATGCTATAAAATGGTGCAGTGTTGATTAAATTCAAAAACAATGTTAATTCAAAAGATAGATGGAGATAGATCTTTTGAAAATGGTTCATAGGGAATATGATGAGGTGTGCAAAGAACTAAATGTTAATATATTAAACTAATGAATCCTAAATTCACATATTTAGATAGGAAAAGATGGTGGATTTAGTAAGAAATAAATATAAATTACAGCTACATTATTAGAGGATGTTATCACATTACCTCTTGCTTTATTTATATTAATTCATTTGATCACCAATGATAATGTATGTAAACCAAAAATTGATGGTGGCCCAAGCTTCAAGTGTATTGAGCTATAGAGTAAGTCGTTGGATGCTAAGCTCATTTAGATATTATAATCAAATTTAGATTCAAAATAAAATAAAATAAACATCTACAAAATAAATACCCTGATGGCCTAGAAGAAAACATGATCTTCACAACAAAAATCCCCTTCAAAGGTTCATATATTTGGAATTCAATATTTTCCCATAGAAGTTTGATAACAAATCAAATAAAATGTACAATTCAATGTGGTCTCTCTACCAACTTTTGGGAAGACTAATGGAATGGTTTGTTAAGTAGAGTAGATCTCTTAGAGGAAAAGGAGAAAATCACTTTTACTTGAGGGAAAGGGTGTGGGATTATTTGGATGAAAAAGTGATAATGTTTGGTTATAATAGAAATAGAAATACCTAGTAGGGTTGGGTATTAATGAGCATCATTGTTGAGAAATAATGGAAGTGTTGGAAACCAAGAAATTTTTCATTAGAGAATATCATGATTAAATATGATGGAAATACATAAAATAACATATATTAAATTAAGATAGGATACAAGGTGACTAGTACTACTAGGCCCAAATCAATTAGCCATGTAGCCTTTAATGGCGTAAGGGCTCTCCCGCTAAGTTTGTCACAACTACTTGGTCTATAACCCATAACAAAAATTTCATTGGTGATAGGTTAAAATGCATTATCTTTTTTGGCCTATCAAAGTGTGTGTTTGATGGATCAGATGAAGAAACAACAGACAATATCCTTGTAAATTGTCCCTTCACCTAGAAATAATGACAATAGTTGTGTACTAGATTGGGTTGCAAAGGGGATTTGAAAAATGACACTCTTTTCAAATTTTTGTAGTCAATGTCAAAACTTCATATTTTGTTGATTAATCTCAATTTCCCTAATTTTTTTAAATATGAGGTTTGAATGCTTGATTGAGAAATTAGGTCTTCAATCCTTTCCCAAATTTTCTTCACATCTATCACCTACACACAAGAGAGGAGAGAAAGGGTTGTGTCATATAGGGGCTTGCCTAATTCAAACCTAATTTTTGTGCTTCTACCTCCACTATGGCTATGATGATGTAAAAGAGTTCTTACCCTAGGTTGGGTAGAGGCAAATGGATAAGAGAATGATAAATTGACATTTGTTGCAACTTACCACTCAGGTCTACTTTGATTTATGGAGTGAATTCATTAAACTCATCAACTTTAAGGATAATTTGATGCTCGATTTGAAGTCTTGCAAGTGTTAACTGCTCACAAAACAAATGGACATTAAAACATGAACAAACTCACATGAAACTTGATGCATTGATAACATGATGCTTGATTGAAATAATGTTGCAATAGTCTTGCTAATTATGCTTTTTAATTCTTTTTAGGGTGCTCAATTGTCACTTAAAAATGCTAGGATTACTTAGTATTTCAAATGGTGAAAAATACTTGTATTTATATCTATTTCTTTAATTTAATGCAAGATTAATTACTGACAACCAACAAGTAAATTAAAATTTTTAAATGTTAAAATGTCAATAATGAAATATTTAAATTGGGGCTAAAATAGGTTGGGAAATGGTGCTAGCAGCCTAGTTTAGACCTATTTTGGGTCTTTAAGTGTTGTTAAGTAAATATTAATTGATATTCTCAATTTAACTCTAATTTTATGAATATTATCATAAAACAGGTAATTTAAGAACACAAATGGGTCTAGGCACATAGGGGAATAGTTTGAACTGTAAAAGGTGAAAATTTATGATGCTACATATATATTTATAATCTACAAACAAAATCTCAAAAACCAGTAGTTCATGCCATCTTCAAATTCTTATCGATTTAGTTGGTATAGGTACATATCAGAAAGTGACATTTTGGTGAAAAAAGTTGATTTCAATGTTCTACAAGTTGGTCAAGAAGTGTCACACACTATTATGGAATCACCCATCATGTCAATTCAATTTTCCAAAGGTTTAACATGCTATATTTTAGATCATTGTTTGTTCTTTCTATAGTAAAAAAAAAAGATCTATTTCATAGTTTCCTATGTACACCCCCATTAAATATGGAATACATGTGAGAAAAACTTTTTACTAGAGTGTAGTTGGAAGTTGGATGTATGATATTGTTTACATTAGGATAAACAATATCCATGAAGTAGTGGGAGTTATTTCGAGATATATGTCTAATTCTAGTAGAGTTTCTTATGATATATTTAAAAGTCTTTAGATATTTGTGGGATATCTAAGAGTATTCCTTGTGTTATTATGATAGTTTTACAGGAAAAGAGCACTCTTAATATTCATGGTTATATGGATTCAAAATAGGTAGGTGATGTTGATAGTAGAAGATCTATTAGCATTATGTCTACTTTATTTGGTGGTGTAATTAAATGGATGAGAAAGAAAAAAAACGGAGTTTCTTTGTCCACTAATGAGGCTAAGTATATGGTAGCTACTAATGTTTGTAAGGATTTCATTTTTATTAAGATATTATTTCCAAACATTAAATCAAAATAGAGTATAGTGGTAATTAATTGTGATAGTCAAAGTGTTATTTTCCTAGCTAAGAACCTAACATATGATGATAGGACCAAGCATAAATTGGTGTATAATATCATTTTATGAGAGATATGGTCAAAGATGACAAGGTGAAGCTTATTAAGGTAGAGACTTTGATGAGTGTTGTAGATCCATTAACTAATCCTATGAGTATAGAGAAGTTCAAATGATGTGTGAAGTTTATGGGCCTTTTGGCCCTTAACAGTTGATTCCATGATGGTATGATTCCCTTGGCTCTTCCAAGGTATTTGAAAAGAAAGACAATGTTGGTAAATTAAGTGTTTCAATTCTTTATTTTTTAAGTTTATTTATTTAATATTTTATTGTAATTTTGACATTGTAGTGTAGAAAAATGCAACCTTTTACATTTTCTCACTTGTTTGGGTCCTCCTTATTAAATTGGACTTAATAATGCATTAATTTAGTGTTGTTAAATGTACCCCTTTACATTTACACACTTATTTGGGCCCTCTTAATTAAATTGAGCTTAATTATGCCATAATTGGCCCTTTAATTCATTTACAAGCCTATTAAATTACATTTTCCGAAGGGGAAACCTGACAATAATTAATGCCTAAACATAACACTTTGCATTGAGAAAAGTGTGTTCCAAGTATAGGGACTTGGGACCCATTCACCCATGGGAAAATGGGTCCTCCCTAGACCTTTGGACCTAAATTTAAATTATGTTTTTGGCAGTATTTTAACATTTTCAAATCCATAATTCAATGTCGGCTTGTGATATTTGAATTTTGGGAAATTAAGGATACATGTACCTATAAATACAAGGTTATTTCACTAAGTTTCACCTAGAATTTTTATGTGACTTCACAAGAGCTAAAGTTGATGATCAAGAGCATTCAAGAGCAGATATAATAGAGATTTATTGCAGCAATCAAGATCTATTCATCACGTCAAAGTATTCTCGTATCATGCATGTTTTTGAGCTAACATTATGATGTAGGTTTCAAGATCAAGTTCAAGCATTCAAAGTATTATTCATGTTTCAAGATCCACATCTAATTCAACCATTTCATGCAAGTTTTAGACCTTCCAAGATCTCCATTATCAAGGTTTCATGCAAGGTTTTTTTGAGTGGTAATGTTCATAGCTTTGTTCATTCTTCATTCCCTCTTTCATTTCATTATTTCAATTCAAGGTTTGATTACCAAAATAGGGTTTGACCAAGGCAACCCCCCATTCACCAAAAAAAAACAATATTTCCCTCTCTCTTTGTGTGTTATAGATTTGCAGGTTCATAGGTTAAAAAAAAAATTGAAGATCTCAAAAGTGCAAAATTGCAAAGTTGCATTTGTTGTCACCTTTGTTGTCATACCACAGAAACTCAAATCCCAAATATATTTCTGACTACCCGATTGTGAAACCTAGAGGATATAGAAGTGTAGAAACTGAAGCAGAAGACCCAAAAATTAATTTTGGAAAGGTGAACAAGGAACCATTCAGCTATAGGTGAATGAGTCCCAAGACAACTTCCGAAAATAGTGTTTTGTGATAGGTACACAACATTTTCCATTCCCATATTTGCTAGAAGTTTTACTATTTCTGATAGCCCTATGTTTCATTTATCAGATTCAACCTTTACATGCCATAAATGAGTGCATTTGGTATTTTTAATCTTTCCCCCAAAACCCTTGTTCAATCAGTTTTATCACTATTTTTGTCAAAAGACACTGTAATTGATTTTGAGGTAGGTTTTAAGTGTCTTTCACTCATCCAATTTGCATAAAGTTGATTGTTTCTGATAGATTTATGTTGCATCTACATCAATCAAGTCTTATGTTATAGATTTGAGGTTATTTCTATCTTATTTTCATCTTCCAAAAGTGTTGTTCAGTCATATTTACCATGTCCACACACAAAGGAAATTTGCAAATCTTCCATAGAATTGACTCACCTAAGGGTTGAAAGTTGATTCTATCTTGGAGCATCTCATTTCTTGAATGAAATAGAAAATAGGTAGGTTCATTACACCTCATTTTTCCCTTTCTATTTATAGTAATTTTGGTGAAACATTCCAAATTTAGTATAAAACTGTATGTGTTTTGAACCCTACCCTATTTTTCTATGTTTCATTTTGGTAAATTTGATGTGAATTTGAATATTCTAACTTTTTATTTGGAGTGCATTCAAACCCTAGATCTAGGATTTGAATTAATTCATTGCATTTAAAGTTTCTAAATTTTACATAAAGTTGCATTGCATTTTAGGTGTAAACTTGCATTTTTTTACTCATTTTAAATCTGAAAATTCAACGAAAATTACATAATGTTAGATTGATTTTGCATAGTATTTACATAATAGCATGTACTTTCAATAACTTAAATCAGAAAATTGGATCAAAATTGCATTTCAAAAAGTGTCATATAGTCCATCATTTGTCATTAATTTCACTTACATTTAGACATTAAATTCTGGAAAATTTTATTAAACAAAAGTTATAGTCTAAGACCTGCAACATAGAACACATATAATCATTCAAAAATTATATTCTTCATTTTTTTAAACCCTGAACAAAGACCCATTCTCGCATGGGTGAATGATTCCTTCAAGGCCTATAAAAACCAACTTTCTTGAGCTTTTTTATGGTTTTCTGCACTTCCCAAGTATGCTGGTAACCCACTATTTCAATTAGGCAATTTTCAGGAATTTTTTGTTGTATGCATCTAGGTCTAATCATCCATTTAGTGTAGCCATTTTAAATTGATTCAAAAATTATTCCAATACAATGAAAATCATCATATCTATAGGGAAAATGTTTAGATTCCTAAAGCTTTGCATAATATGGATAAATTTACTTTTCACTTTTGGGTACACAATGTTTACATTCCTAAAGATTTGCATAAGTTGGATAAAAGTACTTTTCATTTTTGGGTACACAATGTTTACATTCCTAAAGCTTTGCATAAGTTGGATAAATGTACTTTTCATTTCTAGGTACATGATGTTTACATTCCTTAAGTATTGTATAAGTTGGATAGAAGTACTTTTCATTTTTGGGCACACAATGAACATAGCATCTTTCTTTTCCAAGTATTTCAAGAAATATTCCATCAACAAGCATGTTAGTCATTCTCCCAATATCTCTCCCACTTATGAGAATGTTTTAGTGAAAGAGAATATAATAGTGGACAATCATGACAACCAAATTTGGTCTTCCCCCAATATCTATCCTTTTTTTTAAGAAGATATTTTGGTGGTAGAAGATCCAATCAATGAGAGTTATGAGAATCCTATTTTTTTCTCTTCCCCTACCTCTCCCACTTGGGAAGACATTATTGGATACAAGGATGAGACCATTGACACATCCCCTAATACGACTTTTCCTATTTATCCTATTTTTTAGAATGACTTGATACAAGAGGATTCTATCATTGATAAACAAGATAATACAACCATTGATGACTCCCTTACTTGCGATGAAGTAATTTCAAAAGAAATAATAATTGAATGTCATGAATGTTCATCTAGTTTGTTTCTCTCCTAAAAACTCTCCTACTAGGGAAGATATCATGGTGCAAGAAAATGACAACATTGAAAATAGTAATGTGGCTTCATTGGATGAAGATGATGATGTAACATTAGACTCTCCTTTGCTAAAAGATAATCACAATAGGGATAAGTCTTTTGAGGTTATGAACATTAGATATCCCTCAAGAGTCCTCCTACAAGTCCTCTAATTCTTAGACCTCCTCCAAATCCTTTAACTATTGGACCTCCTAAACCTCATCTTATCCTTTATTCACCCTCAAAACAATCACAAGTTCAAAACAAGCCCATGCTTATCCTTGAACCACCTAAAAAGCAACCATTACCTCTAGGAGCTATCCTGAACTTGACAAGGCAACTTGATAGCAACAATGTTTCACAGCAACTGAGTTACAATATCATTGCTCAAACATATAACACAAGTAACAATAGGCAACCATAAAACATACCTACTTCATTACCATTACCTCAACGTATCATGCCTAGTGCCCCTCATTTGCATTTATATAATGGAAAGGAGTATGAGCTTGTTGAACAACTTAAAAATACTCCTACTAAGATATCCTTATGGGATCTTATTCAATCCTCACCTAGTTATCATAACATACTTCAATGTTGGCAACATAAGGTTAGACACCTGAGAGGGGGGGGGTGAATTAGTTGTCACATAATTTCAAACTTATTAAACTTATTAACCTTTAATCTCAGATCTAATTTATAACACTGAAAGCATGAATCAAAAACACACATAGCACCAATATTTTTGCATGGAAACCCTATTAGGGGAAAAACCATGGTGGAGGTTAATCCACAAGTTATACCCTATTAAAAGTATAACAAGAATATAGGAGGAATGCACATGCATTCAGGCACATTGCCTAGAGCTCACTGCTCAAAGGAAGACTCACTATCTTACATAATACATTCAGATTAAATCCATCTAAAGAATTTGAATTGAGATAGGATTGAAAACAAACCCTTTAATCCTCAACATTTCACTATCAACATACTGAACTTTCTACCATATTGATCTTCACTGCTTCACAGACAACTTATAACATATTTTATTACAATTTTCTCAATATCCTCGACATATATAGTCTCAAAGGCATTAATGCTAATAGTGTTGACATCAATGACAACCCATATTAGCAACTTGACCACAACATCCAACAATCTTCCCCTTTGGCATTGATGGCAACACATGATGTGAAAAATACACCATCAACGCAACTAACTCTTTTTCCAACAATCTCCCCTTTACACATTACTCGTCTCCCCCTTTGAAATCAATGGAAAAGGTAGACAAGCTCTAAACCACATATTTGAATCATCTGACTACTCCCCCTGAGTAGCATCCACCACAACATCAATCTGAATCAAGATATGACTATGAATGCATAGACTAATGTAAATACTATGCATCTTAGTTCTGATTAGGAGGGGTAATCACCCCTAACTTCCCTCTAAGATACTCAAAAGTATCCTTGGGAAAAGGCCTAGTAAAGATGACTACAATCTATTCCTTAGTAGGCACATACTCCAGTCTGACTTCCTTATCACTCACCTTATCTCTCAAAAAGTGGTACTTGATAGATATATGCTTGGTCTTTGAATGCAACACTGGATTCTTAGAAATTTTTATAGAACTTGAGTTATCACAGAATATGGAAATAGGTTCATCATACACAACTCTAATATCTTTCAACATCTGCTTCATCCACAATACTTAAGTACAATTATTAGCAGCAGCAATATATTATGCCTCTGCAGTAGACAAGGAAATGGCATTATGTGTTTTGCTTAACCATCAAATCAGTTTATTTCCCAAGAAAAATGCTCCACCACTAGTACTTTTCCTATCATTCACATCTCCTATCTAATTAGCATCAGTAAAGGCACTTAAAGTGAGATCATCATCTTTAATATACCACAAGCCAAAATCAATTGTTCCCTTCAAGTATTTGAAAATTATCTTCACAGCAGTCACATGAGATTCCTTAGGATCAACTTGAAATCTAGCAACAATGCATACATCATTCATGATATCAAGTCTAGTTTGAGTCAAATAAAGAAATCCACCAATCATTGATTTGTATCTAGTCTGATTTGCCTTTAGATAATCATCATCTTGTGTCAAGTTACATCCGGTCACCATGGGTGTACCGACTGGTTTTGAATCTTCCATACCAAACTTATTTATAAATTATCTCACATACTTGGACTGAGATATAAAGATCCCTTTATCTACCTGAGTAATTTTCAATCCCAAAAATAATTTCAACTCTCCAATCATTGACATCTCAAACTCATTTTGCATCTCATTAGAAAACTTCATGCACAAACCATCATCTCCTCCAAAAATTATATCATCAACAAAGACTTCCACAAACAAATATTTATCATTATCAATCTTGAAATATAGATTATTATCAGTAGTACCTTTGTTAAATCCAAGCTTCATCAATTACTTATCCAATCTGGCATACCAAGCTCTAGGGGCTTGCTTGAGTCCATATAATGCTTTCTTCAACTGAAAAACCATATCTCCTTGATTAGTCAATTGAAATCCATCAGGTTGCTCAATATACACCTCTTCCTCTAATTTACCATTTAGAAATGTTGACTTGACATCCATCTGATAAACTTTGTAGTTTTTGTTAGCAACATAAGCAAGAAACAATTTCATAGCTTCAATTCTAGCAACAGGAGAAAAAGTTCCTTCAAATTCGATTCCTTCCATTTGAGAATATCCTTTGCATACCAGTCTTGCTTTATTTCTGATAACTTCACCTTGTTCATTCAGTTTGTTCCTAAAGACCCATTTAGTTCCAGTTACATTTTTGTCTTTCGGTCTAGGAACAAGAATCCATGTATTATTCTTCTCAATTTGTTGTAGTTCTTCTTTCATTGCTTCAATCCAATGTTCATATTTGTGTGCTTCATTAACATTACTTAGCTCAGCCTTTGAAATTAAACAGTATTCTTCTACAATTCTTCTCCTAGTCTGGACACCTTTGTTCTTATCTCCTATAATTTGATTTTCTGAATAATTTAATCTCACATACCTTGGAGTCTTAGAGTGTTCTTGAATTTCAAGCTCTTGTGATCTCTCTTTTTTATTTTCACTAGTCTCTCCTTCTTCTTGATCTTCTTGATTCATCAGAACGATTTGAACTTGATTTGAAGTCTAAATTTTGTTTGTATTGTCATTCTGATCATCAGAATCATATCTATAGGTTCTAGAGGGTCTATCAATGTCTTCATCAACCTTAACGTTTGCACTTCCAACCATTTTCTTCAATCTCTTGTTGTAGCACCGGTAGGACTTACTCTTAGTAGAATAACCAAGAAAGGTTCCTTCATCACTTCTAGCATCAAACTTTCTTATATCTTCATCTCTCCTAATATAGCATTTACTCCCAAAGATTTTGAAATATCTAACAGTAGGCTTATGACCAAACCATAGCTCAAAAGGAGTCTTACTAGTATTAATTTTGATTTATACCCGACAAAGGATATAAACAACAATACTCATAGATTCTCTCCAATGGATATGAGGGGCATTTCCTTCCAACATCATAGTTCTAGCAACATCTTGAACTGTCTTATTTTTCCTTTCCACAACTCCATTCTGTTGAGAGGTCCGTGGTGTAGATAATTGTCTCTTTATCCCATGTTCTTCACAAAAATAATTAAACTCACTGGAAGTAAATTCACCACCTCTATCTGATCTCATACACTTAATCTTCAGACCTGTCCCTATCTCAACCATAGCCTTAAAGATCTTGAAATTTTCTAGAGCTTCATATTTCTCCCTTAAGAAAGTAACCCACATCAACCTAGAGTAATCATCAATAAGCAACATGAAGTACCTATAACCCTGTAGACTTCTGATTCTAGCAGGACCACACAAGTCAGTATGCACAAGCTCCAACAATTCATTTGAACAATGTTATTTGCTCTGAAATGAAATTCTAATTTTTTTTCCCAACTAACATTCCTTGCAAATGGTATTAGTAGGCTTCACCAATTTAGGAAGATCTCTCATAGCCTATGAGGAACTTATCTTGATAATATTGTCAAAGCTTACATGACACATTCTTCTATGCCACAACCAACTTTCATCAACTTCAAGAGCAATCAAACAACTTTTACTAGCAGCATTCAGATGAAAGATGTTACCTTTTGTTTTAGTACCTAAAGCAATCACATTTCCAAAACTTCCCAGTATGCTACATTTTCCATATTTGAATTGAAGATTGTATCCCTTATCAACCATTTGTCCAACACTCAAAAGGTTATGCTTCAAACCTTCAACATAAAGAACATCATCAGTATTATGCTTGCCATCAAAATAAATACATCCTCTATCATGGATTATACCACCATTGTTATCACCAAATCTTACAACACCACCATCATACTTCTCCAGGTTTAAAATTTTACTTTTATCACCTATCATGTGATGTGAACATCCACTATCAATTACCCATTCATCTTTTTCTTCAACTCAAGTAGCTAGAGCTTTCTCCACATTTGCACAACTAGCAGATTCAGTAGTCACAAAATTATTTTCCTTGATAGCAATAAATATAAACTCATCTTCACTTACAAATTCCCTTTGTCAAATTCATCATTCGTCACACCTTCATCAGTAGCATAGTAATACTTCTTTTGAAATTTAGGCTTGTAAGGTCTTGGCTTAGGAACTCTTTCAAGACACCTTGATGCAAAATGACCTATCTTATTGCAAGAAAAACATTTAATAGGCAACTTTCCTTTATACTTACCTTATCCTCTAGCTTCCCTTTTGACAATAAGTGCTTCAATCTCATTCAGTTCTATTTCTTCTTCTTCAATCTATCTCATGTCTTCCTCATATTTGAATACCTTTCTAGAAGAGCTTTCACCCAGATCATATCTCTGCTTGTCTCTCCTGGAAATAGTAGCTTTAAATGCAGATTTTGTCTTCGAAGGGGCATCACCTAATTCACTCAACTCAAAAGTAGTAAGTTTACCAACCAAAATATCTTTGGTTATATTTGTCACAGTTCAAAGCTCCTCAATGGCTACAACTTTGATTTTGTATGCATTAGGCAAGGATCTAAGCACTTTAGCAACAATCTCTGATTCATCCACATGTCCACCAACACATCTAATACCACACACAAGTTCATTCACTCTTTGCATGAAAGTAGCAATATTCTCATCATTACCCATTTTCAACAGTTCATATTTTCCTTTTAGACTCTATAGATTAGCCATCTTCACATTAGAATCACCTTCATATAAAGTTTCCAAATTTTTATAGATCTCATAAGCAGTCCTCAACTCCATAACATTTTTCATCTTAGAATCAATCAAAGTACTCAACAATGCTTCCTTATCCCTGATGTTATATTCAGCATCCCTAATCTCAGCAGTAGTAGTAGGACCATTCTGAGGAATAACATACCTATTGCATGTAATGTTCCAGTAGGACTCACCAATACATCTCAGATGACACTCCATTTGATTCTTCACGGAGAATAATTTGTTTCATCGAATCTCGAACTATCCTTCTTGTATGTTGTCATCCCATATCACCTCAAGTTATTAAACTTCTTCCAAGGAACCTGCTCTGATACCAATTGTTGGCAACACAAGGGCAGACAACTGAGAGGGGGGGTGAATCATTTGTCACATAATTTTAATCTTATTAAACTTATTAACCTTTAATCTTAGATATGATTAATAACAGTCAAAGCATGAATCAACAACACATCAAAAACACATATAACACCAAGATTTTTGCGTGGAAACCCTGTTAGGGGAAAAACCATGGTGGAGGTTAATCCACAAGTTATACCCTGTTAAAAGTATAAGAAGAATATAGGAGGAATGCACATGCATTTAGGCACACTACCTAGAGCTCACTGCTCAAAGGAAGACTTGTTGTCTTATAGAATATATTGAGATTAAATCCATCTAAAGAATTCGAACTGAGAAAGTAGCATCTGTTAATGCCTGAGTACAGTTCTAGTTAAGCACATGAACACTTCTTCACTTTCTTTCACACTCTGCTCTACCTTTGAATGATCTGAACCTTTTTCACACATAGAACTCACACACTTCACACACCACACATCTCAAATGAAGAAACAATCACTTATCTATATCCACAAAAATAAATTACATTGCTTCATGTCGGCTTCAACAAAATAATAGAATGAATGCAAACTGTTAGCCCAAAATAATAAAGATTATCAATGTGCATCAACCAAGGTCGGCCACAACATAGTAGAGACCTAAAACAATGTTCTCCAACACAAAACACTTTCAAATATTCTTCCCCGAAGATCCACAACACGCTTCAAACACCTTGTCGGCCATGAACATGAAAAACATGAACACACAAGAGAAAATCTTAGATCGTGAGCACAATGATCAATGTGGGCTTGCAACATAGATAGAATATGATCTAAAAACATCCATGAACACCTCAATAACATACACAACAACTCTGATTATCAAATACACGTTATCTTCTTCCATGAACACCATTTGTAGTAATAGAATAGCTATCAAAACACATAAAATTGTAACTTTCTCAAATCTTCATGCGCACCTTTGAAACTTTCAAAATAGAAACTAGATAGGCTTGAAAACAAACCCTTTAATATGCAACATCTCACTATCAACATACTGAACTTTCTACCATACTGATCTTCACTGCTTCACAGACAACCTGTAACATATTTTATTACAATTTTCTCAATATCCTCGACATATACAATCTCAAAAACATTAATTATAATAGTGTTGACATCAATGACAACCACATATCAGAAACTTGGCCACAACATCCAACATCAAATTTTTTTACAACAAGTTCCTATCCCTCCTAGTGTGTAACCAAATGCTATAGCAGCCATAATTCAAGGAATGAATTTAGAAATTATTTTCCACCAAAGTGAACTACCTCCTTTGGAAGTGCAAAAACAAAATGAATCATTTATTATACTTGCTCGCATTAATAGGATTGGGATAAAGAGAACCCTTGTTGATAATTTCTCATCCCTTAACATGTGTAGCATAAACCTTTTGGACAAGCTTAGAGTGGATAAGACAAGATTGAACCTAATTCTTTATCTATCTGTGGATTTGATAACGGACAAAAATAATCACTTGGTGTGATCACGTTACCTATTTCAGTTGGGAAGGTCACATTTCAAACTCCTATTCATCTCATGCCCGATAATATTTCATATAATCTTCTTTTGGGAAGACCATAGATTCATGAGATGCATGTAGTGCCTTCAACCCTTCATCATATAATGAAAAATGTCTATAACAACCAAGTGTACACAATCAAGGTCAATCATAAACTCAAAATTTGTTTACACATTGATAAAGATAACGAAAGTCCTTTGAAAACATAGATGCCAACTACACAAGTGGAATCGGTGCAAGAGAAAGAAAAATAAAAGCATATTGAAAAATTCACAAAATTATTGGATGATGATTAGGGTTCCTTAGATTTTACACCTAGATTTATGGGAGAGTATAAGATCACAACAAAAAATTCTGAAAAGGGAAAAGAACCAATGGTAATGTCAACAAAAAAATTGAAAGAACCTTCGAAAGCATTATTTTCAACCAATTTAGAAGAAGAAATAAATTACACAAAAAACTTTGATGAAGTTGATTATGAACAACCATAGAATCTGAAATAAATGGAAATGCTTTATGGAAGAGGTTACGAACTCTTGAAATAACTTGGTTATAGTGGAAAAGGATGTGGTGCTAGAGAACAAGGCATTCGTTTTCTTATAGATCCTAACACACAAGAAACCACTAGTGGTCTTGGTTATTTCCATTCGAAAGAAATAGAAGAATCAAAAAATCCTTCACTTAATATCAACACTCTTAACCTTGGTGCATCCTACACCAATCGATAGTACATGTGGGAATATATCATTAGACATGCATCAAATTTATACTTTTCCTACTCAATAACATTAGTTGTTGTTCCTTGTCATGTGGTAGTTGTAGTATCATAGCATATTCACTACCATGCATGAGGGTATAAACTTGGCTTTATGCAATCATATTTTTCTTTTCGCAAGGAGCAGCATATCATTATCCATTTTTGGCTCACCTTTTTCCCTTGGGGGTAAGGCGTTTGGTAGCCTTGTCCTAGTATGGGACTTGCCATTGCCTCTTTTGGGCTAGTTGACCACCTTCCATGAATATATAAGAGCGAGCTTGGGATGTGGATGACATGCCTTAAGTTGGCTCGCATGTGACGTAATTTTCTTTCTATGTTATCTTTAGCATTGCATTTTGGGGGTAACCCCTCCTTTATATGACATAACTCTATATTCTTAACATAGGGATTTCCAAAAAAGCTCCCATATCTTCGTTATTGTTAGAATTTATCATTTGCTACATTAAAGTAATCTCTCACAACATGGTGTTAGCAATTTCTTTAATGTGGGGGCATACATTGGAATTATCATTTTTGGAGATCTTGGACTATATCTTATGTTTCATTGTGTGGTCTTCTTACTTCTTGCAATGTGTCTTCTTCTTGGTGGTGTCATTGGGTTTGATGTCCTCCAAGAGTTTGACCTTTCTTCGCATAAAACATTCCTCTCAATGGTGATGCTATGTGTTGCATTCCCTAAGTTGTGAATCTTTTATCCTATACTTGTCCTCTCTTGGAGACATTAGGCACGATGTTCCCTAATAGGATACTTTACATGAACTAAGAAAAACCCCTTTGAATATGTCTTATCTTATTTGCATTTTTCATAAGTGTTTAGCATAACGTAGTATGCTAACCTTATAAAGCTTGAAGTTACATCCCTTTTTCATGGCCACCAAGCATAATGCACTTTTCTTGCTTGTGGTGCCTTGTTTGTTCATAAGTGTTTAGCATAATGCAGCTTGCTAAGCCTTATGAAGCTCAAATTTTGTATTGTGTGGTGCCTTATTTAAATTTATCAGAGGTATAACTTTGGTATGGTATGGGATCCTAATAAGATTCTCTCATTTTCCACCCTTGGGGGCTCACCTAGTGGACAATAAATTTCACTAGCCCCAATGAGTGTGCATTATTGTTTGCATAGAGGACAATGGGTTCCACTTGTAAACGTTTTTGGAAAAACAGTTGAGGCATGATCCACATCATGTCGGATAGTCAAGGCTTGATCCATCCCTTCTTCCTTTTTCCCTTTTTTCCTCTTTCTTTGAGTCTTTGACATTGTATGATTGAGTATCTTGTCATTGTTGCATATATATATGATTAACACAAGCATGTGTCTCCTTGTGCCTTTGTTGGTTTTTCCATGAGATCTTAGATCTTGGGGGCTTGATCATCCCCCTTGATCTTTGTCATCTTATCCTTCCACCAATTATACAATTAGACCTCTCTTGATTCTATATTTTAGTGTGAGTTTGACACAAGATATTTTAGATCTTGGGGGCTTGATCATCCCCCTTGATCTTTGTCATCTTATCCTTCCAATCGTTATACAATTAGACCTCTCTTGATTCTATATTTTAGTGTGAGTTTGACACAAGGTCATCCTCTCACTAAAGTGGGGGCAAAATGTAATGTAGAAAAATGTAACCCTTTACATTTTCTCAAATGTTTGGGCCCTCCTTATTAAGTTGGAATTAAGAATGCCTTAATTTAGTGTTGTTAAATTTAACCCTTTACATTTACACACTTATTTGGGCCCTCTTAATTAAATTGAGCTTAATTATGCCTTAATTGGTCCTTTAATTCATTTACAAGCCTATTAAATTACATTTTTTGAAGAGGAAACCTGACAATAATTAATGCCTAAACATAACACTTTACATTGAGCAATTTGTGTTCCAGGTATAGGGACCTGAGACCCTCCTTAGACCTTTGGACCTAAATTTAAAAAAAAATTGGCAGTATATTAACATTTTCAAATCCATAATTCAATGTCATCTTGTGATATTTGAATTTTGAGAAATTAAGGATACATACCTATAAATACAAGGTTATTTCACTAATTTTCACCTAGAATTTTTATGTGACTTCACAAGAGGTAAATTTGATGATCAAGAGCATTCAAGAGAAAATATAATAGAGATTTATTGCAGCAATCGAGATCTATTCATCATGTCAAAGTGGATTCACTGAAAAAGTAATCCTTATACTTTTTCTAGATTGTTTGGGCCCTCCTTGTGAGTTAGGCTTAATGTTGACTTGATTTAGTATTGTGATGTGGTTGACACATTCACATTAGGTCTTAGGCCCTTGTGAACTAATGGATTTAATGGTACCTTGCAAAGTGTTGTGAAGTGTTGTGATATACTTTCACACTTTTCTAAGGTCTTATCAACATAATAAGCCTCTTTTTAATCAAAATTAATCTTAATCATGCATTATTTTAGGTGTTGTAAAGCATTGTAACACACTTTCACACTTTTTTAGGGTTTTCATTAATAATTAGGCTTCTTTACGCTTTAATTGGCCCCATTTTGCATCCACAAACCTCATTTATTGCATCTTTTCGGGGATAATCTCTACAGCAATCATTAGCCAATCATAATTCAGGTTTTTCTAGCTTGTGTGGCCTAGATTTAGGGATTTGGGACTCATTCGCCACCTTGAGAAAATGGGTCCCACCTAGATCTTTTGGCCTTGAAGCAATTTTCACACATTTCTAAGAAATTTTGATTTTTGGTCCCATACATTATGCCAGATGGGACTCATTCGCCATCTTGGGTGAATGAGTCCTGTGTGGCCCAAAATCAATGTTAATTCAAATTTCTAGTAGGATTTTATTCTCCTAGATCTAATGTTGGCTTGTAGTGTTGTAATTTCGGGAATTCTTACATAATTGAGTATAAATACAAGGTTCTTTCACTTATTTTCATCCTAACAAGCAATCAAGTGACCTAAGACTTTTGTCAAAGCATTCATACTAGCAAATTGAATTCACAAGAAATCACAAGAGAATTCAAGAGAATTCAAGGGTAGATTATCAAGTGTTTTAGAGCATTCTTCAAGCATCAATCATCATGTCAAGAATTTCATATGTCATGTTTATTATTGTGCTAAAAATTGTGATGTAGGGTTTGTGATTCAAGCAAGTGTTTCATTCAAGATCACCATCATTCAAGAAAGATTCAAGAACCACATCCATTACAACCATTTCAAGCATATTTGAAGCACCTTATTGCTAGGGTTTGGTGAGTTGCAACATTGTCATCTTTTCATTCATCATTCTCCCTTCTTATTTTCTTTCATTTCAAGGATTGATTTCCAAAATGGGGTTTGACCAAGCCAAACACCTATCCACTAACCCAACGACATTTTCCCTCTCCTTTGTGTGTGATTTGTAGGTCTAGGTTGTAGATTTCCTAAAGAGCAAGATTATAGAAAAGTTGCAAATCATTCGAAGTTGTCAAAGTTGTCAACAAGCCTTGGAGAGACTTGGAGATCACCTACAAGTCACAAATTGTGGTTTTAGATCTGGAAACCAAGAAGGGTGGAATAGATAGAGAAGAGCAGGATCGGTCTTTAAAGTTGCAGAAAAGCCCAACTAGACTGATTCACCACTTTTGGTGAATGAGTCCCAGTTCCAATCAATTAAATTTAGGATTTTGTAGATTTAGATACCCTTTTGTCTGAAACTTGTTCTAGCATAGTTTTCTAGAAATTGGATTGATTCACCCAGCTTGGTGAATGAGTCCCAGTCAGTAGTAAAAGTAGATTTTCTAGTTTTTTAGATCTCCATACAGCCTTCTTCAGATTTCCAGGTGTGCACATTCTATTTTACAGTTTTTTGTATTGTTTCATTCACTTTTCTAGGTCATTTAGTCTTAGTTTGAATTGAATTGGGGTTTTTCATTTCATCTAGCATTTCATTATCTTTTCCAAGACTAAAATTGGTGGTGAACCCCTCATTAGATCATCTTCAGCTCCTAGGACAACCCTATTGCAAGATCTATTTCTCTTTTGCATTGAGATCTCTAGGGTTGCCCTTCAATGGAATAGATTGAAAGTGGGTTTTCTCTATGTCCTAAACCATAAGTGGCGAATCCATTTCCATCGGTTCCAGCAAGTATTCTTGTATCATGCATGTTTTTGGAGCGAACCTTGTGATGTAGGTTTCAAGATCAAGTTCAAGCATTCAAAGCATTATTCAAGTGTCAAGATCCATGTCCAATTCAACCATTTCATGCAAGTTGCAGACCTTCCAAGATCTCCATTATTAAGGTTTCATGCAAGGTTTTGTTGAGTGGTAACATAGCTTTGTTCATTCTTCATTCCCTCTTTCATTTCACTATTTTAATTCAATGTTTGATTACCAAAATAAGGTTTGACCAAGGAAAACCCCCATTCACCAAAAAAAAAAAATTTAATCTCTTTGTGTGTTATAGATTTGCAGGTTCATAGGTTGAAAAAAAGTTCAATATCTCAAACGTGCAAAATTGCAAATTCGCATTTGTTATCCCCTTTGTTGTCATCCCACAGAAACTCAGATCCCAATTTTTTTCAAACTGTCTAATTGTGAAACCCAGAGGATCTAGATGTGTATACACAAAAGAAAAGGACCCAAAAATCAATTTTGGAAAGGTGAACAAGGACCCATTCGCCTATAGGTGAATGAGTTCTAGGATAACTTCTGAAAACAATGTTTCATGATAGGTACACAACATTTTCCATTCCTATATTTTCTAGAAGTTTTACTATTTTTGATAAACCTATGTTTCATCTATCAGATTCAACCTTTACATGTCATAGATGAGTGCATTTGTTATTTTTAATCTATCCCCCAAATCCTGTGTTCAATTAGTTTTGTCATTTTTTTTGTCAAAAGACACTTTGTAACTCGTTTTGAGGTATGTTTTTAGTGTCTTCCTCTCATCCAAATTGCATAAAGTTTATTTTTTCTATTAGATTTATGTTGCATCTATATGAATTAAGTCTTAGGTTACATATTTGAGTTCATTTTCTATCTTATTCTCATCTCCCAAAAGTGTTTTTCAATCATGTATTTACCCCGTCCACACACAAAGGAAATTTGTAGATCTTCCATATAATTGACTCACCTAAGGGCTGAAAGTTGATTCTATCTTGGAGGATCTCATTTCGTGAATGAAATAGAAAATAGGTAGGTTCATTACACCCTATTTTTCCCTTCCATTTATAGTAAGTTTGGTGAAACATTCTAAATTTAGTATAAAACCCTATGTGTTGTGAACCCTACCCTATTTTTCTATGTTTCTTGAACATGATTTATAATATTATCAAATAATTGTGCTCCACCAAAAAAGGCATGTTTTTTATTAAAAAATAGGGTTCTAAAATGGCCTTGATCCATTTTACAAAGAGAAAGATAAAGAAATAAGCACAATGAAGTAGCAAGGAATAACAACAAGAAGGGACAAAATAGCAAGCACAACCAGCCAACAAACAACAAACAAGTAGAACTACTACATGACTATCAATAGAGCATGAAACACCACCCAACCAGCACTAAGTCAAGGTGGTTTAAAGAAAAATTCCAAAGATTTATGTTGTAATGTAATACAAGGATTCCTCTCCACAAATCTTTTCATGTTTTTTCTACAAGGAGAAGACACAAGACCATTAACTGAACAAGTCAAACTCAAAGTATTAGCAGCAGAGTCTATTGGTAAATATTCCATCTAAGGCTCATGAGTGGGAGTGGTGTAGTCTTCCACACCAACTAATATTTTTTCCTTCTTCTTCCAAACAAAGTGGTGTTTCTTATTCCTCAAGCAAGTAAAAGAGGCATGGCCCACTCTACCACAAGAATGAAAAATAATCAAAGAGTCTTCACATTCAATTTTCTACACCCACTTACCAAATTTTGAAGACAAGGTTACCTTAGTAGGGAGAATAAGGTTATTCTACACTAACATACAAAATCTAGTAGACAACAATCGCTGTGTGGATTTAGTAATTTATCATTAGTAAAAAATTGTCCAAAAGAGTTAGCAAAGCTCATAAAAATATTTTCATTCCAATACTTCAAAGGTAGCCCTGGTAAACAAACACAAATAGGAAACATAAAAGTGTTTGTCATTGGGTTGAAAATAGGAAACCACCTTTGAAGGTAGAGACCATTAGAGCCTAGAAACCAGGGGCCTTCAAGAAGAACCCTTGAAAATTCTTCCATGTAGGGAAAAGAGAAGAGAAAGAAACCATTGAGCATAGTAGTTACCTCAACCTAACCTCTATTCTTCCAAACTTGAAGGGCCCATCTTCTAAAAACATCGATGTTGGAGAAAAGGCCACAGAATCTCCCAACCAAGGAGCTCTTAATCCAATCCAAAGACTCAAACAAAAAATCAAGAATATCAATCTAAACTTGACCATCCTCCATAACAGCAGAAAAAATTACACATGTGACCTCAAAGTCAATATCAAGCAGTTGTTTAGATGTGCCACCCACCTTCATAGCTTGAAGCTCCTCCAAATTAGGAAAAATCATAGGAGAGGCAGATAAAATAGCCTAAAGAGTGCACAAATTTCCATCCCTACAAGCCAACCCATCATTGGGTAGCTTTGAAACTCTAGGGGCCAAAGGGGGAGCAACAGGAATAGGAACATTTGAAGGTGAAGGAGTAGTACCCTTCTCAACAATAGTAGGGAGAAGTAAACCCTTTTTGAGACCTATAAAAGGCATGTTATTTTGAGTTATTAGTTGTCAAAAAATGTCCACTTAGTGGTATATTATGAAATTCCTATTTTTTGAATATGGTATGACATATTCTATAACAACTATAAGAGCCAAAAATAGGGAAGGTTACTTTGGACATGATGATTAGCATCTATGATAAATTATTTACAATGTGGGAGTTACATAATATTCTTGAATTTTTCACATGTGTGAGGGGCGTGAGAATTTATGTCTTCACTTTTATGAGTTGTTTTTGGGTCTATATGATCATTTAGGCACCTAGCTTAGGTGGATGATAATATTACTTAGTTTACAATAGCATTGGTGGTATCTTGTATTATTTATTTCTTAAATATTGAGACTTTGGGTTATTATTTTTTATGAACATGAGAGTTTAATAGAACACATATGTTGTAAAAATGTTGTAGTATTACCCCTTGTTGTATGTTGGTGAAACTCCTAAGGAGACTTTCTCTACAAGTATATTATAACCTTGAATATTTTTCAATAATGTATTGATCTACTTTGGAGTGTGGATTTTTCTCCTAAAAGAGTTTTTCCCCTATAAATCATTGTACAAAATTGTGTTTCTTATTTTTGTTTTAAAATGTGTAGTTGTATTATTTATATAATAATTAAATCAAATTTATTTTTTTATATATATTCTCATTTCAAGATTTAGTGTAGAAGGTTGTTTCTACAACCTTAGATTTTGTATATATGCATACATAGATATATGTGTATATATACATACATACATATACATATACATATATATATATGCATTTATATATAGGTATATGTATGAAATGAAGAAAATAGTTGTTTCTATGTTTTGGGAGATAGAACAACCAATTTCCTTCAAGTTTCACTAAAGGAAACCTTAGAGATCTTAAGCAAAGGATAGAATGTGGGAAAGAGATCTACAATAAGGTATTATCCTAGGGTGTAATAGAAGATCAAAGAGGGGGTTCACCACTAAGCTAGGGCTTGGAAAGACAAGAAATGCAATGATATGAGATGTAACATTCAAGTCTAACTAAATGACCTAGGAAATGAAACTAAAAATTAGAGTAATAAACTAAGAATGAATAGAAAGGTACCTGGAAGTAGCATGTCATCAAAACAAGCTATGAACCCATGAAATTGTAACTTTTAATGCTCACTAGGACTCATACTCTAGACTGGCTGATTTAGTCCCAGTATAGGGGTTTTATGCAAGGTTTGGAACCTCCTAATGATTATTCTAGATCAGCTAAAGAATGGAAAAAAAGTAGTACTGGGACTCATATGCCCAAACTATTGCAAAGTGTCCCATTTTGTCGCGAAGTGTCTTAGGAGCAAAATTTTGAAGCAAAAATTTGTGAGCCTCTAAAGATGGATCAAATAAGTACTTTCCCACTGATTTCATGCAAATAGGTTGGATGTCTTGTTCTAGATCTAAGTTTTTGTGAGCCTTGGCAATTTTTCATGACAACTTTGACGACTTTTGCAACTATGTCATTTTGGTACTTTTGAGGGGTTCAAATCCATTTTCTCTTCAGTTCATATAAACCTACAATCACACAAAGAGGGAGAGAGAGAAAAAGTGTTGTTTTGCTAGGAAATGGGGGTTTTCCCTGGTCAAACCCTGTTTTGGTAATCAAACCTTAATGAGAAATAAAACATGAATGAAATGAAACATGAAACATAAGATAAATAATAGAACCTCGTTTGAAATCTTGTAGACCTACAAACAAGCATAAAGTGGCCTTAATGAATGTAGATCTTGATCAGAACACTTGTTTAGAAACAATGCTTGAATGGGATCTTGAATTGATCTTCAATGCTACATCACAACATTAGCTCAAAAACATGCATAATGCACTAAGTCTTTGGCATGATGATGGATCTTGAATTGCTGCAAGAATCTTCTTTAAATCTTGCTTTGAATGCTCTTCAATATTCTTGAATGCTCTTGTGAAATTTTTCTTGATTTCTTATGAAAATATAGGATTTCTTAGATGAAACTATGTGAAATAGCCTTTTATTTATAATTATTTATGCTAGAAATTTCTTCAAATTACAACACTACAAGCCGGCTTCAGATCTAGGAAGATAAAATCCCACCAAGAATTGAATTCAAAATAGGTCCTAATTAGAGCGGGACTCATATGAGGGTGATCCCACAATAGTGGTTTACAATTTTTGGCCAAACTAGACACTGAAATTATTATTTTAAAATAAATCTTCATATACGGGCACCTATAGCAGCTAAACCATGAGGAATTTGAAGATGATGCAAACTAGAGTCTCATTACATTTTGTCTGTAGATTGTAAAAATATTTTTTTTCAAAAATTTTGGAATCAGATTGCACTTATTTTTCCATCTCCCACGAAAATTGGTTTTTTTCAAAAAACACCATTTTTAAAAAGTGACGCACGCCATATAACACATAACTTTTTTTCCATGAAGGATAAAATTCTAATTATTTAAAATTTTGATTTGTAACTCCTATATCTAGTGCTTCCACTTGGTTAGATAGTTTTTTATTGAATATTTTTTCTTTAATCAAGTTGCAAAGTCAAACCAATTACAACTCAGACATAGCGTGACCGTATAACGCGTAACATTTTTTGTATATATCAAAATTCAATTTTGTTTTTTGTTGGATCAAGGACTTCAATATCTAGTGCACACATATTTTTCAAAAAAAAAAATCATAATTTTCTATTTTTCCACCTATGCAGAATAGAGACCTTCATTTTCGATGAAAAACATATGTTTAATAAAACTACAAAAACAAATACATAATAAAACGAAAACATATTAAAATTATATTCGTTGGATAGCTCGTTCTAAGGACTACCTAATTCCAGTTGGGTTTGTGAAGATTCCTCCATTTTCAACCTCAACCCGAACTTCGAAGTGCCAAAATTTAGGTTTTTTTTGTGTCTCAAGGGGGGTGAGGAATAAGGGGGGTTCGTACGAACCCCTAGGGGTTCGAGTGAACCACCCTTCCATAAGGGATTTTGTTGGGATTTTGGGTGGGAAATAATTAAAAGGGTTCGCTCGAACCTTGGTTTGAATGAACCCCTTATGGGTTCACTCGAACCCTGGTTCGAATGAACCGCTTATGGGTTCACTCGAACAAGTAGGTCTGTACGAACCCCTAAAATCAATTTTTTGCCATGTATTAATTTTTGTGAGTTTTCCTTCCTCATAGTTTAAATTGTAAACCACTATTGTGGCTTCACCCATGAGCCAGTTGTGGTGTATGAGTCATAGTGGCTCAAAATTGGGGCAAACTCCAAGATAGGTCCTATTTAATGTGAAACTCAAAATCAAGTCCCAAGACCTAGGTGGGACTCATACGCCCAAAGTGGTGTATGAGTCCTAGATCACCAAATCTAGAGCACATGACCCAAACCACTGAATTATGATTGGTTACTTGATAAGTGTCAGGATTATCCTTAGAAAGATCCATTAATTAAGGCTTGTGAATATGAAATAAGGCCAATTAAGGTATTAAAAACTCAATTAATTAATTAAGCCCTAAATTAGTGTGAAAGTGTTAGGATACACTTTACAACACCCTAAATAAGGCACAATTTGATCCATTTTATCATTAATTATTCATTCTCAAATTAAGTGTGAAAAATAACTACTTTTTTCAACACTACAATATATATCAATATATATATACACATTCTCCATTTTCATCCTCAACCAGAGCTTTGAAGTGACAAAATTTAGGTTTTTTTGTGTCTCAGGGGGGATGAGGAATAAGGGGGGTTCGTACAAACTCCTAGGGGTTCGAGTGAACCACCCTTCCATAAGAGATTTTGTTGGGATTTTGGGTGAGAAATAATTAAAAGGGTTTGGTCAAACCCTGGTTCGAATGAACCCCTTATGGGTTCGCTCAAACCAGTAGGTTTGTACGAACCCATAAAATCAATTTTTTGCCATGTATTCATTTTTGTGAGTTTTCCTTCCTCACAGTTTAAATTGTAAACCACTAGTGTGGCTTCACCCACGGGCTAGTTGTGGCGTATGAGTCATAGTGGCTCAAAACTAGGGCACAAACTCCAAGACAGGTCCTATTTAATGTGAAACTCGAAATCAGGTCCCAAGACCTAGGTGGGACTCATACGCCCAAAGTGGTGTATGAGTCCCAGATCACCAGATCTCGAACACATGACCCAAACCACTGAATTATGATTGGTTACTTGATAAGTGTCAGGATTATCCTCAAAAATATGCATTAATTAAGGCTTGTGAATACAGAATAAGGCCAATTAAGTTATAAAAAACTCAATTATTTAATAAAGCCCTAAATTAGTGTGAAAGTGTTAGGATACACTTTACAACACCCTAAATAAGGCACAATTTGATCCATTTTATCATTAATTATTCATTCTCAAATTAAGTGTGAAAAATGACTACTTTTTTCTACACTACAATATATATCAATATATATATATATACATTCTCCATTTTCATCCTCAACCCAAGCTTCAAAGTGCCAAAATTTAGGATTTTTTGTGTCTCAGGGGGGATGAGGAATAAGGGGGGTTTGTACGAACCCCTAGGGGTTCGAGTGAACCACCCTTTCATAAGGGATTTTGTTGGGTTTTTGGGCGAGAAATAATTAAAAGGGTTCACTCGAACCCCTTATGGGTTCGCTCGAACCAGTAGGTTTGTACAAACCCCTAAAATCAAGTTTTTTGCAATGTATTCATTTTTTGTGAGTTTTCCTTCAAATTGTAAACCACTAGTGTGGCTTCACCCACGGGCCAGTTTTGGCGTATGAGTAATAGTGGCTCAAAAATGGGGCACAAACTCCAAGATAGGTCCTATTTAATGTGTAACTCGAAATCAGGTCCCAAGACCTAGATGGGACTCATACACCCAAAGTGGTGTATGAGTCCCAGATCACCAAATCTCGAACACATGACCCAAACCACTGAATTATGATTGGTTACTTGATAAGTGTTAGGATTATCCTCAAAAAGATGCATTAATTAAGGCTTGTGAATACAAAGCCCTAAATTAGTGTGAAAGTGTTAGGATACACTTTACAACACCCTAAATTAGGCACAATTTGATCCATTTTATCATTAATTATTCATTCTCAAATTGAGTGTGAAAAATGACTACTTTTTTCTGAACTACAATATATATCAATAAATATATACATTCTCCATTTTCATCCTCAACCCAAGCTTCGAAGTGCCAAAATTTAGGTTTTTTTTGTGTCTTAGGGGGGATAAGGAATAAGGGGGGTTCGACTGAACCACCCTTTCATAAGGGATTTTGTTGGGTTTTTGGGCGGGAAAGAATTAAAAGGGTTCACTCGAACCTTGGTTCGAATGAACCCCTTATGGGTTCACTCGAACCTGTAGGTTTGTACGAACCCATAAAATCAAGTTTTTTGCCATGTCTTCATTTTTTGTGAGTTTTCCTTCCTCATAGTTTAAATTGTAAACCACTATTATGGCTTCATCCACAAGCCAGTTGTGGCGTATGAGTCATAGTGGCTCAAAACTGGGGCACAAACTCCAAGACAAGTCCTATTTAATGTGAAACTCAAAATCAGGTCCCAAGACCTAGGTGGGACTCATACGCCCAAAGTGGTGTATGAGTCCCAGATCACCAGATCTCGAACACATGACCCAAACCACTGAATTATGATTGGTTACTTGATAAGTGTCAAGATAATCCTCAGAAAGATGCATTAATTAAGGCTTGTGAATACAAAATAAGGCCAATCAAGGCATAAAAAACTCAGTTAATTAATAAAGTCCTAAATTAGTGTAAAAGTGTTAGGATAACTTTACAACACCCTAAATAAGGCACAATTTGATCCATTTTATCATTAATTATTCATTCTCAAATTAAGTGTGAAAAATGAAAAAAAAATTCTACACTACAATATATATCAATATATATATACATTCTCCATTTTCATCCTCAACCAGAGCTTCGAAGTGCCAAAATTTAGGGTTTTTTTGTGTCTCAGGGGGGATGAGGAATAAGAGGGGTTCGTATGAACCCCTAGGGGTTCGAGTGAACCACCCTTCCATAAGGGATTTTGTTGGGTTTTTGGGCGAGAAATAATTAAAAGGGTTCAGTCAAACCTGGTTTAAATGAACCCCTTATGGGTTCGCTCAAACCAGTAGGTTTGTACGAACCCATAAAATCAAGTTTTTTGCCATGTATTCATTTTTTGTGAGTTTTCCTTCTCACGATTTAAATTGTAAACCACTATTGTGGCTTCACCCACGGGCCAGTTGTGGTGTATGAGTCATAGTAGCTCAAAACTGGGGCACAAACTCCAAGACAGGTCCTATTAAATGTGAAACTCAAAATTAGGTCCCAAGACCTAGGTGGGACTCATACGCCCAAAGTGGTGTATGAGTCCTAGATCTCCAAATCTGGAACACATGACCCAAACCACTGATTTATGATTGGTTACTTGATAAGTGTCAGGATTATCCTCAGAAAGATGCATTAATTAAAGCTTGTGAATACAAAATAAGGTCAATTAAGGCATAAAAAAATCAATTAATTAATAAAGCCCTAAATTAGGATGAAAGTGTTAGGATACACTTTACAACACCCTAAATAACGCACAATTTGATCCATTTTATCATTAATTATTCATTCTCAAATTAAGTGTGAAAAATGACTACTTTTTTCTACACTACAATATATATCAATATATATACATTCTCCATTTTCATCTTCAACCCGAGCTTCGAAGTACCAAAATTTAGGTTTTTTTTGTGTCTCAGGGGGGATGAGGAATAAGGGGGGTTCGTACGAACCCCTAGGGGTTCGAGTGAACCACCCTTCCATAAGGGATTTTGTTGGGTTTTTGGGCGAGAAAGAATTAAAAGGGTTCACTTGAACCCTAGTTCGAATGAACCCTTTATGGGTTCGCTCAAACTAGTAGGTTTGTACGAACCCCTAAAATCAATTTTTTTTCCATGTATTCATTTTTTGTGAGTTTTCCTTCCTCACAGTTTAAATTGTAAACCACTATTGTGGCTTCACCCATGGGCCAGTTGTGGCGTATGTGTCATAGTGGCTCAAAACTGGGGCACAAACCCCAAGATAGGTCCTATTTAATGTGTAACTCAAAATCAAGTCCCAAGACCTAGGTGGGACTCATACATCCACAGTGGTGTATGAGTCCCAGATCATTAGATCTCAAACACATGACCCAAACCACTGAATTATGATTGGTTACTTGATAAGTGTCAGGATTATCCTCAAAAAGATGCATTAATTAATAAAGCCCTAAATTAGTTTGAAAGTTTTAGGATACACTTTACAACACCCTAAATAAGGCACAATTTGATCCATTTTATCATTAATTATTCATTCTCAAATTAAGTGTGAAAAATGACTACTTTTTTCTACACTACAATATATATCAATATATATATACACATATATACATATACATATATGTGTGTGACAACATATATGTATATATTACTAATTGCATATATAAAATATAATTTATATTATTAAATAGCATCCCTAATATTATATAATTTACATATAATAATATTTCTTTTAACTATATATATTTTACTTAAGACTATTATTAAATATACATTATATAAGTAATATTACTCTTCTTAAATATGCATTATATAAGTAATATTACTCTTAGATCCATTATTTTTTATATTAATCTATAAAATATTACTTAATTTATTCCACCATTTCTTTATATAATTTATCCTCTCATATGAATCTATATATTTAGAGAGAATTATATATAAAGATTTGTATACAATTAAATTTTTACTATATATATAAATTCATTTTATTTACTTGTGATATTTTTAAATATGTTTTTAAACAAACTATTACGTAACTTCTTTAAGATGTATATAATGTGAATTATATATATAATATCATATTTTTAAATCATATATATATATATATATATATGAGATTGTCTATATATCATTCACATTATCTATATATATATTCATTCAATTAAAATTTATTTTATTTATATAAATATATATCATCTCTAATGTAATGTAAATTAAAAATAGTGTGAATGAGATTAAAATAATTTTTACAATTTTCCTTTATGAATATAAAATGATGCATTATTTCTCAAATTTTCAAATGAGTATGATGCATTTTCATCAAAAAAAAATAATAATAAATAAATAATAATAATAATAATAATAATAACACATTTTCATGAGAAAAAGAAAATTACTACTAAAGGATTTTTAAAAACATTGTTGAGATGTTAAACTAGTTTGCCCAACCTCGATGCATAAACATGATATGTTTCGACAACTTGTATTTTGCTCCAGCTTTCAAGCTTGGAGAGTTGTAATAATTTACACACGAAAAAATAACGATACTGTGGACTAACAATGGCATTATGTACAAAATAAGCTGATAAGCCTGAATTATATTTTAAAAAGAAGTCTATATTAGGTTAGGGCCAAAGGAGATCCCCATGCCACCAAAACAGAGATGCACACAATTCGATCCCTTCCATACCTTCGCTTGAGAAAGTAAACTGGTTGATCTCCATCCTCTCATCATCGTATTCACTTTGTTCTATACTGTTTGATCCCGCACCCATCATTAATACATCTTGATCGCTGCCATAACTAGGCAGGCCTTCTTGTTGGAGTATTAATTTCTCCCACCAATACATAATGAAGCTTTGAGTGATTTCTGCCAAGCATGTTCTGGAAACTTCTACCAAGATCATTCACCTAACCGATAAAATACAGGTGAAGCTATTAAATGTTGTATGTCGGTGATAGGAATTATCTGGAAGCTCCATGAAATGTCTAAGACCTCTATTTATAGAGGCATTTGTAATCTGTTTTTTTTGCAACCAATACAAATGTGTTATTTTTCAATATGGTATCAGAGCCGATGGTGAAGCTCCAGGACGATGATGTATGTTGGTGTGCAGATCTCTGAAGCTACAGATGCAGCAAAAGAGACATTGAAGATATCATGATGATGTAGATTTATAGAAGCCGCTCATGTCTAAGTTAGCTATAGCTAAAGGAGGAACTGCTCTATAGAAGAAGAGAAGAAGTCGTCCCACTTTAAAAGGGAGTTTGCAGTCACAGAAGACCTGATAAGGCCGCAGCCACATGAGTAGTAAAGAGTGAATCGAGGGACTATTTTGAAGCTGCTAAGAATAAGCAAGGAGAAAGTGCAAGTGTTGCTATTATCAGATGAGTCGCTAATATCGGCGTTTGTGGTAATTGTGGACAGCTTGTTAATTTAATATTGTAGCTCGGATAGTTGTTTCTCCAATTCCAAGAATTAGTATTTAATTCTTGAGACTTCTAGATAGAAGTTAGTTAGGTCCAGATATTTAATTATTTAATTAAATAATTGATTCCTCTAGAGACTTCTAGAAACCAGTTAGTTAGGGTTTGTTAGAGTTTAATTAATCTTAGCCATTGATTGAGATTAAATCTTGGCCATTGGTTTTCCAATGAAAATAGTTTAAAAGGGGGTCATTGGGCATTTGGAGGACATACTGATAGACACAAGTTGGAGAAATATTTATAGTGATAGCAAGGGCGCAGTGATAGTGTTGGAGGCAGTAGTAGTGGAATTTCAGCAGGAGAAATTAAGAGAAGAATATCCGGTGAAGAATATTGTCGGAGCTTTGTCAGTAAGAGGCAAGCAGTTTCTTTTGTATCTCTTGATTTGCTGAAGATTAATATAATTCCTCATCTGGAGTACTGGTTTTCCCTCCGGGGTTTTTCCAAGGACAATTTGTCCAAAAATATTGTGTTTATTAATTTGCATGTTTTCTATTCCTGTGAGTTTTATTTGTGAAGTTGCAGTTGTATTATTTTTCAGTATTTGTTGTGAATTAATTTTCGGCAGTCAAATAATCTTTATAGATAGGAGATTAATAATCAATAACTGCAATAGATTTTTCAAATGGTATCAGAGCAGATCTAAGGGCAAAAAGAGCTCAGCGCAGACACAGGAAGAAAAGAAAAAATAGAGGATTTATAAAACCCAATTCTACCTCTTCAATATTATTATTTTTGTTATTACTATTTTTTTGTTTGAGATGGCCTCAGCAGGTTTAAGAGATCAGGACAGATTGGATGGAGCCTCAAATTTTGGTGTTTGGAAAGCCAGAATTTCTTTATTGCTGGAAGAGAATGGTATCAAGGAATATATTACCAGTGTTGTAGCTGTACCTACAGATCCAGCACAGCTCTTAGCATATAAGAAGGAAGATGCCAAGGCAAGGAGGTTGATTCTTGATGGTGTTAAGGATCATATTGTTCCACATATCATAGAGTTGGATACAGCGAAGAAGATGTGGGACGCCATTTTGAATATGTACCAGAATGCTACCACTAATAGGAAGCTGATTCTTAGAGAAAAGTTGAGGAATACCAGGATGAACAAGGGAGAGGACATTACAAGTTACCTCACCAGACTTAGACTTGTCAAGGATGAGTTGGCAGCTATTGGAGATAAACCAGATGATGACGAGCTAGTACGGATAGCCCTAAATGGGTTTACTAAGCAGTGGGATGTCTTTGTTCAAGTTATTAATGGACGAGACACCTTACCGAGTTGGGATCGACTATGGAGTGACTTCACTCAGGAGGAGCTTAGACTAAGCCTTGTCAGTGGTGCCAGTAGTAAGAGTCAGAAAAGTGAGGCGGAACAGGAAAACGTTGCCCTAGCAGGAAAAGGTAAAGCAAAGAAGGGGTCTAGCAAAGGATCAAATCCTAAAGGTGAGAAGAAAAAGGACTTGTCTAAAGTCAAGTGCTATGGCTGTCATGAGTTTGGCCACTATGTCAGCAATTGCCCACAAAAGAAGAAAGGCAAGAAGTAGACGGCAGCTTCAGCAAGTGCAGATGAGCTCTCTAGCAGAATGGAAGATGAGTTTGCACTCATAGCTTGTATGGTTAGCTCAACCTCACAGGGTGTTTGGTATATAGACAGTGGGGTGTCATTTTATATGATAGGAGTTAGAGAATACTTCTCCAGTTATAAGGAGGAGGACATCATAATCCATATTTCTATGGGCAACATGTCCAAACTAAATCTAGTTGGAAAAGGGATTGTTCTATTTCAAAGGGAGAATGGCAAGCCGATTCCCATTCATGATGTGTTGCATGTGTCAGGCTTGGGTATGAATCTTATTTCCGTATCTGTCCTTAAGGATAAAGGCTACAATATACTCTTTAGAGGGGCAAATGTGTTAATCAAGCAAAAAGATTGGAAATCACCCATAGCTATTGGAGTTAGGAGTGGCCAACTTTACAGGTTGCAGTTTGATACTCATAAGGCACTAATAAGCAGCGGTAATTCTAGAGATCAAGGAGAGCTATGGCATAGGAGGATGGGCCATATACATCATGGAGCACTTAAATTGCTTCGTGAGACAGTGACAGGTGTTCCAGACGTGAGCACAAAGCATGATGATGTTTGTAAAGGATGTGTGTTGGGGAAGTTTGTGAAAGCATCTTTTCCAAGGAGTGACACCATATCCAAGGGTGTTCTTGATCTAGTACATTCAGATATATGTGGACCAATGTCGACGAAGTCTCTCAAAGGATACGATTACTTTGTTACTTTTATTAATGATTTCTCCAGGTAGACCTGGATATACTTCTTGAAGACCAAGGATGAGGTTTTCAGTCGTTTCCAAGAGTTCAAAGCTCTTGTGGAGAATTTGACAGGCAGGAAGATAAAGGTTCTTCGATCAGACAATGGAGGCGAGTACAAAGGGAAAGAGTTCTAGGAGTTCTGTACCAGGGAAGGAATCAAGAGAGAGTGGACTGTTCCTTACAACCCACAATAGAATGGGGTTGCTGAAAGGAAGAATCGGTCTATATCAGAGGCGGCAAGGGCTATGTTGTATGACCAGGATATGCCACGTTACTTATGGGAAGAGGCATGCAGTATAGTAGTATACATACAAAACAGGATTCCACATAAGGTATTGGGCAAGATGACACCAAAGGAGGCGTTCTTAGGGAAGAAGCCAGATGTTAGCCACTTCAAGATATTTGGGAGTTTGGCATATTGTCACATTCTAGGTGCTACACGTTCCAAGTTAGATCAGACTGCAGAAAGAGGGTACTTTGTGGGGTACAACGAGACCTCAAAGGCATATCAGATATTTATTCCAAGGGCCAGGAGGATTATAGTCAAGTGTGATGTTAAGTTCATGGAGGACAAGGCATTTAGAAGGTCCAGAGATTTGCCAGCAAATGATCAGAGTGAGCAGCCAGCAGAAGCTCCACGAATTGAGCAATCAGATCAGAGACAGCGAAGCTCTAGTACAGTGACTAGTACAAGCACAGGTGCTGAGATTTCACAGAGTATGGAGCAACAGATGCAGCAGATCCAAGAGATGCATCAAGAACACATGGGGGGTGATATTTCATCCTCTACAGTTGGTAGCAGTAACCAACAGGATACTCAGGAGTTTGTGGGACCTCCTAGGACGAGTAGTAGGTAGCAGAGACAACCAGCAAGGTATAATGACTATATGGCTTTAGTTAGTCAGTTGGTAGATAGTGAGCCTTCCAGTTATCAAGAGGCCGCACAACAGCAAGTGTGGTGAGATGCAATGGTTGAGGAATATACCTCAATAGTGCATAACGATGTGTGGGAGGTTGTGCCTAGACCGATAGATAGGGCAGTGGTTGGATCTCGTTGGATCTATAAGATCAAGTACGGTGCAGATGGTAGCATCAAGAAATACAAGGCAAGGTTTGTGGCCAAGGGTTTCTCTCAGAAGGAGGGAATAGACTATGAGGAGACATTCGCTCCAGTGGCCAGGTATACTTCTATACGAGCTGTGATCTCTCTTGCAACACAGATGGGATGGCAGATCCATCAAATGGATGTCAAGATAGCATTTCTTAATGGTGAATTGAAAGAGGAAGTATACATAGAACAACCAAAGGGCTTTGTAGCACACAGCAGTGAAACCCACGTGTGCAGATTGAAGAGAGCTTTGTACGGACTCAAGCAAACTCCCAGGGCATGGTATGAGCGCATTGATGAATACTTGCAGGGATTGGGCTTTGTGAAGAGTGAGGCAGATGCTAATCTCTACTACTTGGTAGTTGGGGTGAGATTCTCATTCTTGTTCTATATGTGGATGACTTGTTTTTAACAGGTTCACTGGGGCTCATAGAGGAGTGCAAGCAGGACCTTGCAGCAGAGTTCGAGATGAAGGATTTGGGGCTTATGCACTACTTTCTAGGCATGGAGGTATGGCAGAAAGATGGTGAGATTTTCCTTGGACAAGGGAACTACTGCATTGAAATCTTGAGGAGGTTCGAGATGAAGGATTGCAGAGCCATGTCTACTCCTATGATCACAAATTGGAAGAAGGATGTAGACCCCACCTTATACAGACAGTTGATTGGGTCTCTCATGTATTTGGTCAACACCAGACCAGATATATCCTTTGCAGTAAATTCTCTTAGTCAGTTCATGGTTGAGTCGAAGAGAATGCATTGGATAGCGGCAAAGCATGTGTTGCAGTATTTGCGTGGTACAATCGAGTATGGGATCAAATATACTCGAGGTGATGGTATCAAGTTGATAGGCTATACTGACACAGATTGGGCAAGCAGTACAATGGACAGGAAAATCACTTCAGGGTGTTGCTTTAGCTTGGGATTAGGAGTTGTCTCTTGGTACAACAGGAAGCAGAAGTATGTGGCTCTGAGTTTTGCAGAGGAAAAATACATAGCAGCTAGCATGGCGACATGTGAGGTGATATGGCTTCAAATTTTGTTGGTAGCCTTGTTAGGTCAGAGGGTTGAGACTATAGTGATACACTGCGATAATCAGAGTTGCATCAAGTTGTCTAAGAATCTGGTGTTTCATGATAGGTCTAAGCATATAGACATCAGGTATCATTTCATCAAGGATTGTGTACAACGGGGGATTATTTAGCTACAGTATATACCTACAGATCAGCAGGTAGCAGACATTATGACAAAAGCAATGGGGAAGGCGAAATTTATCTTCTTAAGAGATATGTTGGGTGTTATGCAGAACACCTTCCTCGCTAAGAGGGAGTGTTAAATTAATATTGTAGCTCGGACAGTTGTTTCTCC
Source organism: Sequoiadendron giganteum (assembly GCA_007115665.2). Classification (NCBI taxonomy): domain Eukaryota; kingdom Viridiplantae; phylum Streptophyta; class Pinopsida; order Cupressales; family Cupressaceae; genus Sequoiadendron; species Sequoiadendron giganteum. The sequence goes on along the minus strand of CM021110.1, from coordinate 12,633,509 downwards.
AATTCCAAGAATTAGTATTTAATTCTTGAGACTTCTAGATAGAAGTTAGTTAGGTCTAGATACTTAATTATTTAATTAAATAATTGATTCCTCTAGAGACTTCTAGAAACCAGTTAGTTAGGGTTTGTTAGAGTCTAATTAATCTTATCCATTGATTGAGATTAAATCTTGGCCATTGGTTTTCCAATGAAAATAGTTTAAAAGGGGGCCATTGGGCATTTGGAGGACATACTGATAGACACAAGTTGGAGAAATATTTGCAGTGATAGCAAATAGTCTTGTAGTGATAGCAAGGGTGCAGTGATAGCGTTGGAGGCAGTAGCAGTGGAATTTCAGCAGGAGAAATTAAGAGAAGAATATCCGGTGAAGAATATTGTCGGAACTTTGTCAGTAAGAGGCAAGTAGTTTCTTTTGTATCTCTTGATTTGCTGAAGATTAATATAATTCCTCATCTGCAGTACTGGTTTTCCCTCTGGGGTTTTTCCAGGGACAATTTGTCCAAAAATATTGTGTTTATTATTTTGCATGTTTTCTATTCCTATGAGTTTTATTTGTGAAGTTGCAGTTGTATTATTTTTCAGTATTTGTTGTGAATTAATTTTCGGCAGTCAAATAATCTTTATAGATAGGAGATTAATAATCAGTAACTGCAATAGATTTTTCACACAGCTCGCCTGATATTTGTCTGTAACTCTGTGTTAATATTAAGTAGTATTCAAAATTGAATTTGTATATGCATTGAGAGGTAAAGTGGTTTTGCTGTGTGGAGTATGGATATTAGGAGCATATGGAAAAATGTTTATTGGTGTTAGGGGCAAAATTGTAATTTGTTGGCTATATGGATAGAGGAGGCTGCCGATGACAAAAGAAGATCGTTGCAGCTGAGGTGAAAAGGATGTTGCCAGTTCAAGACAATCACAGAGATATTGTTTAAGGATCGTTGTTGGAGATTATTGTATTTTGTGTTGTTTTGCAAATACAAAGGTTGCAGATCTACTGGAGTTTGAAAAGAGATCTACTGGAGAACAAGATTGTGGTGAAGAGGAAGCCGATTAAAGTTGTAGAGAAAGGTTAATTTGAAGTGTCGTGAAGAAATTAAGGAAGAGCTCCCAATACAGAAGGCAGATTGCGGAAGATTAAGGATGGCAGTCAAAGGTTAGATGTAACACAAAGAAGGTTGCAGGTGGAAGGAAATACGCAGTAAAGGTAAATCATAATTTTTGAAAAGAGTTGTTGTTAACGAGGAGAAATTGAAGAACAGTGGAGACACGTGAAATTGTGAAAGTGTAAAAGGTGAGTTTTAATAATATGTGTCAATGGGTAAAATAGGTAAAAGGGTAAAGAAAGAGAGACATTTTGGAGGAAGAACTGTTAAATGTTAAGAAACAAAATTCTGAATTGTTAAAAGATTTAGATAAGATTTCACTCGAAAACAGATAAAATATTATGATCTTAATATTGAATTAGATAAAGTTAAAAGAAAGAATGAGGTGTTAGAAGAACAAATACTGTTGTTTGATGAACTTTTACAAGACTCGTGGAAAGTTGAGAAGAAGAATAAAGAGCTAGAAAAAAAACTAAAGGTGTTTGATGAGGTTAAGAAGAAAAATGAAAATTTAGAAGAAAAGATTAAAAGATTAGAACAGCAAAATAGTTTGCAAAAGGAAGAAATATCAAAATTAAAAAAGGAGAATGAATGTTTAAAAGAAAAACCACCAGTTTGTGATGCTTCATGTAATACAGAAGATTTTAGTAGTTCAGTTGATGAATCAAATGATTTGTGTAATATAGAAGAATGCAAAGATGAAGATAAAAGCATGTTTGAATCTACAAATCTCAACAGTTGTAATGAAAAGAATGTTGCTTTGAAAATGATGAAAAGAATGGGATACAAAGGGCAAGGATTAGGAAAACATGAGCAAGGGATTAAAGAGCCTATTAAGCCAATTATGAGGCCCAAATATGAAGGCCTGGGGTATGTCACAGGTAGAGGAAATAATAATACAAGCGTTCCAAGCTCAAGCAAATTCATTCAAGAAATGAAGTGTAGGCAATGTTCATATTGTAATAGAATAGGTCATACAAAAGAAAAATGTTGGAATTTACATCCTTGCAATATATGTGGATTAAAGAATCATTGTGAGAAAATGTGTTTGAACAAATATTGGAAGAATGAATCAATGACAGGTTACATGAAAATGGATTGTGGATGGGCCTATGGACCAAGTTGGAAGAAGATCACAGGTATGATCAAAATTTTGTTCAAGTATAAGAATTCATATGTCATCAAAAATAGAAAACAAGAAAAGTTTGATCATTGTGTTGTAACACATTATGCAAACAGTGAGTGTACTTTTGGATTGAATTTTTAAAGATTTAAAAATCAATCGTTTGAAGAAAATGTTTGAAAAAAGATATGAAGATCTTGAAGATAGTTTGAACATTTGAGAAAGTGAGATAATGTGGAAATCATTGTCTTGAAATCCATCATGGAATTTGGAAGATTATAGGGTGCATCTAATACTTAAGTGAAGGTGAAGGTGAATTGACAAAAGGATAGCAAAGTGCAGTACCATAAGGGAGAGTACTTCCAAAAAGGAAGAAATTGGATCAGTGAGCATGCAAGGAATTTGCACAAGAAGAATTTTGAAGGATCGAATTTCAATATTTGATGATCATCATATAGTGACTAACTAAATGTAAATGGGTGCCTAACAAGGCTTTAGGCTAGGACCCATCCTTTTCGGTTATGAGAGAAAATGATTTAGTGAGTCTGCAGACTTGAAAGATTGAAAATTTGAAATGATTCAAGTATGAGTGGTCGAAAATAAGGGGGTGTGTTGGAGTATTAATTTATCCCACCAATACATAATGAAGCTTTGAGTGATTTCTGCCAAGCATGTTCTGGAAACTTCTACCAAGATCATTCACCTAACTGATAAGATACAGGTGAAGCTATTAAATGTTGTATGTAGATGATAGGAATTATCTGGAAACTCCATGAAATGTCTAAGACCTCTATTTATAGAGGAATTTGTAATCTGTTTTCTTGGCAATCAATACAAGTGTGCTATTTTTCAATACTTCTGTTGTAAAAGATAAATCTTGCACTGCAAAATGATTAATGTCTTGGGCAGAATGTTCTAGAGTTTTATCATCGCCTGTGGAGTTCTCCCCATTGCCAGCAGCAGCAGGAGCAGGAGGAACAGGCTTATGGCCTTGGCGTCCCAAGGCCACATGGTGAAGCAGCTTGTTCCTTGTTGAAAAGGTGAGCACGCAGGAACAACACCATGTGCTATGCCCACACTTGTTTCCATGAGTTTTTAGATCTCCCACGAAAGAAAACTCCTTTCCATAGTTGTTGCAGGAATACATCTTATCGCAATGGCTTCGTCTGTAGTTATTCCTCAGGGATACCATGGATTTCAAGAGCTTGAAATTGGGATGACGCCTATTGTGTCTGCAGCCTTGGAAGGGGCACAAATAATATGATATTCTGTCCTTGGGCTTGTTGGATGTAAGGGATTCTTTGCTTTTGTATTTCTCAACATGGGATCGCATGTGAATGCGCACATTCCTATCTCGTCGGAACTCTTTCCCACAGATGTTGCACAAATGGCTCTACTCTGCAAGAATGTCGGCCTCTTCCATTTCTACAATACCTTCTTCGCCTTCAAAGCTCAAACGTTGACATTGTGACAAGATCGATGCAGATGTGGAGATTACCTGGCAAATGATGGAAGTGAGGCCCGAGTTCCCTTGATGGTGCTCATCGTGGCTTTTGCTTTGCGAGAATTGCTCCACTTCCTCGGTTTTCTCCCCAAGCTAGGAAATCCCAGAAGTCAGAGCAAACAGATTTGTTTCCTCTTCATTGCTATGTGCCAACATAGATTTATAATCATCTTTACCACAGATGGGTTACCAAGAGTGTTCGACCTTTAAAATCTCACTGTTAACTGTTTCTTCTATAACTTCCATGGCTTCTACAAAATCCTTGAGAGCGGACTCACTGAAATCTGCGTATCCCAAAACAAGCTAGAAATTATTGTTTGGGCCGGGGAGGGAAGGCACAAAAGCCAACGGAATAGTATTTTAAAACCAAAAAAACAATGGGGAACTCGTAATAAATGGGATGCCGCTTCGCATACGAATATGGTGAGCAAATTGACGAAATAACCTACCAATATGCTTGTTTTGCCCACAGGTTTCTCAAATTTCTCGAGCACTAAAAGAATAAATTTGACATTGAATTTTATCTCCCGTGGACGTTCGACTGTCAAATTGAAATCATATCCACGGCAATCAATGAAAAAATTCCCTGTATCACGATGTCTTATTAGGGTAGAGGGCCCGATGCTGGTATGGTTGATCTTGTGGGTCTTTTTTCACATGATTGGTGGTACTGGAGCGATAGTCTTCTCGTGTTGGAGCTACAGTCCTCCAGTATTACAGGGATGGAGGGGAGACTAGACCTCCTGATCTTTTATAACTGAATTTAATTTTTAGTGTTTTTTTTTTAATTTTGTAATGTAAGATATTAATAATTGTTATAAAAGATTTAATTATTGATTGTAAATGTTTATTTAAATATTATATTTGAGTGAAATTAAATAAAGATAGTTCAAATATATTTAAATTTGTTAAAATAGTGATATGACATTTATTATACTGATTTTATGTGTATATGTTTGAAATGACATTTTTCTAAAAAAAATTTAGATTAAGAAAATCATATTAATTACAATTAATACATATTCTACAATTAATAATCAAATAAATTTTACATAATAAGAATTATATGTTAACCATCCTATCAGAATGACAAATATTGTTCTAGATATTAACCGTGTTGCAACAACTTGCAGTATCACCAAGCTCATGTATTGGTCTTTTGAATATGTAAAATGCTTTACAATAATACAAAATAGAGTGTAAGGCTTGCAAAAAACAAACCAATATCAATAAAATCATATTAATAGCATTTCAATCAATCAATTACATAGTAAATAAGTACACTCAAACTAATGTAGAGGCATCCTAGGGTATAAAAGTAATATTACATCAACTAAAAATATTGTTCTTTTAATTTGTTTGTTTGTTTACAAGTTTTTTGTCATCAATCAGTTACCACAAATCCTACCACATATCATCGCAATTACATATCTCACCTTGAAATTTTGAATATATGTTCTATACTAGTCCTTCAATGCCATATTTGCTTCTCAATGGATTCTAATCACTACACAGTCATAACTTGGTTTTTGGACATCACTAGGTTTGATAAATTAACACTTAGTTTCACTACTCATAAGTTGCAATAGCTTTTCAGAGTTTATGGTGGTAAAGGAACACATTACATGATGCATTGGACCCATGAGTTATTGTGATAATCACCATATTTGATCTAGGATATTCTATCTATATTTTTAGTCAGCTACGCACTTCATCAAGGCTTGACACTAATATATAAACATCATATACAATTATTTCAAAGCAGCATAAAAGAAGGAAGAAAATGGAGAGAACAAGAGACAGTTAAAGTCTAGATATAGAATAGTATTACAACATCATTTAAATTCTATAATTACATGTTTTTAATCAAATGATTGAGGTCTCCCATGTTGCAATATCATTGTGAAAAATTGTAATTTATTCTTGAATTTGAATAAATAAATATCATATATTTGTTTTACTATGTCATTGAGTTTTTCACTATGTAATTACGAGTTATTTCATTCCACTGCATGATTTAAAAATCCTTAATTGGATCCTCCATCCATGACTACATCAAGTGGTATCAGATCATAAGTTTAGAATCCTAATAAGAGAACATTTGATTTGGTATCCTAAAAGTATCTGGTGAGAAAATCATCAATTTGAGGCATCCTACTAGAATCTTGACAATAGATCACTGGTTGAGAGATAGTTGTAAGGAGTGGTTATATATTGATCGCTGACTTGAGGAATTTTACACCAAATCCTAGGCAGATATGTCATCATGAAGAATTCAAGGTGTTGCTAACGTTGCTAGAAGAATGGAGGAAATAATTGAAATTATGAGGGAAATGAAAGTTTGGTTTGATATTTTAGAAGATGATAGAAAAAGAGGCTAAACACCATATTTAATGATGACAGTGGTAAAGATGAGAATGAAATAAGATCTATACATAAATTATTGATAAAAATATAGAAAACCTAGAGAAGAAAAAATAGTTCAAGTAAAAGTGTTGAAAGCTATATCTAAAATTAGTAAGAGACCTAGAATTGAGATTTCTAATTATTCTAATGATTTTAACCTTGAATAATTGATTTATTGGATAAATTATTTGGATGAATATTTTGAGTATAAGGAAATTCCAAGTCTTTAAAGGGTTTAAAGATTTATAAAACTTAAATTGAAATAACATGTTTATATTTGGTAGAAGGAAGTACAATTACAAATAAATATGAGAGGAAGAGAAAAGATAACAAAGTGAAATAGGATGGTTGTAAATTTAATAGACAATTTATTTGTATAATTGTGAGTAAGAATTGTTGAAAAAGCTATATAATTTGAGGCAAAGGGATAGGACTATAAAATAATGCATTGAATAATTTTACAAAATAATCATTAGGAGTAGACATAGTGAAGAAAGTACAAAAAAAGATTATGTAGTGTAGTAAATTGCATACCTTTACAATTTCACACTTTGTTTGGGTCCCTTAATTAATTGGACTTAATTAAGCTTCTAATTTTCCAAATTATGCATTCCAAAGACTTATTTATCTCATTTTTCGAAAGGGAAACCAACATTTAATTAATGCAACTAGTATTTTAATCACATTGGAGAATGACTGTCTTGGATTTTTAGGCCAAGACCCATTCGCCCAAGGGAGAATGGGTCCCCTTCAAGTCCTAGGACCCATTTTTAAGTATATATTTGTTAGTTTTTTAATGATTCAAATTTCATATACAATTGTCATCTTTTGGAATGTATTTTTTGGGAAATTAGATAAACACCTATAAATGCATAGTCTTTTATCAACTCAAATCTAAGTGATCAATTACAAGACTGTTGGATGTTGTGGTTGCATTGTTGATATGTGGTTTTCATTGATGTCAACGCTATTAGCATTAATGTCTATAAGACTGTATATGTCGAGGATATTGAGAAAATGTAATAAATATGTTACAGGTTGTCTATGAAGCAGTGAAGATCAGTATGGTAGAAAGTTCAGTATGTTGATAGTGAGGTGTTGCAGATCAAAGGGTTTGTTCTCAATCCTATATAGTTTCTACTCAAAAAATTTCAGAGGTGTGCATGAATATTTTAGCAAGTTATAAGTGATTGTGTTTTGACAGCTATTCTATTACTGCAAATGGTGTTCATGGAAGAAGATAATGTGATTCTTGTAATCTGTGTTGTTGCATGTGTTACTGAAGTTTTCATGGATGTTATAGATTATATTATACCTATGTTGCAAGTCTACATTGATCATTGTGCTCGCGATCTGATATTTTCTCTTGCGTGTTCATGTTTTTCATGTTCATGGCTAACAAGGTGGTTGAAGCGTGTTGTGGATCTTCGAGGAAGAATCTTTGAAGGTGTTTTGTGTTCAAGGACATTTTTTGGGGTGTCTACTATGTTCTGGCTAACCTTGGTTGATGCGCATTGATAATCTTTATTGTTTAGGGCCGACAATTTGCATTCATTCTATTATTGTGTTGAAGCTCACATAAAGCAATATAATTTCTTGTTGCGGATATATATAAGTGATTGTTTATCGCATTTGAGACATGTATGATGTGAAGTGTATGAGTGCTTTGTGTGAAAAAGGTTCAGATCATTCAAAGGAAAAGCAGAGTGTAAATAAGAATGAAAGAAAGTGAAGAAGTGTTCATGTGCTTAACTGGAATTGTACTCAGGCATTAGCAGATGCTACTTTCTCAATTCAAATTCTTCAGATGGTTTTAATCTGAATATTTTTTGTAAGATAATGAGTCTTCCTTTAAGTAGTGAGCTCTAGGCAGTGCACTTGAATGCATGTGCATTCCTCTTATATTTTTCTTATACTTTTAACAGGGTATAACTTGTAGATTAACCTCCACCATGGTTTTTCCCCTAATAGGGTTTCCACACAAAAATCTTGGTGTTGTGTGTTTCTAATGTGTTGTCGATTCATGCTTTCATTGTTATTAATCAAATCTAAGATTAAAGGTTAATAAGTTGAATAAGTTTGAAAATCTGTGACAACTGATTCACCCCCCCTCTTAGTTGTCTGCCCTTGTGTTGCCAACAATTGGTATCAGAGTAGGTTCCTTGGAAGAGGTTTAACAGCTTGAGGTGATCTGAGATGGCGACATACAAGAAAGATAGTCTAAGATTTGATGGAACAAATTATTCTCTATGGAAGACTCGAATGGAGTGTCATCTGAGATGCATTGGTGAATCCTACTGGCACATTACATGCAATAGGTATGTGATTCCTCTGAATGGTCCTACTACTACTGCTGAGATTAGGGATGCTAAATATAACATCAGTGTTAAGGAAGCATTGTTGAGTGATTTGACTGATTCTAAGATGACAAATGTTATGGATCTGAGAACTGCTAATGAGATCTCAAAAAAGTTGGAAACTTTATATGAAGGTGATGCTAATGTGAAGATGGCTAAGCTATAGTGTCTGAAAGGAAAATATGAACTATTGAAGATGGGTAATGATGAGAATATTGTTACTTTCATGCAAAGACTGAATGAACTTGTGTGTGGTATCAAATGTGCTGGTGGACAGGTGGATGAATTAGAGATTATTGCTAAAGTGCTTAGATCTTTGCCTAATGCATACAAAATCAAAGCTGTAGCCATTAAGGAGCTGTGAACTATGACAAACATAATCAAAGATATGTTGGTTGGTAAACTTACTGCTTTTGAGTTGAGTGAATTCAGTGATGCCCTTCCTAAGATAAAATCTACATTTAAAGCTACTACTTCTGGGAGAGACAAGCAGAGATATGATCCGGGTGAAAGTTCTTCTAGAAAGGTATTCAGATATGAGGAATAAATGAGACAGATTGAAGAAGAAGAAAGAGAACTGAATGAGCTTGAAGCACTTATTGTCAAAATGGAAGCTAAAGGAGAAGTTAAGTATAAAGGAAAGTTGCCTATTTGTTAGAGTAATCGGTTATTTACTTTATTAATTAAACAATATTTGTTTAATTACTTAAAGTTCCCTTTTACCTCTTTTCACTTAAGCTAACATTAGGTACATAATAATTAATTACTTTATTAATTATTATTGTGCAAGCCTAGGGTTTTCCTTTTTAGGGTTTTCATCTATATGTAGTTGAAAACTATCTTTTGTATCATTATTCATTTTACATTTTCAGGTGAATACATTGCTCCACATTCTTGAGCATTTCCTTTGTTGCTTCTCTTTGCTTCTCCTTGTAACAGGTTATTTGCTTGCATAGATCTTTTGGGCTTCTATGGTGTTGCATCTTCTCAACTCCAACATGGTATCAGAGCTTCAGATTTGCAGCTGCTTGTTCTTGTTTTGAGATTTTTGCATTGGAAGCAAATCTAGGGTTCTAAGGTTTTTTTTGGGTGGATTCAACATACTCTTTTTTTTTGGTTCACTTTGGGCTCAAATGGACAATGCCATTGGATTGGTAGCGCCCGAAAACCCCTAAATTGACTGTCAAATCGTCGATTTTGGTTACAGTCAATTTGGAAGGCAAAAAATTTTTTGCCCTAGGGCCGTACGTAGCAAAAATCGCAAAAAACAAATCAAAAACAAAGGTTTTTTAATTTAATTTTTGCGCTGCGTGCATACGACGGTCACACCACCACTTCGTCGCCCGACGGCCACTGACCGGCCACCCTCACGCCACCCGCACTAGGCCGCATCCCACCCAACACCCCTGTTGGCCGCCAACTCCCCGCGCTCCGCTCGGGCTCCACCCGCCCCGCTGAGCTCACTGCTCTGGTCACCACTCTGCACTCCGCCAACACCAGACATCGACACCGCCAGCTTGCCCCGCCGACACCGAGCTCACTCGTGGGCTCGCCGACCTGAGTCGGCTCTTCAGCCCCCGCGGGCTTCAAACAAACCCCCGCCCGGTCATATGGTGACCAAGGGCTCTTCCAGCTTCAGCCCCCTGGTTCACCCACGCAACCAGGGGCCCTTTTTTTTAGCTCCCGGGTGCTAGAGGAGTCTAATAGGGCATTTTTTTGCTCTCTCATGAAAACGGGCATAACTAGGGCATTTTTGCTCCGTTTTTCAAATGGAAATAGGCGTTGGAAAGCTGATTTCGGCACCGATCTGATGGTGTAGGAATTTTTTCCAAATTTTACAAGTTTGAATATTATTTTTCCATCCAAAGTGAGGTCTTCTTTCTTCACTCCCGGGGGCGTATCTTTTGCGTCTGAACTCCATTTTGCGCAAACGAATAGGCGTTGGAAAGGTGTTGCAGTCCTCTTTCCAGATTTATAGTCTATTTTACCAAAAAAATTACTAGCTATTTTTTATTCAGCTTTGTGTGTTTTTACACTTTGCTCAATTACTTGGTCATCTTGGCTCCTACATGGGGTTTGTTTGCGTTGGATGGGTTATGTTGATATGCTTTATCATTGTTGAGATCATTAGTCTCTAAATTTTTTATTTGAAGAGTTATCATGGGTTTCTCTACTCACCCTTCAGTTGTTCTTCTGGAACGGGGTAATTATGAGTCATGGGCAAAGGGTATACTTACACATTGTAGGTGGCTTAATATTTTGCCTTATTTGTATGATCTCATACCTAAACCAGCAACTTTAGAGGGCAGATTAGCATGGGATATCACTAGAAATCACATTGCAGGAGTTATATTGTCTAGTCTTGATCATGACAATGTGTTGGTTATATCGGACATTGATTGTCCTCACCCACTTTGGACACATCTTTGGGAGATCTATGGAGACCCTATTCTATCTCCATTCCCAGAGGATCCTGCTTCAGATTGTCTCATACCCATTGCTTGGAGAGAGAATACACCATTTGATCATGATACTTTAGAGGAGCTTGAGTATTTAGACACCCTTACATATTCCGATGGATCAGAGGTTTGTCTCACAGTTCCTACTCTTCAGACTAAGACTTCATCAGCATCTCTTGTTGTTCTTGATTCAGTGCAGCAGGGAATCATACATCTTCTAGATATAGCTACTTTGAACTCTTATGTTGCAGACATATCTTTCTTGTTTGTTGAGTCCTATATTGCAGATTTGGAGGATTATTTTGAGGACATTCATCTCCTCTACCTTGACAGTCAGGTTATCACTGTCCGCCCACCATTATCCGTGCATTCAGAGGTTGCATTTCAGTATTCTCCACATCAGTTTGGATTTGGCATTATTTGTTTCAGTTCAGATAGTGAGACTCTTCAGCATCCTATCACGGCACACATCTTGAGACAGATTGGTTCATCATTCTTCATAGGGTTTCTTCGATACAGGTCTGTGGATCCGTTTCTTCCCAAGCGGAGGAATATCATTTTCCGCTTCAGGATCTCCTTTTGGATTCTACATCAAGCATCTACCATTTTGACAGGAGTTTCTTCATTATAGGGGGGCCTTCTTCTCTCTTTCTATCTCTCCTATGGAGATCATTGTGCATGTACTTATATGATAGAAGTTGTCTATGGGGGGTATCATGTTATCCACCTCCTATCCTTCTTTCATTAGTGCATTGCATTCCTTCCTTGCATTCTATTTTGGGGAGGAGTTTTGTTCCCACTAGGTTTTCTCTTTTACCCCATTTCATTTAGTTTGCATTGATTTTGTACATGGGTACTTGATCTGGCATTGTTGTCAGGACCCATTACTTTTGCTTTCAGTAGCTCTTCTAGGTTTTAGCTTCTCCCTATGTCTATCTTAAGGGGGGGTGTTAGAGTAATCAGTTATTTACTTTATTAATTAAACAATATTTGTTTAATTACTTAAAGTTCCCTTTTACCTCTTTTCACTTAAGCTAACATTAGGTACATAATAATTAGTTACTTTATTAATTATTATTGTGCAAGCCTAGGGTTTTCCTTTTTAGGGTTTTCATCTATATGTAGTTGAAAACTATCTTTTGTATCATTATTCATTTTATATTTTTAGGTGAATACATTTCTCCACATTCTTGAGCATTTCCTTTGTTGCTTCTCTTTGCTTCTCGTTGTAATAGGTTATTTGCTTGCAAAGATCTTTTGGGCTTCAGTGGTGTTGTATCTTCTCAACTCCAACACTATTAAATGTTTTTCTTGCAACAAGATAGGTCATTTTGCATCAAGGTGTCTGGAAAGAGTTCCTAAGCCAAGACCTTACGAGCCCAAATTTCAAAAGAAGTATTACTATGATGTTGATGAGGGTGTGACAGATGATTAATCTGACAAAGGGAATGCAAGTGAAGATGATTTTGTGTTTATTGCTATCAAAGAAAATAATTTTGTGTCTATTGAATCTGCTAGTTGTACAAATGAGGAGAAAGCTCTAGCTACTCAAGTTGAAGAAAAAGATGAATGGGTAATTGACAATGGATGTTCACATCACATGATAGGTGATAAAAGAAAATTTGTAAGCCTGGAGAAGTATGATGGTGGTGTTGTAATATTTGGTGATAACAATGGTGGTATAATCTGTGGCAGAGGATGTATTTATTTTGATGGTAAGCATAATGTTGATGATTTTCTTTATGTTGAAGGTTTGAAGCATAATCTTCTGAGTGTTGGACAAATGATTGATAAGGGATACAATCTTCAATTCAAAGATGGAAAATGTAGCATACTGGGAAGTTTTGGAAATGTGATTGCTTCAGGTACTAAAACAAAAGGTAACATCTTTCATCTGAATGTTGGTAGTAAAAGTTGTCTGATTGCTCAAGTTGATGAAAGTTGGTTGTGGCATAAAAGAATGTGTCATGTAAACTTTCACAATATTATCAAGGTAAGTTCCTCATAGGTTGTGAGAGATCTTCAGAAGTTGGTAACTCCTACTAATACAATACGCAAGGAATGTCAACTAGGAAAACAAACTAGAATTTCATTTCACAGCAAACAGCATTGTTTGAATGAATTGTTGGAGCTTGTGCATACTGACTTGTGTGGTCCTACTAGAATCAAAAGTCTACAAGGCTACAGGTACTTCATGTTGCTTATTGATGATTACTCTAGGATGATGTGGGTTACTTTCTTAAGGGAGAAATTTGAAGCTCTAGAAAAGTTCAAGATCTTTAAGGCTAAGGTTGAGGGGTGATCCCACAATAGTGGTTTACAATTTTTGGCCAAACTAGACACTGAAATAAAAAAAATTAACTAAATCTTCACATTTGGGCACATATAGCGGCTAAATCGTGAGGAATTTGAAGATGATGCAAACTAGAGTTTCGTCACATTTTGTCTGTAGATTCTAAAAATATTTTTTTCAAAAATTTTGGAATCAAATTGCACGTCTTTTCCATCTCCCACGAAAACTGGTTTTTTGCATAAAACAACATTTTAAAAAAGTGACGCACACTATCTAAGGCATAATTTTTTTTCCATGAAGGATAAATTCTAATTCTTTCAAATTTAGATTTGTAACTCTAATATCTAGTGCTTCCACAAGGTACGATAATTTTTTATTGAATTTTTTTTTTTTAATCAAGTTTCGAAGTCAAACCAATTACAATTCAGCCATAGCGCGAGTGTATAACGTGCAACTTTTTTTGTATATATCAAAATTCAATTTTATTTTTTTTGTTGGATCAAGGACTTCAATATCTGGTGCACTCATATTTTTGAAAAAACAAATTGATAATCTACTATTTTTCCACATGTGCAGAATAGAGACCTTCATTTTTTATGAAAAACCTATGTTTAATAAAACTAAAAACCAAATACATAATAAAATCAAAAAATATCAAAATTATATTCATTGGATAGCTCGTTCTGAGGGCTACCTGATTCCAGTTGGGTTTGTGAAGTCTCCTCCATTTTCATCCTCAACCAGAGCTTCAAAGGGAAAAAGTTTATGGTTTTTTTTGGTGCCAAAGAGCGGGGAGGTGGGAAAAGGGGGGTTCTAGCGGACCCCCTTCAATATGCATTTTTATTTTATTTTTTGGGTGGAAAATGTGGGCCCAGTAATTAATGGGTTCGCTCAAACCTTAGTTCAGTCGATACCCTTTTTGGTTCGGTCGAACTTGTAGGTTCATTCGAACCCCTAAAACCAATTTTTTTGCCATGGGGTTATTTTTTCTTAGTTTTCCTTCCTCCATCAAATTACAAACCACTATTGTGGCTTCACCCTAAGACTGAGACAAGTCTGAAGATTAAGTGTCTAAGATCAGATAGAGGTGGTGAATTTACTTTCTGTGAGTTTAATTCTTTTTGTGAAGAACATGGGATAAAGAGATAATTATCTACACCGCAGACCCCTCAATAGAATGGAGTTATGGAAAGAAATAATAAGACAGTTCAAGATGCTGCTAGAACTATGATGTTGGAAGGAAATGTCCCTCATATCCATTGGAGAGAAGCTGTGAGTACTGATGTCTATAGCCTTAACTGGGTACAAATCAAAGGTAATACTTGTAAGACTCCTTTTGAGCTATGGTTTGGTCATAAGCCTACTGTTAGATATTTCAAAATCTTTGGGAGTAAATGCTATATCAGGAGAGATGAAGATCTAGGAAATTTTGATGCTAGATTGATGAAGGAATCTTTCTTGTTTATTCTACTAATAGTAAGGCCTACAGCTGCTACAATAAGAGATTAAAGAAAATGGTTGAAAGTGAAAATTTTAAGGTTGATGAAGACATTGCTAGACCCTCCAAAACCCGTGGATATGATTTTGATGATTAGAATGATAGTGCAAACAAGATTTAGACTTCAAATCAAGTTTAGATCACTCTAGTGAATCAAGAAGATCAAGAAGAAGCAGAGACTAGTGAAAGTATAGAAGAGAGACCACAAGAGCCTAAAATTAAATAACACTTGAAGACTCCAAGGTATGTGCAATTAAATCATTCAAAAAATTAGATTATAGGAGATAAGAGCAAAGGTGTCCAGACTAGGAGGAGAATTGCAGAAGAATATTGTTTGATTTCAAAGGTTGGGCCAAGTAATGTAAATGAAGCATGCAAAGATGAACATTGGATTGAAGCAATGAAAGAAGAACTACAGAAAATTGAGAAGAATAATACATGGATTCTTGTTCCCAGACCTAAAGACAAAAATGTAATTGTAACTAAATGGGTTTTTAGAAACAAGTTGAATGAACAAGGTGAAGCTATCAAAAACAAAGCAAGACTAGTATGTAAAGGATACTCTCAGATGGAAGGAATTGACTTTGAAGAAAATTTTTCTCTTGTTGCTAGAATTGAAGCTGTGAGATTGTTTCTTGCTAATGCTACTTACGAAAACTACAAAGTTTATCAGATGGATGTCAAGTCAGTATTTCTAAATGGTGAATTAGAAGAAGAGGTATATACTGAGCAACCTAATGGATTTCAATTGAATGATCAGGGAGATATGGTTTGTCAGTTGAAGAAAGCATTATATGGACTCAAGCAAGTCCCTACAGCTTGGTATGCCATATTGGATAAATACTTGCTGAAGCTTGGATTTAACAAAGGTACTACTAATAGTAATCTATATTTCAAGATTGATGATGATAAAGATTTGTTTGTGGAAGTCTTTGTCGATGATATCATGTTTGGAGGAGATGATGGTTTGTGCATGAAGTTTTCTAATGAGATGCAGAATGAGTTTGAGATGTCAATGATTGGAGAGTTGAAATTCTTTTTGGGATTGCAAATTACTTAGGTAGATAAAGGGATCTTTATATCTCAGTCCAAGTATGTGAGATAAATGCTAAATAAGTTTGGTATGGAAGATTCAAAACTAGTCGGTACACCCATGGTGACCAAATGTAAGTTGACAAAAGATGATGATTCTTCGAAGGCAAACCAAACTAGATATAGATCAATGATTGGTGGATTGTTGTATTTGACTCAAACTAGACCTGATATCATGAATTGTGTATGCATTGTTGCTAGATTTCAAGGCAATACTAAGGAATCTCATGTGACTAAACATGTGAAGAGAATTTTTATATACTTGAAGGGAACAGTTGATTTTGGCCTATGGTACCCTAAAGATGATGATCTTACTTTAAGTGCCTTTACTGATGTTGATTGGGTAGGAGATGTGAATGACAGGAAAAGTACTAGTGGTGGTGCATTTTTCTTGGGAAAGAAGTTGATTTCATGGTTAAGAAAAAAGCAAAATGTTGTTTCCTTGTCTACTATAGAGGCAAAATATATTGTTGTTGCTAACAATTATACTCAAGTATTATGGATGAAACAGATGTTGAAAGATATCAGATTTGTGTATGATGAACCTACTGCCATATTCTATTACAACTCAAGTGATATAAACATTTCTAAGAATCTAGTGTTGCATTCAAATGCCAAGCATATATCTATTAAGTACCACTTTTTAAGAGACAAATTGAGTGATAAGGAAGTCAGACTGGAGTATGTGCCCATTAAGGAACAAATTGCAGACATCTTTATTAAGCCTTTGCCTAAATATACTTTTAAGTATCTCAGAGGGAAGTTAGGGGTGATTACCCCTCTTAATCAGAACTAAGATGCATAGTATTTGCATCAGTCTATGCATTCACGGTCATATCTTGATTCAAATTGATGTTGTGGTGGCTGCTACTTAGGGGGAGTAGTCAGATGATTCAGATATGTGGTTTAGATTTTTTGTACCTTTGCCATTGATTTGAAAGGGGGAGAATAGTAATGTGAAAAACTATGGAAGAGCTAAAAGTAAGGGGGAGAAGAACAGTATGAGAAGAGAAATGTGTAAAGGGGAGATTGTTGGAAGAAGAGTTGGTTGCATTAATGGTGTATTTTTCACATCATGTGTCGCCATCAATGCCAAAGGGGGAGATCGTTGGATGTTGTGGTTTCATTATTGATATTTGGTTGTCATTGATGTCAACACTATTAGCATTAATGTCTTTAAGACTATATATGTCGAGGATATTGAGAAAATTGTAATAAATATGTTACAGGTTGTCTATGAACTAGTGAAGATCAGTATGGTAGAAAGTTTAGTATGTTGATAATGAGGTGTTGTGGATCAGTTTGTTCTCAAGCCTATCCAGTTTCTACTCCAAAAGTTTCAAAGGTGTGCATGAAGATTTGAGCAAGTTATAAGTTTTTGTGTTCTGATAGCTATTATGTTACTGCAAATGGTGTTCATGGAAGAAGATAATGTGATTCTTGTAATCTAAGTTGTTGTGTATGTTACTGAAGTGTTCATGGACATTTCTAGATTATATTATATTTGTGTTGCACGTTTGCATTGATCATTGTGCTTGTGATCCAATATTTTCTCTTGCATGTTCATGTTTTTCATGTTCATGGCCAACAAGGTGGTTGAAGCATGTTGTGGATCTTCAAGGAAGAATATTTGAAGGTGTTTTATGTTCGAGGAAATTTTTTTGGGTCTCTACTAAGTTTTGGCCATCCTTGGTTGATGCGCATTGATAATCTTTATTGTTTTGGGCCGACAGTTTGCATTCATTCTATTATTGTGTTGAAGTCAACATAAAGCAATATAATTTATTGTTGCAGATATATATAAGTGATTTTTTATCTCATTTGAGACATGTATGATGTGAAGTGTGTGAGTGCTATGTGTGAAAAAGGTTCAAATCATTCGAAGGCAGTGCAGAGTGTAAAAAAGAATGAAATAAAGTGAAGAAGTGTTCATGTGCCTAATCGGAACTATACTCATGCATTAGCAGATGCTACATTCTCAGTTCAAATTCTTCATTTGGTTTTAATTTGAATATTTTCTATAAGATAGTGAGTCTTCCTTTGAGCAATGAGCTCTAGGCAATGCGCTTGAATGCATGTGCATTCCTCATATATATTTCTTATACTTTTAATAGGGTATAACTTGTGGATTAACCTCCACCGTGGTTTTTCCCCTAACAGGGTTTCCACGCAAAAATCTTGGTTTTGCGTGTTTTTGATGTGTTGTTGATTCATGCTTTCACTTTTATTAATCAGATCTAAGATTAAAGGTTAATAAGTTGAATAATATTTAAAATTTGTGATAGATAATTCCCCCCCCCCCCCCTCTCAGTTGTCTGCCCTTGTGTTTCCAACAAAGACTTCATATGAGAAAATATTATATTATCAAGAGAATTCAAGAGAAAAATTATCAGTCATTTGTTGCAAAAATCGAGATCATATCATCATGTTCAAGCTTATATGTGTTTGTATCATCTTGTGAAGGCGAATATGCATTTTTGATCCTCAAAGCATCCAAGCATTCAAGTATCCAATAAATCAAGCAAAGCAATATCAAGTTCTTTGGAGTGATGTGTTTGACTTCAGTCCTCTAAGGGAAGCCATTGAAGGTTTGGTGAGTTGTATCAATCAACTGTTCGTTCATTATTTGCTTCTCCATTGTCATTATTTTTCTATCAAGGTTTAATTACCAAATATGGGGTTTGACTAAGGCAAATCCCCATTCAAACAAAACAATTTTTCCCTCTTTGTATGTGTAGATTACAGGTTAAAGAAGGATTAAAGATCTTAAAGAGCGATTTCAAATTGTTGCATTTTTTTCATTCATTGTTGTCAAGTCATGAAAACTCCATTGTAAAATTTATTTCCAGCTTTCTAATAGTGGAACCTATGTAAAACAAAAGCTAAGATCCTGCCTTAGAGGACTGCAAAATAATTTTCAAGGCCCCCTAACCAAGACCCATTTTCCCTAGGGTGAACCTATCCTTCAGTAGGTCTCAAAACCTACTTTTGGGGATTGGTACATGTGTCCTAACCCTTCTCAGATCTACCTATACTATGGTTTCAATTTCTATACTTTCAGGAATTTGTATTTCATGCTCTAGATCTTATAGTTCATTTAGTTTAAGCATTGCATATCATTTCAATTTAATTCCAGATCTTACCTACTGTCCTAAGGAATTGAGATCCAAGTCTGATTGGCTCACCTTTGAGGTTGAAATTCAATCTTTACACCTTGTGATCTCTTTCCTATTTAAATTCCCCTAGGGAAAGACACCTATTGCAGATCTTTAAAGTCCCCTTAAGTATTCACATTTTCCACCATTTCTTTTTGGTAAACCCGAAGTTGTTAAGGTGTCTTTTTCACCACATTTCATTTTGGTGAACCTGGCATTATACATCATTTTTTTTTATTTGGAGATATTTAAACCCTCGATCTAGGTTTTGTATCATCTTGTTTTGTATTGTATTTAGGGTTACATATTACATGCTTGCATAATCTAAACTCATAAAAATTCAAAAATATTGCATATATTTTGCATATTATCTTGCATTAAAGTTTGTTTCAATCATTTGGATCAACATCTCATTCAAAATTGCACTATAGTGTAAACTTCATAATTTCATTTTCTATTTCAATATATATATTCATTTTAAACTGTAGTCAATGACAGGTTACTCGTTGAATTCCCCGGGCAATTAAAAGATAGTAATAAAATATTAAATACAAGTTTAAATATTTATACAAGGCAATGTAAGTTTGAGGCTGGGTTGTATGCAACAGCAGCCCCCCTTCTATTGTATATATATATATATATATATATATATATATATATATATATATATATATATATATATATATATATATATGTATGTATATATATATATATATATATATATGTATATATATATATATATATGTGTGTGTGTGTGTATATATATATATATGTATATATATTTGAATAAATAAATGTCTGATAAATTATTTTGCTTCTTTGGTAATAGCTTCATCTTCTTTTTTAATCCCCTCTTTAATAAATTGGTTTTCCAGCAATAAATCCAAATTTGCAGCAAGAGATAATACCAAAAATACACAAATTTTTGTAAGTATTTATCATAGGGAGCCATGAAGATTCTGATATGCACATTATTTGCCCAAAATTTCTGAAATAATTCAATCATTTGGGGAAATTTCACAGAAGAATTTCACTTTTCTTAAACACAGCAAATTTTCCCACACATTTGAATTAAATTGCAAAGGAAAAGGAATTAAAAACTTGGAAATTCGCTTCCTCTTGAGTTCCCTCTCCTTGATTTCCTTTGTTTCTTGCTTTTACTCCTCTTTCCACCATGCTAGATTCACTAAACCTCTGAAGCCCTCTTCTTGGCAGCCATTGTTTTAGTTATTTTTGCAGAGCAATACAAGAAGAATGTAAAAGCAGTTGTGAAAACTATATTACCCTTCCGTTATTGATTTTCCCTTTTTAAAGATTTCACTTCCATTCCCGAGACCTAATCTTCAAAATAGTAAATAAATAAAATTTATTACATACAAAATATTTATCCATTAAATATTAATAAAGAATTCTTATTTTAACTACAAATGAAGTATTTATCTTCAGAAATAATAAATATTCCGTTTTAATTTGTAATTTAAATATTTATTCAAATAAATAATAATAACAAAATATCACTTGCACATAAATAATTTTCTTAAATAGCAAGGTATTTTCATTTAATTGCAAATAAATTAATTATTCTAAATAACCACACATTATCATTTAATTGCAAAATGAATTCTCTAATTCAAATGTAATTAATTCTTTTTATTTTTTTGTATTTTTCTTTCACCACAAATTAATTTAATTTAAAATTGTAAAATACAAACAATAAAAATAAGGTTCGTGACACTTTTAGGAATCTCGAGACTGGAATCTATAGCTATCAACATGTACTTATGTTTTTGGCAAAAAACCATATCTGAATATTTAGATGTTGACCTGTAATTTGTCTTCAAGGTCCTTTTAGGGTTTGTTGGCTTTGAATGATTTTGATGGAAAGTTGACACTTTTTAGCACCTTTCTCTTTGACAAATCCGTATACAAAGTCTACAAAACACACATGCAAAGAGGGGGAAAAGGGTTAGGGTTAGAGAATAGGGGTTTGCCTTAGTCAAACCCCATTTTGGTAATCAAACCCTAGATAATGAAATGAAATGTAAAGGGAAAGATGATTGAACAACATGCAAGTGTAGAAATTCACCAAACATTTGAGATGGAAGTCTGAAGATATGCAAGTAATCAGCTCCAATGGATGAATGCTTGAAGTGCTTAGAGTGCTTGAATTCTTGAATTGTTGAAAAAGAAAGATTGCTTGATCATGAGAGAATGAGGAGGTCAAAAATGAGGGGAAAACCCTTTATTTATACATTTTGTGCCCTAATTTCCTAAGAATAATACATCACAGGATGACCTTAGGGTTTAGAAGACAATATCCTACCATAATATTGACAAAAATTTGATGTTTGAGCCTGACTGGACTAAGTCGCCCAAGGTGGCGACTTGGTCCCACCAGGAAAAATTTTCCATTTATCAGGAATTAAAGTGTGATTAATGTTGTTTGATGGGATTTTCTTCTAAAAAACACTTAAGTGGGGCCTATAAGTGCATTAAGGGGTCATTTTAACATAAGAAAGGGTCAATTTATTGATGACAAGCCTAGGGAAGGGTGAAAGTTTGTTACAACTCTTTACAAAACTTTGAAATAAGGCTTGGTAAGTTATACAACGAGGTTGTTTAGGTGAATTATGATAGAAAGGTCTTGGAAAAGTGGTCAAATGTGTTACAACACTTCACAACACATTTGCAAGACATCATTAAGTTTTTATTGATTTTCAAGCATTCAAGGCCTAATGTGAATGTGTTGGCCACATTACGACATTAGATCTAAGAAAAATTAGTCCAAAATCCTTAGAAAAGGCCCAAATGAGTGAAAAATGTCAAGGATACATTTTTTGTGACACATTTAGCCCCCACTTTATTGAGAGGATGAACTTGCTTCAAACTCACACTAAAGTAGCCAAAACATGCATGTATCGAGGGGGATCCATATGTACTCATGTTAGCAATATGAGACAAAAATAATCAAGAGGGATGATCAAGCCCCTAGGATAAAAATCCCATGGAAAACCAAACATTAGCACAAAACATCACACAAGAAAGTGATGTAAGAGAGAAAAAAAAGGGAGAGTTAGATCAAGCTTCAATCGTTTGTCCAGCTAGTTGTGGATCAGATCTAGGTTGTTTGTCCATAAAGATGTGTACTCACTCTAAGACAACAGAACTCATGGTTGTCTACCGGGTGAGAAGGCCAAAAACGTGAGAAACATACATGCATGGTTGGTATGCATTCACACACGCGCAGGTGGCTATGGGGAAAGTCATGTCATTGGTTGTGCTTCTTGCTTAACCATACCAAAATTATACATCCTAATAACTTTGATAAGGCACCACAAGAGACAAGGTTTCGAGCTTCATGAGACAAGCAAAGCTTCATATGCTTGGAGCTCATGAACAAGTGCAAGATGGCACCACAGGCATGCAAGTTGTGTTATGCAAGGTGGTTATATAGCAAAATGCAAAATGCAAAAGAATGTTCAAAGGAGTCTTACTTAGTTCATGTGAGGTCTTTTACTTAGGGGACATTGTGTCTAATGTCTCCAAGAGAGGACCAATAAAAGAATAGAAAATTCACAACTTAGGGGATGTAGTGCATCATATCAAGCCACTAAGAGGAATGTAATATGCTAAGATAGGTCACATTCTTGAAGGAAATTAAACCCAATGTCATCCACAAATCAACAAACACATTGTATGAAGTAATAAGGCTGCACTAAAAACCATGAAAAGGAAAAATAAAAAAGAAAATAATGCTAATGTACGCCCCAATTTAAAGGAGTTTCTATACATCGTTCTATGAGCAATTTCTTTAAAGTAGAAAAATGAAAAGTGCAAAAAGGAAGAAGAAGACATGAAAGCCAACTTGGAAATCCCTATGCCAAGTGATATGTTTCTGAGTAAGGTTGTGTCATGTGAAGAAAAAAAAAGAGAGAAAAGGAGAAGGGGTTGCCCCAAAAAAGAGAAACACCAAACACATAAGGGATCTATGGATTTGGGGTCAATATGCTCGTTGTTGCAATGTTTTTTTAGAGAGCTCATAATTGTCATCATCCCCCAAATACATGGAATTGAAAGAATGGCGCAAAGAGAGTGAAAACAAATAAAAAGAAAGTCATTTTGGGTCAACATGGAAGAGACATAGGGTGGCTCGACGCTTTGTATCTGTTGGAATCAACGAACACTGAGAAGGGGGGTGAATCAGTGTTTTGCAAAATCTAACGTTATTAATCTAATGTTTAATCCACTTATAGCATTGAACCAAAAGAAAGATGCAAGAACATAAGACAAGAAACCACAACACCATATCACAAGGATTTTTACATGGAAACCCTGTTAGGGGAAAAACCATCGTAGAGGTCAATCCACAATTTGAGTATACTCAATATAAGTGTTTACAAAAGGAATGTGCATCGACTAGTGGTCATTTGCTGACTGGGCAGAGGTTGTTTGGGTGCCTGAGCAATTCGATGGTTGGGAGTTGAACTGAACCGGTTGCAGAGGAAAATGAATCGGTCGAAAGAGTTCTATACATTGTAATGAGCAGGAACTTTGTTGGGTTGGATAGTTGGTTTGATAATTCAGAGTTTTTTCTGTTGTTCTATGAATTTCATTGTATGCAGAAAGAGAGCATTGTAACAGTGAAATATTTTGTATAAGAACAATCTAGAATTTTCTACTGTAGTTATATTGTCATCAGAAAGGGAGTCTGTAACTTGTATGTAATTTGATTACTATAATACAAGAGATCTTTCTTTGGTGTGGTGGGTTTTTCTCTCGTAAGGGTTTTTCCACGTAAATCTGGTGTCTAAGTGTGTTTGAATTTATTTCTCAGTTATGTTATTTCTTTCATGTGTGTCTTAGTGAACTGTAATTGTGAAATTTAAAGGCATATCTCTCTTCTCCTCTATGTCTTGGCATTAGGAAAATTTGTTCCGCAATCGAATTTTTCCTAACATGAATCAGAAATAATTGATACATCAATACCTTTATGGACTAGATATTTGACTAAGGCATCATCTATTTTGAGTCTGTCAACAGGAGAGGTCGTACTCCATAAATCACCAATTTTCTTCATTTTCCCTTTTATCAACATAGTCTGGATGTCATTTGAATTAGAATATTTTGGTCTAGGAAGAGATTCTTATTCTTCTTCCTTCTCTTCAGGAATAACAATGATGTTCTCAGAGACAGCTTTTATTTTCTTCGATTTTGAAGGGGAATCATTAGTGACCACTTCCAGTTCTTTTTTTTCGGAGGAAGAACCTTCCTCAAATCTACTCGACATAACTTCACCGGAGCTCATTACTTTCTACAAGGATAAGAAAAAAAAATTACACCTATTTTCTTTATTCTCTAAACTTTCCAAGTGTCTGCATATCTGTCTTGCAATGGGAATCTTGGATTCCCACTTAACATCTTTCTTTCCCAATAGTGAATTTAGAAAATAGAGTACTAGACATGTAAGAAATGACCCAAAACGGAATGGGTATCCTTCTTCCAGTGACATTCGTATGTTCTCAGTGAGATTTTCAAGAATTAGTTTACACATATCAAATTGCTTGTTCTCTTTTACCATTTTATGCGCTAAATGCACAGCAATAGCTGAAGTAGACCTATCTCAATTTCTGAAATAAAATTTGTAAGAAATTCCATACGCAACATACCTAACTGAGGAATCGACAATAGTATCGATCAACAGTGCTCGGGGATCTTTTTCAACTCCCATCATTTCCTCTACTTGTATTTTATGGTCTTCCATCTAGGAAGTTCTCCAACACTACAAAGTTTGGTAACTGCTTCGATCACTTCCTTCGTAATGGGATAAGATTTATCCAAAAAAATGTTGCCATCCTTGAATTTTCTTAAAAGGAACAAGATAAATTTTATGTCATCAATCCAAGGGAATTCTCCAAACAAATCCAAACCTAGGGTTTCTAAGTTTCGTAATTGACTCAGTTCCAACCCTAATTCCATCTTTATTCTGTGATGATCGAATTCATCCAGCTCGACTCCTTTTAATTTTAGTGGGATATTTCCATTGGATCCTCTGTTAGAAATTTCCATTATAGCTCTTAACTTCTTAAAAAATCAACAAGGATTTCTTCTATTACCTTCCTATGCAACTGCGAGAGAAAAAACTTGTGTTGCTTGCTTTCGAGTGTCCCCAATGATCTCTCAAAGGGCTCCAAATCATTTCAGAAATGCTCCAAGAAGGTTCCAAGTCACTCTACAAATCCTTCAAATTCATTTGATGATCAAAATGATTTGTGAAATTTCCTGAATACACCATCATTTTTCCCTAGCTCACGAGTAAGTGCACAAAGATGGTTCCCAAAAAGGCGACTTAAGTGGACAACTTTTTTTTGAAATCAGGAAATACTAACCTTGGACATGAAATTGAGGATAGTTACACTCAAAATTTTGAGATGCAACAAAAACAAGGATCGAAGTGCTCTGAGTCTACTTTCTAAACTACTAATTTATTTTTAAAATGGTTGATATTAAGGGGTTCAAAAGAGGGACGTACACAAATTGGTGTTTTTTTTATCAAAAAAACATAACATAGCAACTCTTGTACGACCCTCGTACGGTGAAATTTTTTTTAGTATTTTTAAAATTGCAATAGTCAGAAGTTAGCTAACATATGTAGTTGATGCACGATTTTTCTGATAATTTTTTAATGAATATTTGATTTTTTACTAATTTTCGAAGTGGACATTTCCTGAAAAATAGAATTTTGGTCGTGCTACCCCTACAAATGTTGGAAACTAATTGAATTTTTTTATTTTTTATTTTTAAAAAATTTGTAGAATGGAGTCTAGTTTATAAAAATTAATTTATTTGAAAATTTGATGAACGTTAATTTATAAAAAAAAATACCAAACACTGCTTTTTGGCAAAAAAAAGACATACAAATAAAATAAATTATGGATGAAAGGCTTAACATTTTCAGAAAGTGAAAAAAATTACATCGTTGGATAGCTAAGAGAGAACCCAACATTACCCATGTGTTCAATTTTTTTGATATTGAACCACGTGCAATCCTGGCGGTGAGCACGAACTCGATTATGTGAAATATGGTAGATTTTTTAAAAACACATCTCTAGTCATTGGGAATGCCTTCCAAGCCTTTGGGTTGGTATTCCAAGGCAAATACCAAGCCTAAGGCTCAGGAATTCCCAAAGCAAGATATAACGCGAGCGTGCTATAACACGCCCACGTTATATTTCAGTTTTGACATTGTATTTGCTTATGTGGGAAACATGTCAACTAAGACATAATGCGAGCGCATTATAATGCACTCGCGTTATGTCCTCCTTTATGTTAAATGCCAATATATTGAATGTATGCTGATATATTTGTATGTTTGTATGTACATGTATGCTTTTATGTCATGTATAGATGCTTGTATGTATGTACGTATGCCTGTATGTATCAATGCATATTTATTGTATGTATGTATGTAATATTGTATCTACACATGTATGTATGTATTTACGTATGTATTTAAAGGGAGAGATAATTTAGAAAGAGAGAGAGAGAGAGTCTAGAGAGATGGAGAGGGGGTGGAAGTGAGAGTTTAAGAGAGAGGGAGTGGGAGAGAAGGGGTTGGAGTAAGAGGGACTTAGTTAGGTAGGGTGGGAGGGATAGAGGGAGGGAGAGAGAGAGGGGGGGTGGGAGAGAGATAATTGAGAGAGGCACAGAGAGAGAGAGGGGGGAGGATAGAAAAAGAGAGTTATGTAGGTAGGGTTCCAAAGGGAGAGACTTGAGAGTGTGAGGGGGGTGAGAGGGAGAGACTTGAGAGATAGGTAGTGAGAGGGAGTGTGAAAGAGAGGGAGTGAGAGTGAGAGACCTGAGAGAGGGAGAGGGTGTGGGAGGGAGTGACCTAATAGAGGTAGAGAAATAGGGGGGTGGACTGAGAGGGACTTATCTAGGTAGGGTGGAAGGGATAGATAGAGAGAGGGGAGAGAGACAAAGAGAGAGTTACTTAGGTAGGTTGCTAGAGGGAGAGACCTGAGAGAGAGAGGGGGCTGGGAGGGAGAGACATGAGATAGAGGGAGAGAGAGGGAGTGGGAGAGAGTGGGAGAGAATGGGAGGGACATAGAGAGAGATGGATAGAGGGAGCGAGAGAGGGTGGTAGGGATTGATTGAACGAGAGGTACGTAGAAAGAGGGAGACGGTAGATAGAGACAATTAGAGAGGGTAGGAGGGAGGGAGGGAGGGAGGGAGAGGTAATAAGTATAGATAGAGAGAAATTGATAGGGGTTGAGGGTATAGGGTTGAGATATTAGGGTGGAGGACCTATAAGGTTGATGGTTTCTAGGTTATTAGGGTTTAAGGTTTGAGGGTTGAGGCAATAGGGTCGATGGTAGGGGGTATTAGGTTGAGGGTATAGGGTAGAAGGTTTAAGGTTTTAGGGTTGAAGGGTTTAGGTTTAAGGGTTTACTTGGTTGAGGGTAGAGGGTTTAGGGTATAGGTTTGAGGGTATATGGTTGAAGGATTAGGTTCAGGGTCCAATGTAAGGGGTAGAGGGTATAGGGTTTAAGGATTGAGGATTGATGGATTAAGGGTTGAGGGTTGAAAATTGAGGATTGAGGGTTTAATGTATAGGTAGAGGGTAGAGGGTTTAAGGGTTTAGGGTTTTAAGGGTTGAGGGTTGAAGATTGAGGGTTTAAGGTTGAGAGTTGAGGGTTGAGGGTTGAGGGTTGAGGGTTGAGGGTCGAGGGATTAGGGTTGAGGGTCCAATATATAGGGTAGAGGTTATAAGGGTTGAGAGATTAAGGGTTGAGGGTTTAGGAATTAGGGTAGGGAGTTTTCTTGGATTTAACAGTGTAAGGGTTGAGGGATTAGGGTTGATGGATTATGGTTTAGGGTAGAGAGTATTGGGTTGAGGGCAGAGGGTAGAGGGTAAAGGGTTTTAGAGTTTAAGGTTTAAGGGTTGAGGGTTGAGGGTCAAGGGTTTAGGGTTGAGTGTTTAAGGGTTGAGGGTTTAAGGGTCAAGAGGATTGAGGGATTAGGGTAGAGATTTTACTAAGTGGGTTTAAGGGTTGGTGGATTAGGGTTTATGATTGAGGGTAGAGGGTAGAGGATTGATGGTAGAGGGTAGAGGGTTTATGAGTTAGGGTTTAAGGGTATAGGGTTTAGGGTTGAGGGATTAAGAGGTTATAGAGTAGAGGGTATAGGGGTTGAGAGATTAGATTTTAATGGTTTAGGGTTAAGGGTTTACTTAGTTGAGGGTAGATGGTTTAGGGTATAGGTTTGAGGGTATATGGTTGAAGGATTAGGTTCAGGGTCCAATGTAAGGGGTAGAGGGTAGAGGGGTAGAGGGTTTTGGGTTTAAGGATTGAGGGTTGAGGGATTAAGGGTTGAAGGTTGAGAATTGAGGGTTGAGGGTTTAATGTATAGGGTATAGGGTAGGTTGAGGGTTTAAGGGTCAAGAGGGTTGAGGGATTAGGGTAGAGAGTTTACTCAGTGGGTTTAAGGGTTGGGGGATTAGGGTTGAGAGTAGAGGTTAGAGGATTGACAATAGAGGGTAGAGGGTTTACGGGTTAGGGTTTAAGGGTTTAGGGTTGAGGGATTAAGAGTTTATAGAGTATATGGTATAGGGGTTGAGGGATTATGGTTTAAGGGTTGAAGGTTGAGGGTTGAGGGATTAAGAGGGTATATAGGTTGAGGGATTAGGGT
This sequence comes from Sequoiadendron giganteum, assembly GCA_007115665.2. Taxonomy (NCBI): domain Eukaryota; kingdom Viridiplantae; phylum Streptophyta; class Pinopsida; order Cupressales; family Cupressaceae; genus Sequoiadendron; species Sequoiadendron giganteum. The sequence continues at coordinate 12,604,830 of CM021110.1, read as the reverse complement.
TGAAGGGTTGAGGGTTGAGGGATAAGGGTTGAGGGTTGAGGAATTAAGAGGGTATAGGGGTTGAGGGATTAGGGTTTAAAGGTTGAAGGTTGAGGGTTGAGGTATTAAGGGTCAAGAGGGTTGAGGGATTAGGGTTGAGAGTTTACTAAGTGGGTTTAAGGGTTGGGGGATTAGGGTTGAGGGTAGAGGGTAGAGGGTAGAGGGTAGAGGATTGACAGTAGAGGGTAGAGGGTTTACGGGTTAGGGTTTAAGGTTTAGGGTTTAGGGTTGAGAGGATTAGAGGTTATGAGAGTAGAGGTATAGGGTTGAGAGATTAGAGGTTTAGGGTTGAGGGTTCAAGGATTAAGAGGGTATGGGGTTTAAGGGATTAGGGTTGAAGGGTTGAAGGGTTGAGGGTTGAGGGATTAAGAGGTATAGGGGTTGAGGGATTAGGGTTTAAGGGTTGAGGGTTGAGGGTTGACGGATTAAGAGGGTATAGAGGTTGAGAGTTAAGTTTAAAGGTTGAAAGGTTGAGGTTGAGGGTTGAGGGATTAAGAGGGTATAGGGGTTGAGGGATTAGGGTTTAGAGGTTGAGGGTTGAGGGTTGAGGGATTAAGAGGATATAGGGGTTAGGGATTATGGTTTAAGTGTTCAAGGTTCAGGGTTGTGGGATTAAGAGGGTATAGAGGTTGAGGGATTAGGGTTTCACGGTTGAGGTTGAGGGAT
>CM021110.1:12548227-12604025 GCA_007115665.2 Sequoiadendron giganteum | reverse complement strand
TTAGGGTTGAGGGATTAAGAGGTTATAGAGTAGAGGGTGTAGAGGTTGAGAGATTACGGTTTAAGGGTTGAGGGTTGAGGGTTGAGGGATTAAGAGGGTATAGGGGTTGATGGATTAGGATTGAAGGGATGAGGTTTGAGGGATAAGGGTTGAGGGTTAAGTAATTAAGAGGGTATAGGGGTTGAAGGATTAGGGTTTAAAGGTTGAAGATTGAGGTTTGAGGGATTAAGAGGGTATAGGTGTTGAGGGATTAGAGTTTAAGGGTTGAGGTTTGAGGGTTGAGGGATTAAGAGGATATAAGGGTTGAGGGATTAGGGTTTAAGGGTTGAGGGTTGAGAGTTGAGGGATTCGGGTTTAAGGGTTGAGGGTTAAGGGTTAAGGGTTTACTTGGTTGAGGGTAGAGGGTTTATGGTATAGTTTTGAGGGTATATGGTTGAAGGATTAGGTTCAGGGTCCAATGTAAGGGGTAGAGGGTATAGGGGTAGAGGGTTTAGGGTTTAAGGATTGAGGGTTGAGGGATTAAGGGTTGAGGGTTGAGGGTTTAATGTATAGGGTATAGGGTATAGGGTATAGGGTTGAGGGTTTAAGGGTCAAGAGGGTTGATGGATTAGGGTAGAGAGTTTACTAAGTGGGTTTAAGGGTTGGGGGATTAGGGTTGAGAGTAGAGGTTAGAGGATTGACAATAGAGGGTAGAGGGTTTACGGGTTAGGGTTTAAGGGTTTAGGGTTTAGGGTTGAGGGATTAAGAGGTTATAAAGTAGAGGGTATAGGGGTTGAGGGATTATGGTTTAAGGGTTGAGGGTTGATGGTTGAGGGATTAAGAGGGTATAGGGGTTGAGGGATTAGGGTTGAAGGGTTGAGGGATAAGGGTTGAGGGTTGAGGAATTAAGAGGGTATAGGGGTTGAGGGATTCAGGTTTAAAGGTTGAGGGTTGATGGATTAAGAGGGTATAGGGGTTGAGGGTTGAGGGTTGAGGGATTAAGAGGATATAGGGGTTGAGGGATTAGGGTTTAAGGGTTGAGGGTTGAGGGTTGAGGGATTAAGAGGGTATAGGGGTTGAGGGATTCAGGTTTAAGGGTTTAGGGTTAAGGGTTTACTTGGTTGAGGGTAGAGGGTTTAGGGTATAGTTTTGAGGGTATATTGTTGAAGCATTAGGTTCAAGGTCCAATGTAAGGGGTAGAGGGTAGAGGGGTAGAGGGTTTAGGGTTTAAGGTTTGAGGGTTGAGGGTTGAGGTATTAGGGTAGAGATTTTACTAAGTGGTTTTAAGGGTTGGGGGATTAGGGTTGAGAGTAGAGGTTATAGGATTGACGGTAGAGGGTAGAGGGTAGAGGGTTAGGGTTTAAGGGTTTAGGGTTTAGGGTTTAGGGTTGAGGGATTAAGAGGTTATAGAGTAGAGGGTATAGGGGTTGAGGGATTATGGTTTAAGGGTTGAGGGTTGAGGGACTAAGAGGGTATAGGGGTTAAGGGATTAGGGTTGAAGGGTTGAGGGTTGAGGGATAAGGGTTGAGGGTTGAGGAATTAAGAGGGTATAGGGATTACGGGATTAGGGTTTAAAGGTTGAGGGATTAAGGGTCAAGAGGGTTTCCATTTTGGATGCTCTTTATTTTTGTCTTTTATTTTGCGTATTTGTAAGTAAACTACTAAAAATTGATTGATCTCTCATTGCAAAAAATGTTGATTTATGAGCCATCAAAGAGAATCTAAGCCAAAAAAGCAATGCAACATCCTTATTTTGATGATCTTGACAAATCTCAATTTTGATTTCCAAGCCATTGTAAAAGATTGTGTGAAGCTTAGCAAGGGAATCTGAAGTTACTCAATTGAAGTTAACCTCATAATGAGCACCTATGATGTAGACATTTAAAGAGAATCTTGAATGTATGAGTGACATTGTAAAATATCTGTGAGAACGAAGTACCTAAGGCATTGTAATGAGATTTACTCAAATATTGTAATTTTGGAGTTCATGTTTGGTGCAGTAGCACCTTGTTCTGTAAATGCCTTCAATAGACAAATTTGCAAAATTTGAATTTTGAAATGTAAAAAATGTGAAAAAGGTCATGTAAAGGTCATATATAATGTATTCAAAGTCTCAAAGAGGTCATTAGGTGATTAGAGAAGTGATATAAAGCATGTAAGGTCGAATTAGGATGTTTTAGGTGCGTGTGTGTTTATTTGTGCAGGGGGATTCAGAAACAAAGGAACATACCTTTAAACATTCAAGAACCCCCTTAACTTGTTAAGGAAGCAATTATCATGTATCCAAACCCTCAGATCTACAATTTGTCTCACGACAAACTCACTCCACCATGCCAAACCAAAACCCTTATTTTATGCTAGTATAAGGAGGGTTTATTGAAAGGAATGGTTCCACACCTTACCAGAACATGCCACCACCTCAAACCTTCTTAAAATCACCTGCACAAACTCAAAATACAATCACCCAACCTCTACATGCAATATTTAATCAAACCCTAGGGTGAAACCTTATTTTTCATGCCCTTTTCCATCAAAATCTATAGAGGCAGCAACACAAACCCCATAAAAATTATTCCATTTCACTTATAAATTCTCATCTAATCCAATAGGATCATGTTGGGCCCCTCTATAAAAACCTCTCTCAGTATTGGCTATCTCGGAGTGGTTTTCCCGTGGCGGCGGATTTTCACTTGATGGAAAAAGTGTCAAATTCAAGTTGTGCAAAGTTGCAAAGTGGTGCAGCTTTCGCTCTACAACTCGTGTGACCAAACTAACTGCTCCAACGCATCCGAATAGGTATTTTTATGCTAGGCATGGCCCTCTTTCACACCGAAACATGTGGAATCACTCTGAGCTATGTTCCATCGGATCGATCCCTTAAGGGTCCAAAGTGCAAAATGGCTGCAAAATTCAGCATGCTATTACTCAGATACCGTGGAACTTAGAAACTTCTCATCTAACCCTATAGGATCAAGTTCAGCCCCTCTACAAAAACCTCTCTCGATTTCATTTATCTTGGATTTTTTTTCCTGTGGTAGCAGATTTTTACTTAATGGAAAAAGCGTCAAATGCACGCAGTGCAAAGTTGCAAAGTGGTGCAAATTTTGCTCTGCAACTCGTGTGACCAAGTAGACTGTTCCAACATGTCTGAATAGATATTTTTATGCTATGAATGGTCCTCTTTCACACTGAAACGCGTGGAATCGCTCTAAGCTATGTTCCACTGGATCGATCCCTTAAGGGTCCAAAGTGCAAAATTCCTACAAACTCTAGCATGCTATTACTCGGATACCGTGACACTTAGAAACTTCTCATCTGATCCTACAATATTTTATTGGGCCCATCTACAAAAACCTCTCTCGGTTTTGGCTATCTCAGAGTGGTTTTCCCGTGGCGATGGATTTTCACTTAATGGAAAAAGTGTCAAATTCAAGTTGTGCAAAGTTGCAAAGTGGTGCAACTTTCATTTTGTAATTCGTGTGACCAAACTAACTGCTCCAACACATCCCAATAGGTAGGTTTATGCTAGGCACGGTCCTCTTTCTCACCTAAACACGTGGAATTGCTCTGACTTGCTTTCAACCGGCTTGATCCCTTATGATGGCATGCAAAACACTGGAAAAGAGAAACATACAAATGATAGTTGAGAATTTCGAGTATTCCACACAAAAAATGTATGATCATTGGTGCAAAGCACCTTGTGCCTCCATTTGATGAAGAGGTTCTAGTTCAGTGGTTTTAGTGATTATCTGATGGTCAATAGGTTGGTCAATAGGTTGTTGTGGGTATTTTGAGCATGCTTTGTCTTGAATAAGGTCAATTAAGACCATTAGGTATGTTTTAGGGTGACTTTTGGTTCTAGTGATAAAAAATGTCAAAATTTCAATCTTGCACTAGAAGTTGTCTTTGTAGCCTTTCAAGGAAAATTTGTGAATTTGTATATGATTGTGAAAGAATGGAGTTTTGTCGATGTAATAAGGCTATTTGTACACCATTTGTGTGGGTTTAGAGGTCATTAGATGTACTCATTAGGTTAGAAGAGTCTAAAGTTGCAAATTTGTAAGTTGCTTAAAGCAACAAATTTGAAATGCAACGGTTATTTGATTTGAAAGTTGGTTTTTAGTTGCTTGAGGGCTTGGATCAGTTAGAGAAGGGTGTAAAACACTATGTAAAGCCTTGAGAGGCTCGAATGGAGGTTGTTGATGAACTTTTGGAGAAGATCTAATAAGAATTATTCACATTGTACCTCTATTTTTTAGATTTTTGATACAAACTTGTTGATCCCATACTTGGTACGACCTCCAACTTTTAGATAAATAACATATTGGAATATTTTTATGAATCATTTCATGGAATGCCAATTGTAAACGTGTTTTTCTCTTTTAGATAAAGTTGTTTAGCATCAATCAATTAATATTCAAGACAAATCATGAAGGACAACAATGATCAATGCTAGGGCTAGCCAATTAATAATTATACATGTGAATAATTCAAGCATGTACATGTCAATAAGGGAAGCACAAGTACTCAAAAACATGTAAGCCTCAAAAAGTATGCACATGAATACATAGTATACACAAATTAATACAAAGTATATGCACGAATACAAGGTATACGCATGAAAACACATAAGCCACAAAGTATACATTTGAACGCATGTGAATCACAAATTATACACGTAGGTTGTAAAGTATACACTTGAATACACATAACTCATATCTATTGAACCATCAATTTAGAATGCAAATATGGACAGGCATCGATAAAATATATTTGTATTAACCAAATAGCCATGTAGGCATACATCAATATATGTCGGTATAAGTATAAAATATATGTACAAAATAGCCATATAGGCTCACGAGAATCCCATATATGCATACAATGTCAAATATGTCCAATAAAAATATGTACAAAATTTCCATGTAGGCATACAACAAAGGGCTCTAGAATCAAAAGTCATTGCTCTCCATGCCCTGGAAATAAATTCTTTTCCTTTCCTTTTTGATCAGATGGCGATACGTTTGTCACTCATTTTCGTTGTGCTTGAGGAGTGCTCCTGCTACTCCTCCTAGTGTTTAGTTCATGGTGAAGTTTTAACTGTTACAATAAGAAGTAAAGACGTGAATATAAAGAAATTACATTATAAAAAATGATATATTTGACAAAATAATCACTTATCGCCATCTCATGATCTCTCTCCATGGGGGAAATATTCTCACGCCCATGCTCAACCGTGCTCAAGCCTTGTATAAACCATACAAATAGAAATTAAACTATGTGAATCAAGAATGGTTTGATTTTTCACTAACTAACATCTATAACAACAAATGTAAATTGAAATTTACTAATTTACCTCATACCTCTCCTGTTAGAGCCATCGAGGATTGTATAGAAAATGACACACCAATATCCATTGCCCTCGTCACATTCGTAAGTGTTTTGGCTTGCATCATCTAAAAACAAAAAACAAAATTATTCAACGTAATCAACGATGTGCATATAAACTACACAAATCTATTAAGTACTTGATTCATTAGTTAAACTCTTTATTCTATTACCTCTGTGTAGGTTTGAGTAAATCCACTGCCAGTGGGAAGTGTTCCATCAAAACCTCCAATATTAGTCTGTTCAACATCCAAAATCGTATATTAAATTACCATTCATAAAACAATGCTATTAACATGCAATAAATTTATAATTGTTTACTAGTTACATACCCCAGCGATAGGTGTACTGCAGAAATAAGTTGGTGGGGGGCCAGTGTATCCAGTCTCAACACTGTGACCCTGCAATTTTATTAAAATCATAAAAAAAATTTAGTTAATCTTGCATTTCAAAATCAAAATTTAATAAATTAAATTCAATGAACATGCACTAACGTTTACCTGACTATCAATGCCATATGCCTCATGTAAAATTTCAGCTTCCCTCTCCATCTCCATAGCTATAGACAGATCTTGCGTACCAGTCTCTTGAGTTTCGGTGGGGTCATATGAACAAGTAGCCCCGCAAGATTGACACACATGTGTTCGACGGCCACCACTCGAAGACTCCCCTAGATGGCATTGTAGAATAGGGCTAGTATGATGAATGACACTCTGGGTCAAAGTGTTGATCGTCTGCAATGTCTCTACATCAGTAGTTTCCTTCACGACAGAAGGCATAACAATGTGCTCATGAGTTGGCCTAGCAAGAGCTCGTCTACCTTGTCACGTAGGATCTGGCTATGCACTGGGTCTATCCTGAGCTGACCCCCCACCTCTCCCCTGGAAATCCCTCATATCAAAATAATTTGGGATTTTGTTCAATATGAACTCACTGTATAGTTTCCTAAGGAAATATTGTGGGACCTCGCAATTGTTGCACGGTGGGTAATCAAAGACCATGTACCACCTATCGTAAAACTGGTCCCTAATCTGTTGGTGGTGGCACCAATGGATAGGAAACCTCTTCACATTGAGGGTGAGATTTTTATTTGTGCGTGGGTCGGTGAATAATGAGCACAAATCACCTTTTGTAATTTTTAAATCCTTTACATCTTTGTATGATAGTTTATTTTCATAATAATCCCTAGCTGCCTGCCTCCTATCTTGCCATCCAGTTATTTGTTTGTTAATTGAATCTACATTTTCTACCATATCTTTCAATGAATTTTCTAGGGTCATTCTTTCTACGGTTGAACCATTTGGATCACTCAATCTACTGATCAAATCCTCAAATTTTTTTTATTGTTCTCAATTTCACTCATTAAATTTTGTTGAGTGTTAGGAGGGGGTTGAGCGATTGGTGGAGGAGGTTGTTGTTGTGGTTGATTTTGATCTTGAGGATTTGGTTGGTCTTCCTGTTGAGGATCTTGAGGGTTTGCAAGTTGATTTGCATCTCCTAAAAATTAAAACAAATATATATCAAATTCAACCTAAAACTAACTAATTCAAAACAAAAACCACAAAATCCTTACCTCTCACATCTCCTCCTCGTTGTGGCACCATCATTACGAAGAAATAGAAATTGCTGGTGAAATAATTTGTTGAATTGCTCCTCCTAGCACGTAAGTATGGGGGTTTTGGTCACAGCTGCAAGAAAAAAATAGTTGAAATAACAATGACAGGTTTTCACTTCTTTTTTTTCTTTTAACAAGAAATAAAGCGAGCGCGTTATAACGCGCGCACGTTATTGCTTTTCAAAAGTTTTTTGAAAGGTGTCCATGGAATTTCTACCCATTTCCATGCACCCGCCCTCACATTAATTTCAAAAATCTGACAAAACTTTTCTTCCACTCTATTGAGAAACCCTAATTTACTCTACAAAAGAACATGCTTGCTCTTTTTCTTTCGGTTTCTTTTGCATCACCTCTGACCTATCATTCCTTGCAACATATCTACGTTCCAACATCTGACATGCTATACTTCCAGGGATTTAATTGTTTTTTTAATAAAGCTCCCCCTAAGACCATGCTAGGTCTAATTCCCAGAGGATTCATCTACACCGAATGAGGGTACAAACGCATTAGTAGCCTCTAATTATTCCTTTTTCTTCCATATCTTTCTCATTTCCTGCTTAACCCCTTCTTTTTCAATCTTTTTCATCAATTCATCATCTTCCACCGAAGCATACTGCTTTCCCTTTTTACTTTTGCACACTTTTGAAATATGTCGCGACTTTTTGCAATAGTAACAAACAATATTTCTTTGTGTTATCTGATTTGCATCAATCCATGTTCTGCATTGATTTTTTTTATGTCCAAACATGTTACAGGCTATGTTCCACGGTGTTTCAGGGATGGGGGCAGGGGGATGGCAAGGGACGCGTTTCCTAGGGGGCTTTTTTAGGGGACAGTAGGGGACGGCGACATACAAAATACATATATATATGATTTTTTCAAAATTTATTAATATATTATAGAGAGAGAGAGGGAAAGAGAGATATGCCAATAAATTAATAATTGGTAAAAATAATATCAATATGTAAATAAATTGTGTGAGCAGTAGTATAACAACATAATAAATCTCATTAAACTTATTATTGTAGCCTATGATCCGAGTATGTTTGTATTTCATTGGGAGTCAATATAAATTAGATTTTTCAAAGGAAATGTATGTTGTTGTAATCGGATCAGACTTATATCAGACTTGTAATGCAATGTATTCAAACTTGATATAGTGAAAATAAAATCAGATTTGAGGTTGAATGTTTCATCTTTGTTGATATTATGATAGTAGTTATCATTTCTATGTTTTATGCAAATGATTTGGCATTAAAATTCAATCAAACACAAGCATAAACATTCTGAAATCAGATTTCAGTCACTTTGCATACATCCAGTGTCAAATAGCCCAAACTCAAAAATCACCTTAGAAAGGAGGATGAAATATTAAAATAAAATAAAAATTAAATGTTTTTTTAACCCAGGAAACTCCCTATCTGCAGGGGACGGCTAGTCATCCCCGGTACGATGAGGGACATTTCCAATGTCCCCCATCCGTATTGGGGATGGGGAAACATCCCCAAAGGGCAGGGGACATTTCCTCATGTTTCTTGCTAGTTAGATTGTTTTGGGGACAACTGGGGGACATCCCCTTTGCATCCCCCCATCCCAAGGACGGTTGGGGATGGGGACAGTGGGTTTTGGGGCCGGGGACGCATCCCCGTGTAACATAGGTTACAAGTATAGAAATAGCCATCAACTGATTGATGCATCATTCTTCCATTGAACCTATTCATCATCACCTGACTAATCATCCTTACTGAAGATCTGCACTCAGTAGCTTTATGTCTGATATTCTTGCATGTATAACATTGTTTGGAGAAGGGACCAAAAAATTAATTCATCCTACTCCTACACTCAATTTCCTTATGACCAAATTTATTACATGAAAAAAAAACACCATTGAAAGATGGTTACCTTTGTGCATTTGGTTTTCTAATAGGTGATCTCCTTCCAGAGTTTCTTTTCTACTTTTCTTTATCTTGAGTCTTCTGATTGTTTACAGGATTTGAGTTTTGCATTTTTTCATCAGCTTCATTACCTAAACCACTTTTATCTTTAGAATGTTTATGTCCTACTATTAATTCATCAAGCTTGGTGGAGCTTGTCTTGAAATCATCTTCACAAAGTTTTTCTTTCTCAAGTTTTTCTTTCAAATTCATCACTTCCTATTCAAGTCTAGAGCAAACATCAGGCTTGCTTTGAATTATTGTTTTCAGGAACTCCTCAACTCTCTTCTTTTCATCTATTTTCAACTTTAGTCTAGTATTCTCATAATTTATTGTTTCAATTGCTCACTCACTTCTCTATATCTTTCTTTGAATTTCTTTAACATCTCTTTCAATTTCCAAATGCATTCATTTGCTTCATCAAGATTTTCTTTCAGATCTTTATGTTCAATTTCAGCCCTGTCAAGATCTTCAAGGGTAGTCTGGAGCTCTTTCTTATCCATTTGTTCAATCTATAAGATCTCCCTCAAATTGTTAGACTTCTCCAGAGGAACCAAAGCTCTGATATAAATTTTTCAATAATCAGCATATTGAGAGGAGGGGTGAATCAATATCCACTAAAATTTATTGAACAAACACCTTTAATTACTTTGCAACATAGAATAGATGAGAGAAATAATAAAACATGAAATTCCACAGCACAAGAACACCACATTTTACGTGGAAAACCCAATGAGGGAAAAACCATGGTGAGGATTGTCTCACAATATATATAGTTATTTCAATACTGATTACAAGGAGGCTCATTGCTAGATACAAAAATTTCACTGCTTACAGGGACTCACTTTCCAAACAGGGAGGCTCACTGCCTACAGAAATATATAAACAAAAATGGCTAACCGCCAGAGTTGAACGGATGAGGTTACACCATAAGTGCGTATTCAATTCCTTTGATGCTCAAATTATTCACTCGCATCACAACAGAATAATATTCAACCTTCTATATTTGTACACTTTTCTTACACCATACACACACACACACTTCTTCTTCGCATTCGCATCCTTCATTTGCATTCATTCATCTTCAAACCATTTTTCATATATACCTTATATATTTGTATGCATCAATTAGGTCAGCCTAATTGATGCAATTCAAAATAATAACTTGTCAGCTTCATTAAAAGATTTTTTGTAAGTAATTCACCTATGTCATACAATATTATGTCAGTTGGGACCAAACTAGGTCTCATATTTATGTTGAGCTATAGATTGATTATTAGGCTGGCCATGATTAACCTAATACCGAAATGCAATCACAAAAACTGATGCCAACATACCATCCAATCATATGAACATCTAAGAGTGCATACATATAGGCTTCTGGTGATCATAAGCCTTTTCTCAAAACCCTAAACCATATTGATTATCAGAGAGAGTATGCAGACCAAAATACCGAATGAGATAAGCTTGATCTACACACTGGTACAAGGTACTGGACCAACATGGTGACATCAATGACAATATAGGACTAATATTTTTAATACTTCTAACATCCTCTTCATCCCCTTCCTCACTCATGGTTGTATCCATAGAGAAACTTACCTCAGGAGTGGGCTATGAGGGTATGTAACTAAGGGGCTCCAAATCCTCAGCCTGCATTCTTCAGTAATCCATCTTAGGTGTTTCAAAGACTATTGGGGGAACATCCTTAATCAATTCATCCACATGAGTGATGAGTTGATCAACTCTCTCTAATGGGTCCTACACCTCATTGAATTCTTTTGAGTATGATGGGTTTTTTTATTTCTTTCATGCCTCAGCAAGCATAGTCTTGGTATACATGGTCATTCTTTGTTTTTTTGAAGCCTCATCACAATTCCTTATCACATCATCAACCAAAAACATATGCTCATATCCAAATAACCCTTGTGACATTTTTTCTTTATTGATAAAATTTTCTATGTCAAAATTATTTCTTTCATTTCCCAATGGAAAATTGTAGTGTGCCAATTTTTTGTCAATTTCCTCATATCCTTCACTAGCAATGATTGTAAAATATCCAAAACATAAATTAATAGTAATAATGGATTGCTTACTATGCCCCTTAAGATGTTTTGCATCTAACTTGGCCAATTATCTTACAATCTCTAAGTAAGCCAATCTATCTGGAACTATCCTTGGTAGCAAGTATGGGGTTCCTTCAAACCCGTATATTCTAATCATAGTGTAATCAGAGAATGTGTACCAATCTCCCCAGTTATTGTTCACCTTTTCCCTAGGATTCTTCTCTTTTGGTCTCAAAAACTTTTGTATTTTAGGAGACAATTTGTAATCACATAGATTCCCTAGCAACTTCAGTAATGGTTTCACAAAATACTCCTCAAAGTATAGATAATGGGATCTCCCATATCTACTATCCCATATTGACGTCCAAAAACTGAACTTGTTTGTAATTTCCATATTCATCTACATCCCTTATCCTCAATTCTTCTCCCCAAAACCCTCTAACTTGTCCTTCACATAAGAGCAAGTGCATGAACAAGGAGTAATGTTTAAAATTAATGCAATCACTGTTGTTTTTAATCCTCTCCAATCCTTGGTTTAGAACATTGGCTAGGTAACCAACATAACCAAATGGTTTGGCATCTTTTCTTTGTACATCCACTACCATAACCATTGGAGAAATTGACATGAGAGGTGGAACCTCCACTCCCAATACTTGTCCAGCAGTGTGATATGTATATTGAAAATATTCTTCAAATAACTCTTCATGAAAGGGATGGTTTTCGTTGCTGGAAAACCTTTTGAGCTGATTTCCTTCCTCTCGAGGCCTGTGTAGTGGTAGTTTCCATCTCTTATAACTAGTTTCCATGTGATGATACTTTGTCAAAAGGTCTTTCACTGTGAATGGAAAATTCATGGAGTAGCCAAATTGGAAAACATTGGAGATCAACTCTTTGGATATAATGATAATTTTGGACCCATCATGTGAGTGGATAGTTCGTTGTTTAGGGTCATATTTGGTAGCTAGTGCCTTAATCAGGTCTATAGTGATGAACACATTAGGTACAACCACTTTCCCTAGGTTCAATCTCCACAGATTACAAATAGCTTGGAACCTATACTATTTTCTATAATGATACATGAACAATTCATATCCTCTCTTTGGTGTCCATACATCCCCTAAACCTTTCTATTTATCCCACAATCTGTCCATGGAAGGGTTCAATTGTGCACTTCTCTTAGGTCTCAGCCTCGACCTAGGACATTGGTCACTCAAGTCTTGGTTCAGGAGTCTAGCTTCTATTTTTTGTTTTTTAGTCTTTGTTGTTCTTGAACTTCCTTCCATTGTCCAAAACTCTAGCTTCTTTTTGTAATTATTTTACTTTGAAAGACATTTCTCAACTGGGTTTTATATACTTACTTGTGTTGCAATTTCTTCCTTTGGCTTTGAACTATGCACCAATGACGTACTTCCAGCTTCTTTACTCTATTCTTGCCTTCTGCAAGCTTTTCTAATTCTCAATGATGGAAATGTGGTTGATTTGAGGTATACTTTTTCTGGATCTAGTTCATAAATTTCCTACTTGCTCTCAATCTTTTCATCGAGGAGAACATTTAATTTGAATATCTCAACAATATCTTCAGGCTTTCACATCAACTGAAAATAATCATCATTGCATCAGAGGGACTATGGTTTTACTTCCACTAATATCCACTTTTCTCGGCGATGAACTCGTATATTGTTATCTTTCCTTAAGGGAATCGGTGGGGCACTAGATCGTGTCTCCCCGATATACTTTAGTTTCTCTGGTATCCTTCCTTGGCTTATATTTTATTATTCATGGTATGGCTTTTCTCTTTATGCATTACTGAATTATCGAGGGAACCACTATTCACATTCCACCAATAGGTATCATTCCTCCTGATACCTTTTTCCCTTGATTGTTTTATCATTGTATCAGGGGAACCAAGTTTTTGTTAGCCCGACAGCCCCCTATTCCCTCGATACACTTCCCGTTGCATGTTTGTTATTAAACATCTTTTATTGTGTAATGCATCGGTCCATCGGTGGGATATAGTGTCACTTCTCCCCGATATGTTGTGGTGTTACTGATGTGTTTTTCTTAGGCTATTGGGGGAAAATAATGTATGCTTTGTTGATGTATGTTAATCACTTCGATGAATCCATCTTAGTTAGCTCTATTGTTCTATTAGGGGGACCATATTAGGAGTCCGCCTGATAGAGAGTTGTCACACCAATAATGTATATTATATTATTTTCCTTCATCGGTTCATCATTGGGACTATGATGAGAGTCCCCCCGATGTGTGTTAATCACTTCAATGAATCCATTTTAGTTAGCTATGTCAGTCTATCGGGGGGACCATATTAGGATTCCACCCAACAGAGAGTTGTCACACTGATAATGTATATTGTATGATTTTCCTTCATCGGTTCATCATCAGGACTATGATGAGAGTCCCCTCGATGTATGTTAATCACTCCGATGAATCCATCTTAGTTAGCTTCATCGGTCTATCAGGGGGACCATATTAGGAGTCCACCCGACAAAGAGTTGTCACACCGATAATGTATATTATATGATTTTCATTCATCGGTTCATTGTTGGGACTATGATGAGAGTCCCATCGATGTGTTTTAATCACTCTGATGAATCCATCTTAGTTAGCTTTTTTGGTCTATCGAGGGGACCATATTAGGATTCCACCTGATAGAGATTTGTCACACTGATAATGTATATTGTATGATTTTCCTTCATTGGTTCATCATCGGGACTATGATGAGATTCCCCCTGATGTGTGTTAATCACTTTGATGAATCCATCTTAGTTAGCTTTGTCGGTAGGGGGGCCATATTAGGAGTCCACCCGACAAAGATTTATCACACCGATAATGTTGTATGATTTTCCTTCATCGGTTCATCGTCGGGACTATGATGAGATTCCCCTTGATGTGTGTTAATCACTCTGATGAATCCATCTTAGTTAGCTTTGTCGGTCTATCGGGGGGACCATGTTATGAGTTTTCCCGATGGAGAGTTGTAACACTGATAATGTATATTTTATGATTTGCCTTCATCGTTTCATCGTTAGGACTATGATGAGAGTCCCCCCAATGTGGTATTTTCATGCTAATAGTGTTGAGTAAATACTTCTAGAAAGGGGTATGGCGTCCATGGAATTTTGGACTCATTGATGGATGTGGTAGTAGGAGTTATGAAATGGATCTTGTCACACAATGTTTTTACATTTCAAATCAATCATAAAATCAGATGCAATAAATCTTTTGATGTGGGTGGAATGTGGATGAAAATGAAGATTGGTGAATACTGAAGCAGGAGTTTTTAGCCCTAACATAATCCATGTTTAAAAAAGGATGATTCTTATGGCCTAAAATTTGAAATGATTCAATAATATTATTTGTGTCGATATAAATTACCTATTGCAATATCTTAAATTGTTCAATCTTTAAGGTTTAAGGTTTGAGGGTTTAAGGGTTTATTAATTGGTAGCTAAGTGATAGTGTTTGGCCAGCATTCTGAGAAATTTTCTTTGTTTATGATTATTTGGAGGAATAAATGGGTATATACAAAGGCAATGATGGTGACAGTATGGATTTTGTCACACAAATTGTTGCATTTTATGTTAAATACAATGAAAAGATTAGGTTGAATTTGGATCAAGGTATAGTTTTAAGGGTATATGGTAGAAGGATTAGGTTGAGGTTCCAATGTATAGGGTAGAGGTATAGGGGTTGAGGGTTTAGGGTTTAATGGTTGAGGGTTGAGGGATTAAGGGTTGAGGGTTGAGAATTGAGGATTGAGGGACGTTTAATGTAAAGGGATGTAGAGGGTAGAGGGTAGAGGGTTTAAGGTTGAGAGTAGAGGATTGAGGGTATAGGGTTGAGGGTCCAATGTATAAGGTAGAGGGTAGAGGGGTTGAGGGTAGAGGGTAGAGGGTAGACTAGGGTTGAACCCGGTTTAAGGGTTGAGGGATTAGGGTACAGATTTTACTTGGGTTTAAGGGTTTAAGGGTTAATGAGGGCTGAGGGTAGAGGGTAGAGGGTAGAGGGTTAAGGGTAGAGGGTAGACGCCAGTTTAAGGGTTGAGGGTTTAGGTACAATATTTTAAAAAGGTGCATAAATTTTTGAGCACTTCACATTGCACTACAACAAATCCCTGTGATTAGCTCCCTTTTTTGCTACGTTTTTTGCTTCCACCCGCTGTTTTAATTTATTTTTCTCTAATTTTTTGAAAATGTCAGTGCTATTTATCGGGATGGCACTATTTTTGGCATTTTTTGCACTGATTAGAACAAGCAGACGCTAATTTAGGTGAAAATTATCACCTAAATTAGCACCTAAACTAGCGCCTAGATTAGCACCTAAATTAGTGCCCACTTTAGAGTTTTCTTTAGCTCCTAATTTAGTGCCTAATTGTTCTGATCTAGCAAGCATTAGGGGTGTTAGAAAAAAATATTTCCCCAATATTCACTGGCCTTCAATTGCTTGCCTACATTCCACTTGCATCAAAATATCTCTCAACCCTCAACCCTCAACCCTCAACCTTAAACCCTAAACCCTCAATCCCTATACCCTCAACCCTAATCCATCAACCCTCAACCTTAAACCCTAAAACCTCAACCCCTACACCCCTACCCTATTCATTGGACCCTCAACCTTAATACCCTAAACTCTCTACCCTCAACCCTTAACTATCAACCCTAAACCCTTAAACCTTCTACCCTCTAGCCTCAACCCTAATCCATCAACCCTAATACCCTCAACCCAATACCCTAAACCATAAAACCTATAGGTCCTCAACTCTATACCCTCAATTCTCAACCCTCTACCCTATACATTAAATCCTCAACCCTCATATATCTCTCTCCCTCCCTCCTCTTCTCTCCTCTCTATCTCACTTCTCCCTCCATCTCTCGCTCCATTCATCCCTCCCTCTCTACCCTAAACCATCAAATCAATCATAAAATCAGATGCAATAAATCTTTTGATGTGGGTGGAATGTGGATGAAAATGAAGATTGGTGAATACTGAAGCAGGAGTTTTTAGCCCTAACACAATCCATGTTTAAAAAAGGATGATTCTTATGGCCTAAAATTTGAAATGATTCAATAATATTATTTGTGTCGATATAAATTACCTATTGCAATATCTTAAATTGTTCAATCTTTAAGGTTTAAGGTTTGAGGGTTTAAGGGTTTATTAATTGGTAGCTAAGTGATAGTGTTTGGCCAGCATTCTGAGAAATTTTCTTTGTTTATGATTATTTGGAGGAATAAATGGGTATATACAAAGGCAATGATGGTGACAGTATGGATTTTGTCACACAAATTGTTGCATTTTATGTTAAATACAATGAAAAGATTAGGTTGAATTTGGATCAAGGTATAGTTTTAAGGGTATATGGTAGAAGGATTAGGTTGAGGTTCCAATGTATAGGGTAGAGGGTATAGGGGTTGAGGGTTTAGGGTTTAATGGTTGAGGGTTGAGGGATTAAGGGTTGAGGGTTGAGAATTGAGGATTGAGGGACGTTTAATGTAAAGGGATGTAGAGGGTAGAGGGTAGAGGGTTTAAGGTTGAGAGTAGAGGATTGAGGGTATAGGGTTGAGGGTCCAATGTATAAGGTAGAGGGTAGAGGGGTTGAGGGTAGAGGGTAGAGGGTAGACTAGGGTTGAACCCGGTTTAAGGGTTGAGGGATTAGGGTACAGATTTTACTTGGGTTTAAGGGTTTAAGGGTTAATGAGGGCTGAGGGTAGAGGGTAGAGGGTAGAGGGTTAAGGGTAGAGGGTAGACGCCAGTTTAAGGGTTGAGGGTTTAGGTACAATATTTTAAAAAGGTGCATAAATTTTTGAGCACTTCACATTGCACTACAACAAATCCCTGTGATTAGCTCCCTTTTTTGCTACGTTTTTTGCTTCCACCCGCTGTTTTAATTTATTTTTCTCTAATTTTTTGAAAATGTCAGTGCTATTTATCGGGATGGCACTATTTTTGGCATTTTTTGCACTGATTAGAACAAGCAGACGCTAATTTAGGTGAAAATTATCACCTAAATTAGCACCTAAACTAGCGCATAGTTTAGCGCCTAGATTAGCACCTAAATTAGTGCCCACTTTAGAGTCTTCTTTAGCTCCTAATTAAGCGCCTAATTGTTCTGATCTAGCAAGCATTAGGGGTGTTAGAAAAAAATATTTCCCCAATATTCACTGGCCTTCAATTGCTTGCCTACATTCCACTTGCATCAAAATATCTCTCAACCCTCAACCCTCAACCCTCAACCTTAAACCCTAAACCCTCAATCCCTATACCCTCAACCCTAATCCATCAACCCTCAACCTTAAACCCTAAAACCTCAACCCCTATACCCCTACCCTATTCATTGGACCCTCAACCTTAATCCTTCAACCATATACCCTCAGACCTATACCCTAAACTCTCTACCCTCAACCCTTAACTATCAACCCTAAACCCTTAAACCTTCTACCCTCTAGCCTCAACCCTAATCCATCAACCCTAATACCCTCAACCCAATACCCTAAACCATAAACCCTATAGGTCCTCAACTCTATACCCTCAATTCTCAACCCTCTACCCTATACATTAAATCCTCAACCCTCATATATCTCTCTCCCTCCCTCCTCTTCTCTCCTCTCTATCTCACTTCTCCCTCCATCTCTCGCTCCATTCATCCCTCCCTCTCTACCCTAAACCATCAAATCAATCATAAAATCAGATGCAATAAATCTTTTGATGTGGGTGGAATGTGGATGAAAATGAAGATTGGTGAATACTGAAGCAGGAGTTTTTAGCCCTAACACAATCCATGTTTAAAAAAGGATGATTCTTATGGCCTAAAATTTGAAATGATTCAATAATATTATTTGTGTCGATATAAATTACCTATTGCAATATCTTAAATTGTTCAATCTTTAAGGTTTAAGGTTTGAGGGTTTAAGGGTTTATTAATTGGTAGCTAAGTGATAGTGTTTGGCCAGCATTCTGAGAAATTTTCTTTGTTTATGATTATTTGGAGGAATAAATGGGTATATACAAAGGCAATGTTGGTGACAGTATGGATTTTGTCACACAAATTGTTGCATTTTATGTTAAATACAATGAAAAGATTAGGTTGAATTTGGATCAAGGTATAGTTTTAAGGGTATATGGTAGAAGGATTAGGTTGAGGTTCCAATGTATAGGGTAGAGGGTATAGGGGTTGAGGGTTTAGGGTTTAATGGTTGAGGGTTGAGGGATTAAGGGTTGAGGGTTGAGAATTGAGGATTGAGGGACGTTTAATGTAAAGGGATGTAGAGGGTAGAGGGTAGAGGGTTTAAGGTTGAGAGTAGAGGATTGAGGGTATAGGGTTGAGGGTCCAATGTATAAGGTAGAGGGTAGAGGGTAGACTAGGGTTGAACCCGGTATAAGGGTTGAGGGATTAGGGTACAGATTTTACTTGGGTTTAAGGGTTTAAGGGTTAATGAGGGTTGAGGGTAGAGGGTAGAGGGTAGAGGGTTAAGGGTAGAGGGTAGATGCCAGTTTAAGGGTTGAGGGTTGAGGTACATTGAGGGTTGAGTGTTTAAGGGTTTAAGGGTTGATGGTTTAGGGTAGAGAGGGAGGGATGAATGGAGCGAGAGATGGAGGGAGAAGTGAGATAGAGAGGAGAGAAGAGGAGGGAGGGAGAGAGATATATGAGGGTTGAGGATTTAATGTATAGGGTAGAGGGTTGAGAATTGAGGGTATAGAGTTGAGGACCTATAGGTTTTATGGTTTAGGGTATTGGGTTGAGGGTATTAGGGTTGATGGATTAGGGTTGAGGCTAGAGGGTAGAAGGTTTAAGGGTTTAGGGTTGATAGTTAAGGGTTGAGGGTAGAGAGTTTAGGGTATTAAGGTTGAGGGTCCAATGAATAGGGTAGGGGTGTAGGGGTTGAGGTTTTAGGGTTTAAGGTTGAGGGTTGATGGATTAGGGTTGAGGGTATAGGGATTGAGGGTTTAGGGTTTAAGGTTGAGGGTTGAGGGTTGAGGGTTGAGAGATATTTTGATGCAAGTGGAATGTAGGCAAGCAATTGAAGGCCAGTGAATATTGGGGAAATATTTTTTTCTAACACCCCTAATGCTTGCTAGATCAGAACAATTAGGCACTAAATTAGGAGCTAAAGAAAACTCTAAAGTGGGCACTAATTTAGGTGCTAATCTAGGCGCTAGTTTAGGTGCTAATTTAGGTGATAATTTTCACCTAAATTAGCGTCTGCTTGTTCTAATCAGTGCAAAAAATGCCAAAAATAGTGCCATCCCGATAAATAGCACTGACATTTTCAAAAAATTAGAGAAAAATAAATTAAAACAGTGGGTGGAAGCAAAAAACGTAGCAAAAAAAGGAGCTAATCACAGGGATTTGTTGTAGTGCAATGTGAAGTGCTCAAAAATTTATGCACCTTTTTAAAATATTGTACCTAAAAAGGAGTTTCTATGAGCCCAAGCAAACCCTCAGAAGTTCCAAAAATGGGAACTACTCAGCAACACCTGTGAAAAAATGAATTTTTTGAAAAATATGTGCATAAAAATTGGAAACTTCTTACACTAGTGCATAAAGCACAAAAAATTAGCATAAATAAAAAACTTTAAAAGAATCTCTAAAAAAGGAGGTCGAGAGCCCAAGTTATGAGTCTCCAAAGTTGAACTACAAAATCAAAAACTCCATCTATTAGGGGTGCAAAAAAAATTCAAAGGAGTTTTGACATGGCGCTAATGTCAGCGATCCGCGTAGTCAAATTTGAAAGTCAAATGATTGTCATAGCAGAATATGCTCCCTTTTGTAGAATATTCCAAGTCTTCGAAATGTTTTGAAGAATCTTATTTGGTGAGTGATGAGAGAATTTGTAGATGGAATATTCTATTATTCCTAGAATATTCTCAGGAATCACCAATTATATAGTTTGTTGGTTTTTTTGAACCAACCAACTGTCAATGGTAGGGGGATGTGGGGCCACCCATGCCACATGGTGCACAGTGGGTGCCCTGTGTACCTCTGCAAGTACCTGTGACCATGTAAGTTTACAAGTCTGCGGACCTGCTACAGTCCATAGGACCTAAATTTTTTTATTTTTAAAATAAAATTTTTAACAAAAAATGGGAATAAAAAAATTATATTTTTTACAATTAGTTTTTACACGGAAAAATAATATATATTTTTTTAAAAACTGTACCGCTTGCATAGGTTGGGTCGTACGGACCAACTAGAAAAAAAAATTACCTCAGAAAGCAACTTTCTCCAAATTCGATGATTCGATAGTTGATCTATACGTTTTTGGGCCTTTTGAGTGCAATGGTGATGTCCTTTTTGGTTAAAAATGCTCTGAAGTGGCAACTACCTTCTAGATCTAGAAACCACCTTCAATCTTCAAACCCTTGCAGATTTGGCCTCCAATGTCCAACTAAGACAAAACAAAAGGCAATTCTGACTTTCTCAGGCACTCTAGATGTAACGGTGAGCTCAAATCTAAAGCAACAAGCTCCCAAAATGTACCTAAAATTCAAATCCAAAGAGTAACCCCCCAAAATATAGTATTTCTATCATACCTTTTTGATTCTCCAGATTATCCAAAGATCCAAGAGAAGAGCATACACAATGCTTCAAGAAAATACAAGATTCACACTCAAGGTCTCCTAAAATACTAACCAAAGGCACTCAACTTGCTTTGATACCATGTAATATTTGGATATGGAGATAGCCACACAAGATTAAAGGCCAATAGAAAGCACAAAATACTCAAAAGATCAATGTGACAAGAATTACCTGTATTCCTAACAATGAATGCAAATAGAATCAATGTATAATGTGAGGGAGACCCTTGGTTATATAGCCAAGGTGAGACATAGGATTAGACAATATCATGATAAGTGTCTTAATCCTATGACATGAGATAATTAATGATGAATCACCTAGGACATAATGATAAAATTCAACATAAGATTATGACAAGTGTCTTAATCTTATGATATGAGACATAAAGTGATAAAATCCAATGTGAAACCTAAGTAAACTTAAGCGATAGGATGTGAAAGGAACCTAATAGTGGAACTAGTTAGGTAATATCTCTATTCACACCAAAAAATACCTACACATAGCTAATCGCATTAAATCCCAAACCTGACACAAACCTTAGAAAGATGATATAAAGGAAAATATTGAGAAGTTACAATAGGCGATAGAAAAAATAACTATACAGAACTCAACTTTAGCAAGGGGGGAAATAAACAAAAACAAATAAATTTGGTGCACATACTAATCAAGGGAAGTTCACCTCTAGAATGATTTCCTTAAATCTCTAGAGAAGGAATGGTAGCCACACTACAAGTATAATTGAAGACAATATCGGCTAAGACAAACTTAGTCTATTATGGAACTTGCCAAGAATGGGATAGTCACCTCACGGAGGACTATCTTGTTCACAATATGTGTTTTCATTTATGTGAACTCAATATTTTTTTCCATTGATGTCTATTATATGTTCTTAGGATTGTATAATACTCTAGAGATAGTTGATGTACAAAGATATCAGCTAGTGTGAGATAGTAGTGTATTATGAAGTAGAATGGTGATCAATTTGATGTTTATGTGTGATGCAGAGGTGGGTACACTTTTTCCAATATGTTTCATGCATGCCTACATTGATATCATTCATGTTTTGTGTAATGGGAAATGAGATAAGTTGCAAAAGATTTGATAAGGCATTCACAATGTATACTCTAAGACAAAGTCATAGATATTTTGGTTTGCATCCTTCTGCAAAGAAAGATTTTATCTCACTATTCAAAAGATAAGATGGTCAAAATTTTAAGTTTGTATATCCAATAAATCAAGTCATTACACCTTTTATAGTGAAATTTATAAGTGACAGAGTTTCGGTTTGTGCTCTGGTAGAGTAAAGTATTGATGAAGGCATATTGGAATGCTCCACATTCCTTTGAGAGTAAAGTTTTGGCCTTGTGGTTTTATGGACATTTTCAATGATTTTAATGCATACTATATTATTGTATATTGTGTTTTTGTGGTCTGCAAGTGCAATTTTCAAAGGATAGTGTATTATAGTTAGTTCCAGATATTTAATAGTTCCACAAAATATATTTTTCTCTTCTTGCACCAGAATTTAATGGTCAAATACTTAAAATATGGTTGAAGATGTATTGTGCATAGACTACATTATTCAAATCTTGGTCCACATGATGCTTTTGGTTTCTCTCTGGTGGTGTAAAGTTGAACAGTTGGCAGTTTTGGTGGTGTTGTCATTGTTTGGGTCAATAGTCTTTTTTCCTTCATCTACGGTTGATCTTGATTAATTATTTTCACTTTGGAGGATGTGTTGTGATGCTTTCTAGTATTTTTATGTCATGTGTTGAATCAAATGTTTCATCTAAAGGTCATCTTGGAGCCGACCTAATTGAGGTTTTGAGTTGTTACGAAGGGTATTTATAGAAGAAAAAATCATTTGTGAAAGAAACCAAGGAAATTGAATTAGAATTGATTAGTATGTTGAATATGAAGTGTGAAAAGTCAGTATGATGGAGTGATTGTTTGAAAAAGGACAGTAACATCAGCATATGTTGGATGCTTCTTCATAGCAGTTCATGTTCATGTTTTTCATTATAATTTCCATGTATCCTGCTCTAAGATAGTGAGTCTCCATAGGTCCTTGTATCTTTCCCTAAGGTTGTGTACCTTATTGAACCACTCAAAATGAATTAGGGAAAGAGGATTCCCCAATGGGCTCCTTGGGTTTTTCACCTAGGAGCTAGTTGAGAAATGATGCTCTATTTCACACCTTTTCATTTTAGGGTTCATTCAAAGGAGGATTGTGGATTTGATGTGTTGTGTGTAGGATACCCTAAATGATGGAAACTAATTATTGGATGCAAACTATTGGAATGTAAAAGATGCTAGAAAACACATTGAGATATTTAAACATTAAACTAAATGGCCTAAGAATGAATATAGAATAAAACAGAAAGCTAGGAAATGGAAAGGGTGTGCACGGGAACTTGTAGAAGCTAGAAATGTTGTTGAATCTAATATTTAGGCCTGTTGGAACACTTACACCATTCTAGGCGACCTAGTCCTTTTTCTATGAAAATATGTCAAAGCCCGTTTCTGCCAATAGGTATCCAAATCTACCAAAATCTCTGAAAAACTGGCTCAGAGAGACTAGGTCGCCATTGTTTGTGACTTAGTCCTCTTTTGAATTTTTGAAGATCAAAAAGAGGAATCTGAAGCTCTCGGTCTTCACTTTCTGCTCCTCTAGGTATTCGGATCCAAAACTATAGAATCCGGTCTATAAGTATCTTCCAAGCTCCAATTAGGGTTTCTCGAACCTTGAATAGCCTTGAAAAGTTGTTGAAAGCCTTTCCACCTTGGTTCTTTGCCAAATTTGCATACAAAACCTGCAAATCACACTAAGAGGGAAAACTTGTTGATTGTTAGGGATTAGGGGTTTGCCTTAGTCAAACCCCTTTTGCCACATGGGACTAGGTCGCCCAAGGTGGTGACCTAGTCCACCTGGGCATTTTTCATTGGTTGTCGGGGATTTAAGTGTTATTATTATTTCTTGTCGGGATTGTCTCACAAAACACACTAAAGTAAGGCATGTATGTGCATTAAGGGGTCATTATAGCATAAGAAAGGGTTGATTTAGTGATGAAAAGCCTAGGAAAGTGTGAAAATGTATTACAAAACCTTACAACACTTTGGCACAAGGCTTGGAAAGAGGTAAAAAAATGTTTAAAAAGGTCCAAAATCCATAGGCAAGGGCCCAAATGAGTGAAAAGTGTCAAGGCCACACTTTTTGGTGACACATTTAGCCCCCACTTCAGTGAGAGGATGAACTTGCTTCAAAATCACACTAAAGTAGCCCAATGGAAATAGTGAAGAATGACAAAGAAGAAGGAGGTGGTCAAGCCCCCAAGATTCAAGATTCTAAGTCAAAAAGACATCAATGCAAAAGACACATTCAAGGGTGAATTAATTGCAACAAAACAAGATGCATGATCATGCAATGACAAGACCTTGAAAGAGAGAGGGAAAGGTGAAAAGATGCGCTCAATCTAGGGCCACAAAACATCAAGTCGTCACAGGGTGAGTTGTCCCAAAAGGTGAGAAATATACACACGGTTGGTATTTACTCACACATATATAGGTGGATATGGGGAAATTCGTGCCACTGGTTGGGCTTTCCGCTCAAACCATACCAAAGTTATACCTCGTGATAAATTTGATAAGGCACCACAAAATAAATTGATGTTTGAAAATGATTGTGTAAGGTTTTGGAAAAACAAGGATAGACAACTAAGAGGGGGGTGAATCAGTTGCTACAGAAATTAAGCTTATTTAACCTTAAACAACCTTTAATCTCAAATCTGATAATTAGCAGTGGAAGCATAAATCAATAACACATCAGAGATACATGAACACCAAGTTTTTTATATGTGGAAACCCTGTTAGGGTTAAAACCACGGTGGATGTTAGTCCACAAGATTATACCCTGTTAGAAGTATAATGAAAGAAATGAATAGGGAATGCACATGCATTCAGGCACACTGCCTAGAGCTCACTACTCAAGGGAAGGTTCACTACCTTACATAGGACAATTAGATTAAATCCATCTGATGAGGTTGAACTGAGAAATTAGCTTCTACAAAAGCCTGATGACAATTTTGGTTAGGCACAAAAAAATTCTACACACTCTGCTCAATCTCTTTCACACTCTGCTCTGCTCCTGAATGATTTGATCTTTATTCGCACATATATTTTGCATACATACACCAAGAATGCACCACACACACACTTTAAAATGAAGAAACAATTGCTCTTATATATCTGCTACATGAATTTGCATCAACAACTTTGTCGGCCAAGAATAAAGAATAAATTACAACTATCAGCCTTAATACATGAACAAATCTTGATGTGTATCAACCTAAGTCAGTCACAACATAGTGAGGACCTAAATCAACATTCTCAAACATTCCAAACAATAAAATATTAATCCTCATGGATCTGCAACACGTTACCACCATTATGTCGACCAAGAACATGAAAACTCGAGCACACATCGGAAAAATCTCGATCACGATCACACCAAACAATGCAGACGTACAAGAAGGATCGAGCACGATCTAGACTCATCCATGAATGTCATAGGAACATGTGCAACAACTTAAATTCCCATAATTTCATCCTCTTCTTCCAAAAACACCTGCTACAGTAACAGAGTGACTATAGGAACACAAAACTTCATAACTTCCTCAATTCTTGATGCGTACCACTGAAACTTTCGGACAACATACTAGATAGGCTAGGAAAAAAACCCTTTAATGAATGACACCTACAACTCAACGTATAGAACTTATCACCACTTGGATCTTTGCAACATCATAGACTGTCTGCAATATATTAATTACAATTTTCTCAATATCCTTGACATATACAGCCTTCAGAATCACCAATGCTAATAGTGTCGACATCAATGACAACAACATATCAGAAATACAACCATAAAATCCAATAGTAAGGAATTTTCAAAGGGATTTTGTTTTGTTCAGGTAATGTCTCATCTTAAGGAACATTATGCGTAATTTCATCAAGAGAGGAAAAGTGCAAATGGACTCATCTTGTATGCAAAAGAGGAAAAATGCAGATGTCTCATCTTGAGCAACATTGTACCTAATGTTTCCAAGAGAGGGGATTGCAAGAAAAATGAAATCGCACAGTGAAATGTGAGTGTCAATGTATGCCCCCACTTTAAAGGAATTGTTAAACACCGTACTATGAGAAATTTCTTTAAAGTAGAAGAGTAAGAGGATGTGAGAAATTTTTTGGAAATCCCTATGTTGAGTCATATGTTTCCAATAAGCTATGTCATGGAGAGGGGGAGTATGTCACATGTGATTCAACTTAAGACATGTTGTCCACATCCCAATATTTCTCTTATATGTTCATGAAAGGTTAACGAGTAGTCAGAAGAGACAATGACAAGTAACATATGAGGAAAGAGGATAACTAACCCCTTGCCCCCACTTAGTGTAGAACAAGAGTGAGCCAAAAGGATTGATGAGATGCAAGGTAGAGTAAAAATTGGTATCAATTAGAGGAATGAGGTGCCCTCACATAAGGGAGAATACCAAACTCCTTAAGATTTTGTATTTTACTACTCAAGGCCTTACACTCATTTGTAGAATGACCACGAACTCGGTGGTAGGCACAAAAGGAATCTTTGTTGGAAAATTTCTTTTGACTTCTGGGAGGAAGAGAGATCAATTGATCTTGGAGGAGTCTCAACAAGATACCCTCTTGATCAAGGGGAGAAGGTGTTCATTTAGTTTGTAACAAAGAAGTGTCTTGCTTAGTAAAGGATTTCATACTTACGCAAGGTGTTAGAGATTGTGAGATTTTGTATACTCCTTTGGAGGAGTGTGTAAAATCTGAATCATTAGTAGGTTGCGAGATGAAATTGGCTTTAAGAAAATATTCCTTTGTTGGCTTCAAAGGATCACTTTCTAGGGTTGGGTTAGAAGGGTGATTTGGGATAGTGTTGATGTTGGATGAAGGTTTGATGATTTCGATGAAAGGACAAAATCCAAGACCATGATTGGATATTTGTGTGAGAGGCTCAATAGGGTTGTTGATACCTTGTTCATTAGTACTACATCCTTTTCCACAGTAGCCAAGTTGTTTCATGATCTCATAACCTTTTCTGTAGATATTTTTTAGCACTTTTGGATCGGGTGAGGGTTCAGTGTTGGATTCTTTGTCTAAAGTAGTTGAGGTGGATTCTTTCAAAGGATCAGTCAAGACTTGTGCTGACAAGACTATTTTTCCCTTGTTAGAGTCTTGGTGTGTAATCTTGGATTCTCTTAGTAAAGGAGGTGTGAACCCTAAGGAACCCCAATCATCGTCTAAGGGCACTGGTTGTACGAGTTCCACTTGTTTGGTGGGTGGTGTTGAAATGGTGAAGGGTTTGAACTTGTTGTTCTCAAGTTGTAAGACATTGTAAGGTTCGGGATCAATATCAAGTGTGTACACTTTGTTGTTGTATATGTACCTCATCTTGCGATGAAGAGTGGAAGGCACTCCATTCATTGCATGAATCCAAGGCTTGCCTAAAATGAGGTTATATGAAACATCATATGGTATAACATGGATCAATTTGTCTAATGTGGCCATTCCAACTATAAGAGGCAAAGTGATCACACCAAGCGTCTTTGGTCCTTTACTATCAAATCCATTGATAGATAAGGAAGTAGGTTGAATGGTTGATTTATTGATATGGAGCCTATCCAAGAGGTTGACACTACACACATTAATAGTAGATCCATTATAAACAAGGGTTTGCTTCATCACTATGTGTTTGTATTGAGATATGATCATGAAGGCTCCAGCTTGTTTTTACACTTCCAAAGGAGGGAGCTCACTTTGGTGGAAAACAATATCAGCCTTTAAGCCTTGAATCATAGTTGTTATGTCATTTGTTTGTGCATTATAAGGGATAGTAATTTTTTATAAGGCATTTTGCATCATGTTGTGATAGTGAGGAGAGGCTTGAATAAGGTCCCATAAAGATATTTTAGCGAGAGTATTCCTTAGTTGGTCAACAAGGTCATACTCCCTAAGGATTGAGTTTAGGTGAGGGGCAGCAAGTAAGATAGAAGTTGATGAAGGTAAGGAAGTGGAGGCTAGTTGTTGTGATTGTGGATTGTTTCTTGTGTAATGTGTATAAGCAATGGTATTAGGACTCAGTTGTTGTGACACATTAGTCTCAGGTGGGTAGAGAATAAATGAAGGTTTAGGTTTGGTTGAAGGGGGATAAAGGATGATTTGAGGTTGAATAATATTAACATCCCCTTTGGAAGGAGATTCAATGTTATCCTTGTCTTGCATCATGATATCTTCCCTAGGAGGAGAGACTTTAGGAGAACTACAAGCCTCATGTTCTTGGCATGCAAGGATTGGTTCTGCTAAAATGACTTCATCACAAGTAGGGGAATGATCAATGATGGGATTAATAAGGGTGAGAGAATGGGGGGAGGGTTCTATTTTATTATCAAAGGTCTCATTCTCTTGTTCCATATGATCTACCCTAGTGGGAGAGCTTGGAAGAGGTTCATCACATGCTTCATCACAAGGATAGGAGGTACCAAGAAAAGGACTACTATGATTTTCAAATAGATTATCCCAAAGGGTGGGAGCATGAGGGAAGGGAGGGTCAAGAGTCTCATCACTTGTAATGGGTGTATCTTCTAACACTGACCAATCCTCATTGCATCAAGGAGGGATATGAGAAGAACAAGTTTGAGGGTCATGGTTATAGAGATGAGGTAAGGGGGTGATGTTTTCATTGTGTTGTTTAATGTTTTGCAAAGGGGAAGGAGGATGAGGAAGACAAGAAATACCATCATGATCTTCAATGGTTGTTTCTTCTTTCACTAAGATACCTTCATCACCAATGGGAGAGATATCAAGAGAAGAAAAATTATGATTATCATGACTATCAATGTTTGTGTCCTCATCGGTCAAAGCTTTAGTGGATGAGCTAGAATAGATGAATTCATCAAGGGCTTCATCTAACATGTCTAAGTTATCACTAATAAAGGGCTTAAGAATGTTGTGAGTGGGTGCATGTGATGTTGTTAATGTTGTGTTTTCATTTTCTAAAGAATCTAATGTAAATGATCTAGGAACTAATGCAAAAAATGAAGAGTGAAAAAGTCTAATGCTATCCACAAGTACCATGAATGTTATTTAAAATGTAACAAAAGCTATGTAAACTTAAAATTAAATGTAAAGGCCTAGAATGAAATGCAATTTTCAAATTTCAAACAATGTAATTTACGGATTAGATTATGCAATGTTCTAAAAATGAAATGTTGTGAATACAAAATAGAATTTAAGCAATACATAAAATGAGCTAATTTAAGCTAAATGTAATAAAATGCATGCTATAGAAACACAACCAAATGATACAGATAGATAATGGGAGAAAATAGAAGCCTAAAAATAGAGTTTTTAGCTCTGTAAAAGGTTGTTTCAAAAGCCTAAAGGGACTAGGTTGCCCAGGATGGTGACTTAGTCCTCCTGGTGATTTTTTTGATATTTTACAGAATATTTTAATGGATTCAGGTGGTTTATGTATGGGGTGATGTAGACCTAACATGAAAATGCAAAATTTTAGAGATGTGTAATGTTCTAAAATGCGAAAATGCAACCTATTATGCACTTTCACTAATGCAAAATTTTAAAACCCTAGAATGTAAATTAAACAATGCACAATGTAATGCAATGAAAACCTAGGATGATGAAAAATATCCAAATTAGACAAGAGGGTGTGGATGTTAGGTTCACCAAAATGAGCCACCAAAAATGAATTAGGGAAAGAGGATTCACCAATGCGCTCCTAGGGTTTTTCACCTAGGAGCTAGTTTTGAAATGATGCTCTTTCACACCTTTTCATTTTAGGGTTCATTAAAAGGAGGATTGGGGGTTCGATGTGTTGTGTGTAGGATGCCCTAAATGCTGGAAACTAATGAAATAAACTAATTATTGGATGCAAACTATTGGAATGTAAAGATGTTGGAAAACACATTGAGATATGCAAACATTAAACTAAATGACCTAAGAATGAACATAGAATAAAACAGAAAGCTAGGAAATGAAAAGAGTGTGCACCTAGGAACTTGTAGAAGCTATATATACTGTTGAATCTGAGATTGAGGCCTGTTGGGATACTTACGCCATTTTGGGTGACCTAGTCCTCTTTTTGTGAAAATCTGTTGGAGCCCGTTTCTGCCAAAAGGTATCCAGATCTACCAAAATCTTTGAAAAACAAGCTCAAAGGGACTAGGTCACCATTGTTGGTGACTTAGTCCTCTTCTGAATTTCTAAAGATCAAAAAGAGGAATCTGAAGCTCTCGATCTGCACTTTCTGCTCCTTCAGGTATCTGGATCTGAAACTATAGAATCTGGTCTATAAGTATCTTCCAAGATCCAACTAGGGTTTCTCCAACCTTGAAGAGCCTTGAAAAGTTGTTGAAATCCTTTCCACCTTGGTTCTTTGCCAAATCTACATACAACACCTGAAAATCACACTAAGAGGGAAAACTTGTTGATTGTTAGGGATTAGGGGTTTGCCTTACTCAAACCCCTTAAG
The DNA here is from genome assembly GCA_007115665.2 of Sequoiadendron giganteum. Lineage (NCBI taxonomy): Eukaryota > Viridiplantae > Streptophyta > Pinopsida > Cupressales > Cupressaceae > Sequoiadendron > Sequoiadendron giganteum. The sequence goes on along the minus strand of CM021110.1, from coordinate 12,573,874 downwards.
AGTAATCAAACCAAGAAGATGAAATAAATTAATGAAGCATAAAATAATGGAGTTTACCTTGCCCTGATCAGAGATCTTGAGTTGTAGCAATGGAGGATTCAGCCTTTGAGTGCTTCTTGAGAGATGTCTTGGTGACTTCGAATACTCAAACCCTAGCTTGCTTGAGAAGGAGGGAGAGTGATTGAGAAGAGGAATTAGGGTTTAGAATGAACAGAATTAGGTCAAAATGAGGGGAAAAACCCTTATTTATAGAATTTATTCCCTAATTTTCCCGAAATAACACCATACAGGCTGATCTTAGGGTTTTAGAGATAAAATCTTGAAAGAATATTAAGTTAAATTTAAATTTTATGCCACATGGGACTAGGTCGCCCAAGGTCACAACCTAGTCCACCTGGGCATTTTTCATTGGTTGTTGGGGATTTAAGTGTGATTATTATTGCTTGTCAAGATTGTCTCACAAAACACATTGAAGTAAGGCATGTATGTGCATTAAGGGATCGTTATAGCATAAGAAAGGGTTGATTTAGTGATGACAAGCCTAGGAAAGTGTGAAAATGTATTACAACACCTGACAACACTTTGGCGCAAGGCTTGGAAAGAGGTAAAAAAGAGGTTTAAAAGGGTCCAAAATCCATAGGCAAGGGCCCAAATGAGTGAAAAGTGTCAAGGCTACACTTTTTGGCAACACACTTAGTCTGCAAGTCCTTAGGTAGTGAGCCTTAAACTACATTATAATTTGTGTAAGTGGTGAGATTCATATATTGTGAGTTAACTCTCACTGTGTTTTTTTCCTCATTGGGATTTCCACGTAAAAATATTAGTTTCCTTATGTGGTACATGTTTTCATTTCTTCTCTACTTTCAATTAATGTGATTTGATAGTTAATCGACAAAATGGACTTGTTTTAGTATATGTTGATTCACCCCTCCCCTCTTAGCATTTTAATGTGTTCTACAATTGGTATCAGAGCCAAGTGACTTTGAGAAGTAGATTCTACACTTGAACACATGGGATCTATAGAAAAGATCAATGATATGTTTATTCTAGAACTGGATCTAGAGTAAATGGAACCTAAAGGTTGGGACATCAATCTAGAAGATTTGAAATAGATTTTGAAGGAGAACTTTAGTCTTCTCTTGAAGATCTGGATGAATCAAGAATGGTAAACATCAAATATGAGTGCATGCTTGAAAAATCAAAGGATCATTGTCAAATTGAAGGCACAAGATAAAGAATCAAAAGTAGAAATTGGAAAACTAAAAACTCAAATGGAAGGAGGCAAAGGATGTGAGACTAATCTCAAGGAGGTAGAATTTGTGATCTCTAATTTGAAATTTAAGATTGAAGAAGGTAAGAGGATTTAATATTGTCTAAATACAAAGCTCAATGATAAAGCTATTGAATGTTTAAATATTGAGGAAGAGATTGTCACTCTGATAAAAGAACTTGAAAAAGATAAAGATAAAATTGACAAGGGTCTAAAACTAAGAGGAGGTTCTCAAATTCTTGATGATTTGATTAACTCTCAAAATCTTTCAAAAGAGAAATATGGTCTTGGTTTTGAAAAAATGGAAAATCCCTATGGCCAGTGCATATGAAAACCTATATGATAACTTCAAAGAAAAAGGAAAGTTTGAAATAAGGAAGGAGAAAGCCTGCACTGAAAAACCTAATGAGATATCCTCTGAAGATGCAAAGATAAATCACTTTGAGACAACAAGAAAGAAGGTGGATTCATTCCTGTCTGGAACAAGAAGAACTTTAGAAAGCTTTCCCCTAAACAAACTACACCTACCAAGTTCAATGGTAACTGCTATACTTATAATAAGATTGATCATAAAGTTGTTGAATGTAGAAGCAAGATGAGTCAGAATTCATTTAGGCCTCCAAGGTATAATGTTATGAACTCTCGATCATTTCATGGTTAGTGCTATGTTTGCAATAAATTTGGTCATAAGGCTAATGAATGTAGAAGTAAAGTGATAAGGAATAGTAATGCTATGACTTTTCAATCCTTCTATGGTTACTGCTACACATGCAACAAGTTTGTTCATAGGGATGTTGATTGTAGATCAAATATGAGAAGTAGTTATGATCTAAAAAATAATATCACCTACTACAATTGTAATAAACCTGAACACATTGCAAGGTTCTACAAGGGAAATAATGTAAAACCTTCTACTCCTCAAAAGAAGATAATGAACAAGGTATGGTAGAAAAAGGATGAAATTGAAGCAAAGAATGAATTTGTACCTCAATCTAGTGCAAGTGGATCCTCTGATAATTGAAAATAAAGCATTGGCTCAAGGGAGTTTCAATTGCAAAAAAAAATCAAACCCATGTAAAGCATATAATGATGAAGTCTTTAGCATAATGGTCAATGGTAATATGGATTTTTTTGCTCAAGTTTTCAAAGCAAATACCCTCTCTGCAGAATTTTGTTTAACGATCATGGATCCCTATGGAATCTTACATAATAAAAATTTGCTTGTGTCAAGAACTAAGAAATGCATTTAATGGAGAGCAACTAGGCTTCTTGTGAATCATATTTAGTCCCTATTTGATCAAAATTAATTTCATTTTCAAAATATATCAAGTGTATGCAAGTGCTAAGGAAGAGAATAAGGTTTTCAACATGTTGCGTGCAAACCATAATAGTAGTATTCACAAGTATTTTGTTGGTTTTCTTTTTGAAAACCTAGAATTTTAGAAAGTTTTATCATGGCTACACAAATTTCCATTGATGTTGTTGAGAATCCAATACCAAAATTCAAGAAACATCCATACATATCCACCGTGACCGGTAAGGATGAAGCATTCTCTCGTGTTCCCATCAATGTGTTATATTCAAAAATATTCCACATCTACATTCACTCACAAATAAATGAATACAACCATCTAAAGATGGAAGAGTTCAGATACAATCATCTCCTGGGTGATGATTTTTAGCTCAAGCCATAGTATGCAAATATGGAAGCAAAAGGTTTAGATGTGTGAAATGGTTTCCCAAACTTTTTCTTTGAAGATGAATGGGTCATAATTATGTTGATCCAAATTCGTGAAGATATATTTTGGCTTGATCAACCCCACCTAATCATAAAGGAAGCTATCATGGTTGTGACTATAGTGTGCTCCATCGAACCTATGCCAGCATTGAAAGTCATAAAGAATGAATAAGTTATGAAGCTTATCAGAGCTAAATTTGACAAAAGAACCCTAACTGTAGATGACACCTCTGACTTAGGGGTCTGATATGCCATGATGGGTATTGCATACAAGATTTACTACAAAAAAAGGGAAGGATCTACTACCACCACCGTCATCTACACTGCTCATCAAATGGTGAAGGAAGGAAAGAATTATGATATTTGTGATCTCTTGCAATAGTAGTTATTGGAGAATCTAAAGAGAACCAAGGATTCACGCTACAATTTCTGGTATGGAACTTTATTATTTTCCTTATGTTTTATTTTATGAAAGAAATATCTAGTTTGAAGAATGTCATCTAGAGAAAGGATATTTTTGTTACACAATAGATTAGGGATCACATGTGTAGCTTTCTAGATACTAAATAATATGACACAATGTTTTGGGGTTTCTTTAAAACATTTCAAAATCAAATGCAGAAGAGGGATATGATACCCTCACAAGTTGTGGAGAGATATAAGAATGAAATCACTTTTATGGTGGATAAAGATAATTGTTATATGGAGGTAGTTGAACCCAAAACTTCATGGATAATAAAGTTTCCTTATGAGGTCTCTGGATCTGAATGGATTGCATATGCTAACATTTTTCTTAACAAACCTAGGAATCCCACTGTTGGAAATTTTGGCACATGTATTGAGATAACCAATAAGAAAATCAAGAAGAAGGTAGAAGAAAAGGTGGAGAATATGTCAAATGTGGAGAAGGTGATGTCTAAGTTCAAAAATAATTTTGGCACTCCTGAGGGTCCTATGGAAGGATCACAAGCTCCTATAAGGACAAGTAGATTTTTCTCTACCTTTGCTACAACTTCTAGACCAGCTCAAACACCTCCTAGCAGAAGAAGGGTTGCTACTATACCATTAGTGTAAACTAAGATTGTTGAAAGGAAGAAGCCTAAATGTAAGCAGCAAGAAAAAAGAGGAAAGATTAATCATGTGAATCTGATTGATGATGAAGAGGATGAATAAGAGGAAGTACAATATTATATTTTGAGAAGGGTAAAAATAACAAGAGAAGGAGAAGAATTAGAAGTCCCCTTGTAGAAGAAGAAAGGAAAGGAGATTGTTGAGGAGAATATTGAGAAGACTCCTTCGATCAAATATGACCCTCTAGATTTTGGTGCAATCTACAATAGAATTGTTAAATATGGTTTATTAGATGATACAATGGAGTTGCATCTAGATGTCTCTCTGGGAGACAAGAAGACAATTGAAAAAGTATTCATTAAATATCTTGAAGCAGAATATTCCCTTCAATAAAATTATTGACAAAGGTCTGGATATCCTTGTTGAGCCTTTAATATAAAGAAGATAACATGCCATCAAGGTTGGTGAAGAGCTAAAATTGCAAGCAATTGACAAAGTTGGGATTCCTATTTCCCGGGAAGAAAAAGAGATGATTATCCAAAGACAATCCAAGGAGATCTAGACTAAAAGAATAGATCTATTGATGAGCATGGATGAAGATATCAAGAGGAAGATTCAGGGTGAAACTAAAGAAGCTACATAGAAAACCATTAATGAACTACAACATGAAGTTAATTTGATTCACAAATGCACAAGTGCCTTTGGATAAACAAGAAACTGAAAATATGTCAAACATATTTGGTCAAAAAGAAGTACAAGAACCCTCTAGATTGCAAGAAAGAGAAGGTATCTTTGGTGTGCATAAAATACATGAAGACTTTGGTATGGAGATAGAAAAAGAGGAAAAGAAAGATGATAAGAAGATTGAGGAGAATAATTCTCCAAATAAATCTGGTGAACAATATACATAAAATCAAGGTGAAGTGGGCATCCCTCCTCCAGGGAACACTAATTCTAGTAAAAAACACAACATTCCTCCTTCGAAAAATTTAGGAAATGATTAGCAAATGAAGAGGTTAATCCTAAGGAAGTTCAGGATGCAAAAGAAAAGATAGCTAAGAAGTAAGATGGCTCTATAGCTCAAGGTTCTTCATCGGATTCCTTTAAGAACCTATTGACATTGTAGATGTAGTTTCAACCTGTGGTGACACCCCAAATTCTACAAATTCCTACTCATGAAAGAAAAGTTAACTTTCCAAACATTTATCCCATTCATAAGTTACAGCTTGGAGATATTTTCCATGCTTCTGCAAGGAAGAAGATTCTACAAGAACATGTGAAGAAGTGGATTAATTTATGGTGTTATGAAGATCATTTAGGAGGTTTTACCTAACGTAAACATTGATTCTTCCTTGTTTCTAAAATAGAAATTGAAGCTCTTGATGGATTCTTTTAAGGATCGTTCTTTGCACATTGAGCAGAAGGAAGAGCAAGAGGACCTAAGAAAGATAAAAGACAAAAGAATGGCTCATGCATATGACCTGTGTGTTAATGCACACAAAAAATTGTAACAAAATATGAAGATGTTCAAGGAATGTGTGGACAAAGTTACAGCTCTTTATCAATTTTGTTTAAAATGTCCTAATCCCGCTAAAAGCATTAAGGATCTGATTGATTCGATTGAGTCACAGATCACTCAAATGGTAGGTATATATGATCATTCAAAGGATAAGGATGGGGCAACTAGAGCTCAAATAGAAAATCTCCATTTGCAGTTGTCATTGCTTTGGGATTGAAGAGAACAAATCAAGAAATAGTTTATTTAGTTAAGGGAAGCAATCAACTTGCAAGACTTGCTTCATTATTTGGGTTGTTAGCTAAAGAAAAAAAGGTTGAGGTTGAGGATTTGTGCATGCATTTTGAATGTCAAAATCCTATTCTCACCTCATATTAAGAAAATTAGGTTGCAAATTTGGTGTAACTTAAGGTAATTTACAAAAATATTCTACCTTCCAAGGAAGTTATAAAGGTGTAGGTAAGACACTTTTGTCTTTGTATAGTTTTATGAAAGATTGCAGTATCTTTTTGAGTTTTTGTTAAAAATATTGTATACATAGCATCTATTTTGGGGCATCTCCATCTCAGGGGAAGATTTTTAATAGAAATATTTTAGTAAGGGGGAGTTCATACATTTTTTGGGCTTATATAAGTACAAGATATTGTGCCCTTTGCCCTTGATGTCAAAAGGGGGGAGAAGTCTTGTAGATATATGAGTGTTGTCATCAATGAAAAAGGGGAAGATTATTGGAAATATGTGTTTTCATTGATTTCAACTCAAGTTGTGTTTCCATTGATGTCTATTATATATGTTGAAGATTATTTAATACTCTGGAGATAGTCGATGTACAAAGATATTAGCTAGTGCAAGACACCAGTGTAGTATGAAGTAGAATGGTGGTCAGTCTAATGTCTATGGGTGATACAAAGGTGGGTACACTTGTTCCAATATGTTTCTTGAATGCCTACATTTATATATTCATGTTTGGTGTACCGTATAGTGAGATAATTTGCAAAATATTTTCGAAGGAATTCATAGTGTATACTCTAAGACAAAGTCATGATATTTTGGTCTACATCCTTCCGCAAAGCAAGATTTTACCTTTTAGTTCAAAAGATAAGATGGTCAATATGTGAAGGTGTTATATCCAAGAATTCAATTCATTACACCTTCTACAATGAAAGTTATAAGTGACAGAGTTTCAGTTTGTACTCTTGAAGTAAAGTATTGATGAAGGCATGTTGGAATGCTTTGCATTCCTTCAGAAGTAAAGTTATGGCTTGCAATTTTGTAGACATGTTTAGTGATGTTCAATGCATACTATATTACTGTATCATGTGTTTTGATGTTTTGTAAGTGCATTTTTTAAAGGATAATGTAGTACAGTTAGTTCTAAATGCTTGATTATTCTACAGAACATGTATTTCTCTTATTGTGCCAACACTTAATGATCAAATACTTCAGAATATGGTTGAAGAGGTATTATGAATAGACTACATTGTTCACATCTTGGTAGATGCATGATGCTTTTGGTTTCTCCCCAGTGGTGTAAATTTGAACAATTGGTAGTTTTGGTGGTGTTGTCATTGTTTGAGTCAATAGTCTTGTTTCCTTCATCTGTGGTTGATCATGATTAATTGATTTGTCTTTGGAAGATGTGTTGTGTTCTTTTTGGTTTTTTTATTCCATGTTTTGATCTACAACTCATTTTCTCTTCTTAATGTATATGTTTGGAGCTGACCTATGTTGTATCATATGTTTCACCTAAAGGTCATCTTGGAGCCAACGTAATTGAGGTTTTGAGTTGTTGTGGAGGGTATTTATAGAAGAACAAATTAATTTGTGGAAGCAAATAAGGGCAGTGAGTTTGAATTGAGTATTATGTTGAATATAAAGTGTGTGAAGTTAGTATGATGGAGTGATTGTGTGAAAAAGAGACTGCGACATCAGCATATGTTGGATGCTTCTTCATAGCAGTTCATTTTCATATTTTTCATTATAATTTGCATGTATCCTACTTTGAGATAGTGAATCTCAATAGGTTCTTGTATCTTTCCCTAAAGTTTTTCACCTTAGTCTGCAAGTCCTTAGGTGAGCCTTAAACTACAATATAATTTTTGTAAGTAGTGAGCTTCATATATTGTGAGTTAACTCTCATCATGGTTTTTCCCTCATTAGATTTTCCATGTTAAAATATTGGTGTCCTTGTGTGGTGTATGTTTTCATTTTTATCTTCTTTTAGTTAATGTGATTTGATGTTTAATCTACAAAATAGAATTGTGTAAATTTTAGTATATGTTGATTCACACCCCCCTCTCAACATTTTTGTGTGTTCAACATACCCTCAAACCAATCTCAAATATGGAACACATGGAATCATCCTAATCCTAGATTTCCTATGAACCATAATTATGATGAAAATATCGATAAGAACATGGCATATGTTAAGGGACTAGTAGAAAAACCTCTATATGATGCAGGTTATAGACAACTACCACGGAGAGACACTAGAAGTGCATATGTGCTACAAAATAACCCATCACAAGACTACATAGGAGAAAACGGAAAATATAACTATAGAGGAGGAAGAGGATGTAGTAGAAATAATCGCTAGAGAAGTGATGCCACATGTTACAACTATGGAAAATTCAATCATTATGCCACTGAAAGTTGGGAAAAAAGGAGAATAAATGCCCTTTTTGTGGAGATGAATCACATGACATATTCAAATGTAATAATGAAAAACAATACTATCAAAACACAACACAGTCTAGAAGTGATGAGTTGCGATATTACAAAGGGAATAGGTTAATTAGATAATCGGTCATCAGACACATCAAATGAAGATTATTTTGAAGAGAAACCACCATAAACAAATAAAAATAAGAAATCTACAACAAAGAGGAATAAAGTAACAATATTAACTATACAAGGAACAGATACTAAAGGAAATAGACAAAGGAATGTTGAAGAAACCAGTGAAGAAACATAACTAAAAGAAGAAGAATCAATTACTTCATGTCAAATAAGAAACAATATGATAAGATCGTGGAGAAATAAAAAAATTAAATTAGAAAAAAACAAAAAGATGAAATAGCCTTCTTTTCAAAAGAAGTAATGATGTTGAAAAAATTAGCATCCTTATCCCAGCAGAAATATCTTCTAGTGAAATTGAAACAACTAGGAAAATATTGGAATAAATAAAAGCAACAACAAGTTCATCAAATTGTAGAAGACTGGAATTGGAAGAATGGTCCTTTGTTAATCACCACAAATCATAATAACAACAAAGTCAAACATGTAATGGTATATCTAGGTGTGGACCTAAATATCATTTTGGTAACCACTTGGGAGAGGCTAGACAGACTTAAGCTCATTAGAACACCAATGAATGACAATTTAGTTGATGGTTTTGGTATGGAGACATTAGGCACATGGAAAAATATGGATGTAAATATAAAAGGAATTACACAAATTGTTGATTTTGAAGTTATTGAGATGAAGGAACCTTTTAATACCTTTAGAGCCTTACTAGGATTGAGATGGTTTGTGAATTATAATTGGATAGTAGAATCTAGGAAGGAAGGGATCTTTTTGTGGATGAAAATAGGATACTTCACATTCCATTAAGAGAAAGAGAAGATAGAAAATACATAGAATAAATTAAACAAGATAGATAAGAAGAATATCTGAGAAACCTCTACTCTATCTCAAAACTACCCACCATAGAAGAAGAGGAAGATCCAAATAGCTCCAAATAAATTGAATTAGAAAGTGATAATGATAGTACTGATAGTGATGATGTTTGACGCATGGATGTAAGGGTAACTGGAACTAACATCCTAGAAGGTATATGGCTTATGGAGAGCATTTTTGGTGCACATGCAACCTATTAGACATTCATAAATTACCTCAAGTCCAAGAAAGATACTATAAAATCACAAACCCATTACATAAACACTAATCCAACATTCTTTAGGCATATCCAAGCATAAAAAATTAAAGAACTCAATTTATCAACAACTAGTAACCTTTGAAAGAAAGAAAAGGTATATAAGGCATAAATTTGAGATTGGAAAAGCAATAAAACATAGGGATATCATTTATTACAATAAAATTCTATCCTTAACAATTAAGTCTCATCATCTACAAGTAATGGGTAGGCCTTAGTTTGAACTTCTATTTCCTCAACCTAACCCTAAATAGATTAAAAAAAAAGGATTAGAGAAAAGTACCATATAACCACCCTAATATAGCTAAATCAAGTTATCACATAACTGTATTATAGTCTTTTCATACAGTAGAAAAGAGAAATAACTCATCGAGAAAATAGAGCCGTAGAATCTAATGGACAAAAAAACATGAGAAGATGATAAAAATGGCTAAACCATTTATTACTCCCACCCCTTAAAGAAATCTATAAATATAGCATCCTCTTCCTCCTTATTAACTTATTATGCACTCTCTCTTTGCTAGAACATTCAAGCTACCTCACACAAAACCCTATGCTAGCTATCATCCCACTACAAATTTTTAACTTGTAACAATGATCACACCTACCCTTGTGGATATTTCCTAGAAACCAAGGCCAAAATATAAAATATTCCCATTAAAAGTGATGGAGACCAACCCAACAAGGGAATTATTAAAGGTACCTACATATGTGATCTATATAGAAGATATCAAAAAAACATCCACATGCCCCTTACAAAGATTGATCATACCGAGTTTGAAATTTTGAGGCTTACTCTCTTACAGCAAGGCTCCTAATAGTATTCGCCACAATACAAGAACATCATAAAGAAATGATAGGATGTACATGAAGGGAATTTCTATATTTCACCAAACATGAAGAGTGGGTTTGGATAATTTTGAGTAGGTTTCATGATGAATACATCTACCTAGACCAGCCATACGAGATTACAAAAGATGTTATGCAAGAAATTAAAAGCCTATGGACCCAAGGAGAGGTTCACCAAAGAATGCCATAAAAAAATGAAAGCCACATGCTTGACTAGAGAAATATTTGATGGTGGAAACCTAGACATCACCAAAGTCAACAATTTAGCAATCAAATATGCCACCATGGGCATTGCTTACAAATTTTACTACACCAACCAAGAGGATTTTCCCACCACAATCATCATCCACATAGTGTATCAAATGGTAATAGAAGAAAAAGACATATACCTCTATGAGGGTCTGCAGCAAGAACTCGTGGACAACATACAATGTACCAAGCAATCTCACTATCAATTAAGATATGGGACTTTGTTGATATACCTAACCTTCTACTTCATGCAACAATTACCAAAATTTGTAGGGAAATTTTAGATTCAATTCGACCAATGGTAGCCTAGATCCAAGACCATGTAAATAATTTCATGATGCCACTTCCTTTACCACAACCTATGAGGATTTTTCAAATCGTTACAACAAAATTTGCAAGCCAGGGAACACATCTCCTATGAGGTGGTTCGCCAATACATTAAATATATAGTCTTCCTAGTAGATAAAGACAACACCTTTATGGAAGCTATTGAATCAAGAACATCACGGATACCTTATCTCATGTATGAGGTTATAGATACCAAAATCAATTATTATGCCTCTACACTCCTTAACCTCCTCAAATATTTGGAAGTTGAGAATTTCACTACTCATCGGGAGTATATGGACAACTTAGCCAAGAAGAACATTGAGGAGCACTTCAACAAAAATAAGGAAAAGCTACATGAAAAATGGGGGTTACCAAAATAGGATCTAGAGAAACAAAGCATGTCTACTCCTCAAAGGTTCGAAAGACTATAAATTGGAACTCCACCTATAGAATCTATCCAAGGAGGAAGTAGCAAGCCAAGGAAGAGAAGGCTCCCAACCACTCCTCCCAAAAAGGAACCATCAAAATAAGAAGCTACATAGGATCTCCTACAAATGAGTGTGGAGAAAAATCATAAACTAAGAAAGGAGAAGACACAAAGAGAAGTCTCTTTGCAAGTAGTGGACATAGAAGAAAAAGAACAGTGGGTACTGAAGGACACTTCTATTCCAAATATAAACTATCCCCAAAGTATCCCCACTGGTAGATGAGCACCAGTTGTATAGTGGGTTGTTCTGCAAGTAATAGATATAACACTCCATAAATACCCAAACATGGCAGGACTGAATCAACAAATCACAGAGAGGAAAATCATCAGATACATGATAGGATATAACACAACCTTAGAATTTTTTATTGACCTCTTTTTGGACCCCTTGACTACCGTGTTGAAAAAAAAGAGAAAGAAACAAAAGAGGAGGAACGATTGAAGAACTTAGCAGTTGGAGAATTGGCTACTATAGTTACACCTCCATAAAAGCAAAAGATGGTTGAAATACAAACCAAAGAGCTCTGGTCAAAAAAGAGGTTGGATAAATTGATGATAGAAAAATTGGAAGTAACTCAAGCGATGTAAAAGGAGATAAAAGAGGCCATAGAAAAATCCTATCAGAAGCTACATGAGGAAGAAATAAAATATCAAGCTACCACTTCATAGTAGTAACTATCTTCTCCCCTTCTTTAGTTTGAGACACCTTCCTCCATACAATCCTCCATGCAGTTCATCAATGATTTTTTGGCCAAACAGAAGTAGATCCAACTAGTGGTCTCTCTGCAATTACTTCAAATCCCACTAGTAAGATCATTGGTAGAGACTGGGAGCATATCATCCATGCACAAATTATAGCTGGGGAATATCTTGCACCAAAAAATAAAGAAAGAGATCCTAAAACATAATGTGGAGAGCTCTAACCACTTAGTAGAGTTAGTTAAGGATATACAAGGAAAGTTCCCTCAAATCCAAGGGTCCAACTCACCACAACCATGGGCCACACAACTAATAACTTTGATAAATGGGATAGTCAAGGGCACCCAATCATAGAAGAAAATTCTAAGGCAACAAATTCAAGTATAAATTTATAAAACAAGGATAGATGGAGAAAGGAAGAAGTGTGCTACTACACACACTATCTTAGAATCACATATTAATACACTAAAAATATTGAAGGGGAACTTAATGCATTATATCAGTTTTGTTTGCAATGGCCAATAGTGATGGCCACAACCAAAGATCAAATGGATCAATCAGAAGTACATATACTCCAAAGATATATAGCTTATGATGTGTTATAGGATACAGATGGGAAATTTAGGGTGCAAATAGAATCACTACATGCACAGTTTCAATAATTGCAGGATCACAAAGATAAGGTCCAGAACATATTCAACCAGCTTTGATAGGTAATCAGCTTAAAGTTAGCTCACATTAACAAAGTCCTTCAGGAGGCACAATAAATCACCCAAAAGATACAAATTCCCTAGACACTTCCAAGGTAGATAATATCTTACTACATATTCAAGTACAAATTTAGAAGCTACATCTAGTCAAGACCCAATGGGATATCATTTTTGGCAACCTCAAAGAGATCTCCAAGGCTATCATTCTAACACAGTAGCATTGACTTGAGGACAACTCAACATTTTGAAAGGGGGACAATGTTAGCCGAAAAGAGTAACAAAGCAGACACCATCAAGAAAATCCTACCGCATCTTTTTTCAAAGAGCCCATGGACCCTAGGATTGTAAAGATACCATCTAGACTAGGGTTAAAATATATGGGTCACATCCCATCCCATAGATATATGTATAGGAGAAATATAAGTAGGATAATTAAGGGAGAAATAAAAAATGAAGGTCTATAAGAACTTTGTATGAAATTTTCTATAAAATGTATAAGGATTATATGTAAGAAGGGAGAGAGATAGGAAAAGTATAGGAGAAGATATATGTATTATACTATTTTGAACATGATTAATATAATGATTATCAAAATTCTATCTATTTTATGTTATCTATTACTTTGTAAATATATAGTTTATTAGTGCATCATTTTGTCCGGATCAATTGGTGTTTACTTTTATATTATTGAGTTTGGGGTATAAACTACAACACTCAAAAAGTACTTAGGGCTCATAACTTTAGTTGTTTTTTTTTTCCCTAGATTTCTTGCCAACAGGTACCACCAGATAAAGATAAATCCAGAAGGCCATGACAAGACCACTTTTACCTTCCCATGGGGTACATATGCTTATTTATTTTTACCCTTTGGATTGTGTAATGCACTTGCAACATTCAAAGAGAACTTTTAAGAATATTCTCAAATTTTGCACATGATTCCATGGAAATTTATATGGATGATTTTACCACTTATGGGAACTCTTATGAGGAAGAATTAATTAATTTGGAGAAATTCCTTCAAAGGTGTCAGGATCATGTCCTCTCTTTAATTCATAACAAATGCTTCATGATGATACTAAAGGGGTAGTCTTGGGGCATTTTCTGTCTAGTAGGAGAATTTAGGTAGATCCAAACAAATTTGAGGTAATTTCCACTCTACCCATTCCCCAAAATCAAAAAGATGTTAGGAGTTTCCTTGTCCATGCAGGATATTACAGGAGACTTATCAAATATTTTAGTAAAATAGTAGCCTCCTATTTGTTCTTTTATCTAAGGATATTGAGTTCAACTAGAACCCTACCTACCAAGAAGCTTTATATCCCTCAAATTAGCTCTCACAAGGATGCATGTTCTAAGAGGATTTGACTAGACTACTCCTTTTTATAGACATACAAATGCTTCTATTTTTCCATAGGTGTTGTTCTAGGATAAAAAGAAGGAAACTTGGAGTATGAAATTTACTATATTAGTAAAAATATTTAGGCAATTGAGTTCAACTAAATTATTACTAAATGGGAATTTTGGCAGTGGTATATGCCATCAACAAGTTTAGACATTATATCACTAGGTATATTATTTTTGTTCATATTAACCGTACAGAAATAATATACTTGATAAAAAAACTAGTGGTTGGTGGTAGGATTGTTAGATGGTTATTATTAATGCAAGAATTTGATATAACCATTATGGATAAACTAGGGGAAAAAATGTAGTAGTTGAATTCTTTTCAAGACTGTAAATTAAATCAATAGAAATAGTGGGTGATTCCTTTCTAGATGAATATTTGTTTGCCCTTGTAATGTAGAAAAATGTATCCTTGACATTTTCACGTTTATTTGGGCCTTTCTTATGGATTTTGGCCTGATTTTGCCTAGATTTAATGTTGTAATGTGGCCAACACATTCACATTAGGCCTTGAATGCTTGTAAATCAATAAAAACCTAATGATGTCTTGCAAAGGTGTTGTAAAGTGTTGTAACCCACTTTCACACTTTTCTAGGACCTTTCTATTATAATTCACCTAAACAACCTCTTTTTATCACTTACCAAGCCTTATTTCAAAGTGTTGTAAGAAGTTCTAACAAACTCACACTTTTCTAGGTTTTTCATCAATAAGTTGACCCTTTCTTATGTTTAAATGGCCCCATTATGCACTTACAGACCCTAATTAAGTGTTTTTTGGAGAATAATCCCGTTAAAAATCATTAAATACACTTTAATTCATGACACCTAGAAACATTTCCCTGGTGGGACCAAGTCGCCACCTTAGGCGACTTAGTCCATCTAGCTTAAAAATCAAAATTATTTTAATAAATTCTAGCAGGATATTATTCTCTAGACCTTGAGGTTAACCTATGATAAGGTATTTTTGAGAATTAGGGAAAATCATGTATAAATAAAGGGTTTTCCTCTCATTTTCATCCTCCTCATTATCTCATGATCAATCTATCTATCTTCTTAATCAAGCATTCAAGCATTCAAGCACTTCAAGAACTCATCCATTGGAGTTGTTACTTCCATATCTTCAGAATTCTACTTCAAGGGTTTGGTGAGTTGTAGCACTTTCATGTTGTTCAATCATCATTCTCTTTCTATTTCATTTCATTTTCTAGGGTTTGATTACAAAAATGGGGTTTGACTAAGGAAAACCCCTATTCTCTAACCCTAACCCCTTTTCCCCCCTTTGCATGTGTGTTTTGCAAGTCTTGTATGCAGATTTGTCAAAGAGCAAGGTGTTAAAAGGTTTCAACATCATTCAAAGTCAACAAAACCCTAAAAAGGCTTGGAGACAACCTACAGGTCAAAGTCTACAGATCCAAATCTGTACACCTGTCAGGAACTAAAGTACAAACTGAAGGCTATAGATTACATCTTCGAGATTCCCAAAAGTTGAAGGAAAACTAAGTCATCATCATTGGTGAATTAGTCCCACTACTGGGCCTAAAAATTGTTTTGCAATTCCAGATACCCATTTCCCCGAAACCTGTTCCGACAGAATCTCCCCAAAACTAGACTAAGTCACCTAGCTTGGCGTAAGTGCCCCAGTGGCTTTCAATGGTGAATTTTGTAGGACTCCAGAGATCCTCTCCATCACATTCCAAAATACAAGTGCATCTCTTTAGTTTCATTAAGTTTTGTTACAGTTTACTTGTGTTTTCTAGGTCATTCTTGCATACAACTTTATGTTTTCAAACACTTTTACATTTCATTAGTTTGTATTCAATAGTTAGTTTCTTTCATTAGTTTTTTATCATTTAGACACATTTCAAAACACATCTACATTAAGTCTTGAATGAACCCTTAGATCTATTTTGGTGGAAAGACCTCTCTCCTTTTAGGTGAAAAACCCTAGAAGTGCAAGAGAACCCCCCCTTTCCCCAAAAATCTATGATTCATTTTGGTGAACCCGTCTTTAGAATGTTTTTTCTTCTGATTTCAAGCGCCTTTGCATCCTAGGAAAATCTTGCATCAATATTGCTTTAGGGTTTTGCATTGTTTTGCATTCTAGGGTTTTCAAAATTGCATTAGTGAAAAGCTCATATATCTTGCCTTTTTGCATTGCATTTTCATTAAAAATTAAAACCTCTACATTTTCATGTTGTATCTGCATCTCAAAAGCCTAAAATTCATAAAAACTATTTAAAATTTTTTAAAATTGTTAAAAAAAAAAAACAATGTTGGGAATAATTTGCCACCCTGGGTGACTTAGTCCAGTTGCATATTTATCACTGCATTTTTTGGAATTTCCTTTGCATTCTCTGCATTTTTTTCTGTTATTTCATTTATGTTTTTGTTTCCAAATTTGTTGTTTTATTCCATTTCTTGCAATTAGTTTGCTTTCATTCATTTGCATTATGGCTATTTATTTCAATAAGTTTTGGATGTCATTAAAATCCTTAGTTGACATGTCCAGTTGTGCCTTTGGAACTAATCTTAATGACCTTGAACCCACTCTTGCTCAATCAACTCCTAATGCATGTCCTCCTCATGATGTTGACATCATTGGAGAAGATGATGATAGCATGAATAGGTTCCTAAATGATTACCTTGACAATCTTGAAGCTAATGCATCCTTTTACCCATCCATGAAACATTAAGAACTTCCTACCATATCACTTCTTGAGACATTCGGTTACCTACATCCTGAAATACACAAAGAACCTAAGTTCCCTACACAAGGTGGACCTAGTTCTTCTAAACAAGCAACCACTCACCCATTTTATGCTAATCAAGTCACCAGTACTCCAATCAACCTTGAAAAAATCTATGGCAAAGGTTTTACCATTTTGAGAAAATAAGGAGGTAACACAACAACTGAACATGAAATACATCAATTTTATGAGCAACTATCACCTGAGGAAAATACCAAGGGGATAGGCTATCAAGATCCCCCTCATAATAGCATGCCTCCTTGAGAATATCCATGGCTTCGTGATGATGGCACGGTGATCTTTGATTCTTCCCCCAATTTGAACATCCTTCTTCCTCGCGAACAACCCTTAACTGATAATAATAAGGAAGCTAGGATCCCAGTGGGTCCTCCTCCTCCTTTTATTTGAGAACAAGGTGAATCTAGTAGATGCAAGAGGCCTTACAAGTTACAAAAACTCAAGTTTCCTCTTTATCCACTACCTAAATGTGAAAGGAAATTTCAAATACTTCTCAACAAAGAACTCATCCTATTACAACCTATGAATAGGTTGGTCATATGTCCTAAAGATGCTATCATTCCACATTGTGCATATCATCGTACTCTTGGATATAGAAGTGATGAGTGTCGTCAATTGAGATAAATATTGAGCAAGTATCATTTCGATGGCAATAATTGCTATCCCCTCAACCCATAAAATACTGTCACATACCTTATCATGTAATAGTTGTAGAACATTCTCTTCTCACTATTACATGAACCTTCTTGTCAGCTAACTCAGCTCACTCTTTCCTTGCAGTCAGTGGGGGAAAGACATTGCTAGCCTATCCTATTAATGCATTTGGCATTGTCCCTTAGCTATGTTATTCACCTTTCGCTTGCACTGAACAAGATTGGAAGGTGGATGACTTTCTCGATGGTTGACTTGAATTTTCCTTACTAGTCTTTTTCATTTTATTTTTCTTTTGTGTTTGTGTGTAACGTGTTCCCTCATACTGTTATGTTTGATGTTCTCTCTCTTTTTGTGACATTCCTCTATTTATACATTCCTCCTTCTATATGTCATACATTTCTTTCGCTTTTCGCTTTTGTTTTTCCTTTCTTTTGGGGATGATGCAAGGCATTGAGACCGAAATGTCCCTTTCATGTTGACCCAAAAGGCTCTTTTTCTTTTGTTTTTCCTTCCTTTTGGGGGTGATACAAGGCATTGAGACCAAAATGTCCCTTTTATGTTGACCCAAAAGGATCTTTTTATTTTCCTTTTTCTTTTGTTTTGCCTTCCCTTTGGGGATGATGCAAGGCATTGAGACATTTCATGTCTCCTTCATGTTGACCCAAAATCTTTTCATTTTTTCTTTCGCCTTTTCTTTTTTTTTGGCTTTTGTTGTCCTTTTGGGGATGATGCAAAGCGTTGAGACACCCTATGTCTCTTCCATGTTGACCCAAAAGGATCTTTCTTTCTTTTTTTTTCTCTCTTTGTTTCATTCTTCTAGTTCTATGTATTTGGGGGATGATGACATTTCTGAGCTCTCTAAACAAACATGGCAACAACAAACATACTGACCCCAGATCCATATATCCCATATGTGTTTGGTGTTTTCATTTTGGGGGCAACCCCTTCCCTTTGCTTTCTTATTTTCCTTTACATGAAGCAGCCTTACTTGAAAACATATCACTTGGCATAGGGGATTTCTAAGTTGGCTCTCATGTCTTTCTCTTTCTTTTTGCATTTTCATTTTGCTACTTTAAAGAAATTGCTCATAGTACGGTGTTTATTAATTCCTTTAAAGTAGGGGCATACATTGGCATTATTTCTTTTGCACTTTTTCCTTTTTCTTGGTTCTTAGTGAAGCCTTATTATTTCATACGACATGTGTTTGTTGCTTTTTGGATGACATTGGGTGTAATGTCCTTCATAAGGGTGATTTATCTTAGCATATTACATTCCTCTTAGTGGCCTGATGTGACACACTGCATCCCCTAAGTTGTAAATTTTCTATTCTTTGATCAGTCCTCTCTTGGAGACATTAGACACAATATTACCTAAGTTAAATACCTCGTGTGAACTAAGAAAGACTCCTTTGAACATTCCTTTGCATTTTATATTTTGCATTTTGCATATATGGCCACCTTGCATAACATAGCTTCCATGCTTGTGTGCCATCTTGCGCTTGTTCATGAGCTCCAAGCGTACAAAGTTTTGCTTGTCTCATGAAGCTCGAAATGTCATTTTATCTTTTGTGGCACCTTACTAAAGTTATCAAGAGGTATAACTTTGATATGGTTAAGCGGGAAGCCCAACCAATGGCACAACTTTCCCTATAGCCACCTACATGTGTGTGAGTGCATACCAACCATGAGTGTATATTTCTCACCTTTTTGGCCTTCTCACCTAACAAGAATCCATGAGTTTCGTCGCCTTAGAGTGAGTATACATCTTCTCAGACAAACAATCTAGATCTGATCCACAACTAGCTAGACAAACGGTCGAAGCTTGATCTAACTTTTTCTCTCTTCATTCTTTTACATCACTCTCTTGTGTGTTCCTTTGTGCTAATGTTTGGTTTTCCATGGGATCTTGATCCTGGGGGCTTGATCATCCCTCTTGATTATTTTTGTCTCATCTTGCTAGCATGAGTGCATTTGGATCCCCCTCGATGTGCATGTTTTGGCTACTTTAGTGTGAGTTTGAAGAAATTTCATCCTCTCACTAAAGTGGGGGCTAAATGTAATATAGAAAAATGTATCCTTGGCATTTTCACGTTCATTTGGACCTTTCCTATGGATTATGGCCTGATTTTGCCTAGATTTAATGTTGTAATGTGGCCAACACATTCACATTAGGCCTTGAATGCTTGTAAATCAATAAAAACCTAATGATGTCTTGCAAAGGTGTTGTAAAGTGTTGTAACCCACTTTCACACTTTTCTAGGACCTTTCTATTATAATTCACCTAAACAACCTTTTTTTACCACTTACCAAGCCTTATTTCAAAGTGTTGTAAGGAGTTGTAACAAACTCTCACACTTTTCTAGGTTTGTCATCAATAATTTGACCCTTTCTTATGTTTAAATGGCCCCATTATGCACTTACAGGCCCTACTTAAGTGTGTTTCGGAGAATAATCTTGGTAAACATCATTAAATACGCTTTAATTCACGACACCTAGCAAAATTGTCTTGGTGGGACCAAGTCACCACCTTGGGTGACTTAGTCCCATCTGGCTTAAAAATCAAAATTATTTTAATATGCTGGCGATATATTGTTCTCTAGACCTTGAGGTCAGACTGAGATGAGGTATTTTTGAGAATTATGGAAAATCATGTATAAATAAAGGGTTTTCCCCTCATTTTCATCCTCATCATTCTCTCATGATCAAGCTATCTATCTTCCTAATCAAGAAATCAAGCATTTGAGCACTCTAAGCACTTCAAGCATTCATCCATTGGAGTTGTTACTTGCATATCTTCAGACTTCTACTTTAAGGGTTTGGTGAGTTGTGGCACTTGCATGTTGTTCAATCATCACTCTCTTTCTATTTCATTTCATTTTCTAGGGTTTGATTGCCAAAATGGGGTTTGACTAAGGAAAAACCCTATTCTCTAACCCTAACCCCTTTTCCCCCTTTGCGTGTGTTTTTTGCAGGTCTTGTATGCAGATTTGTCAAAGAGCAAGGTGTTAAAAGGTTTCAACATCATTCAAAGTCAACAAAACCCTAAAAGAAGCTTGGAGACAACGTACAGGTCAAAGTCTACAGATCCGGACCTGTACACCTATCAGGAACTAAAGTACAGACTGAAGGCTATAGATTAAATCTTCAAGATTCCTAAAATTTGAAGGTGTACTAAGTCACCATCATTGGTGAATTAGTCCCACTCTTGGGCCTGAAAAGTGATTTTTGCAGTTTCGGATACCAATTCCATGAAACCTATTTCGGTAGAATCTCCTTGAAACTAGACTAAGTTGCCCAGCTTGGCGTCAGTGTCCCAGTGGCTTTCAACAATGAATTATATAGGACTCCAAAGATCCTCTCCATCACATTCCAAAATCTAGGTGCACCTCTTCAGTTTCATTAAATTTTGTTACAGTTTACTTGTGTTTTCTAGGTCATTCTTGTATACAACATTGTGTTTTCAAACACTTTTGCATTTCATTAGTTTGCATTCAATAGTTAGTTTCTTATAATTTAGACACATTTAAAAACACATCTACATGAAGTCTTGAATGAACCCTTAGATCTCTTTTGGTAGAAAGACCTCTCTCCTTTTAGGTGAAAACCCCTAGAAGTGCAAGACAATCCCCCCTTTCCCCAAAAATCTACGGTTCAGCCCTCTCTGTACAAACACCATGGTATGATAATATTTCCAATTACTTATTTGTAGGAAGAAAACCCCCCACATCTCTCACCCAAAGAAAGGCATCATTTGATAGAACATAAATTCCCTTATTATTGGGTTGTTGTTTATCTCTTTTACATAGGGTTGGATAACATAATGAGGATATGTGTAAGGGAGGATGAATAATATGGAATCCTTAAGGCTTTCCATGATGAGCCTTGTGTAGATCACTTTTTAGCCAAGAGGATAGCTTTGAAAATCTTAACCACTAGTTACTACTAGCCTACACTTCTTAGAGATGCAATCAAATGTATCAAGAGATCTGATAGATACCAGAGGATGGGAAGACCTACTAGGAGTGTGAAATGCCTCGCAAGCCATAATTAGTCGTTATACCATTTGACAAGTATGTATTGGATTTTATGGGTCCAATAGCTCCAACGTTTAACAACAAAGAATACATTTTAGTTTACATAGAATATTTCACAAAGTGCCCATGGAGGTGATAACACTACAGTTTGCAAGAGATGGAATTTTTTCCAAATTCCTTTATGAAGAAATCTTCACCGGGTATGTGTGCCTAGAGAGATAGTTACATACCAAGGACCTCAATTCACTTCTAATTTGATTCACAAGTTAGTTAAGGAGTATGAAATCAAGCATTAAAATTAAACCCCTACCATCCATGGACCAATGGACAAGTAGAAGTTATAAATTGAGAGATAGAAGGTATTCTGACCAAAATAGTTCAACTACATCATAAGGACTGGACAAAAAGACTACCTAAAGTATTTTAGGCATATAGGATAACCTAGAAGACCATAACAAGGCTCAAACATATGAATTGGTGTATGGAAAAAAGGTTATCCTTCCAATCGAGTTTAAGAATAAAATGCTTCACATAGCAATAGAGCTTGGAATGGACTTATCTAAAGTACAGAAGGAAAGACTACACAATCTATACGCTTTGGATCAAATAAAGATGGAATCCATTCACCATACAGAAATTATGTAGAAGAAATGAATCAAATGGCACGACCAATTCATTAAAACTAAGGAATTCAATTATGGTGACTGGGCATTGCTTTATGATTCTAGCTATAAAGATCACAAAGGGAAACTTTGGAAAAGATGGCTTGGACTATATGAAATCAAACATATTTTTTAGAATGGAGTTGTTCCATTAACTACCATAGATGTAGTAATATTATCATTATTGGTCAATGGAAATAGACTCAATCTTTACAAAAATCCAATACAAAAGGAAGAGTTTCAACATAAGTTGAAGCAAAAATTCAAATCAAAATTACATGCAAACAAGCAAACATGGTGAAAACAAGTGATACATTCGTAGATGAGATAACCAGCTCACCTACTGATGTGTACCAGGTATAAATTCTCACAGTACCATTTCACATACACACACATGCATCGAACACCATCACCAACCATTATTTTTGAACATGCACACTAGAGTTCACGAGACCTATAACAATAGCCTTGAGGCACATCGATAAAAATGGACCTATTCTTCTACTATCCATAGAACCTACCTCCACTTCAAGACCATTACACTCATAGCCACAAGCATTTGTCGTTATATATCACCTTTATCATCCTGACATGTAGCAACTCCACTCCACCATGTGTTTTATGTAGCATCACATCCCATAATTTTGAATTCATTTCCTTGTAGCTACATGATGACACTCAATTCAACTCACATGTGCCTCCTTTCAATCACCACACCATAATAGGTACTTTTCTTGTTATTTACTATGATTAACATTAAAGTCCTACTAATTGTATTTACACTTCAAAGATCATGCACACATTTATGCATTACATTAATTATCTCCAATGCTTTGAAAATTTATCTTCTTCGTCATTTTCGTACCTATTATTTGAGGACAAATATTAAAACTAAGTTGGGGGAGAAAAAGGTTCAATTTTTCATCTCCAATTTTCATTTTCATTTATCAAGAGTTGAGAGAATAGCATAGTCTCAATTTCCTTCATAAGCCATAAGAAGTTTCTATAAGAAGTTACAAACAGTAGAGAAACACAGATGAGTTGACATTCAAAAAAATCTTAGCTTTTAGAGAGACAACAATTTGCAAGTAGAAGTTATAAAAAATGCAAAAATAGGAGGTGACATTATTAGGAGAGAACCGGTGGCACACAATTTGATATTGGATGATCAGATGTGTCTTCCAAATTTTCAACAAGATGGGTGGTTGTATTATTTTATTTGTTTAAATGAATACATTAAAGTTATGACTAATTTCCAGCATTAAAACCAAATAACTTTAAACTATTGAATGAGTAAAGATATACATATATTAATTAAAACAATAATAAATCAAAGAGAAATAATGATTAAAGAATATATAATGTAATTTTGTATTTGATAAATTAATGTGGTGAACATTTAAATTATAAATGCAATGGAATAATAAATATCTTTAATAGTTTATGGAAAGCTGCTATTCTGCACACACAGATGGGGTTACAGGTCTCAGATTTTTTCGGCTTAAACACCCCCGAGGGAACTGGTTCTTCCATAGAACCAAACCTGCCTTCATGGTATAAACATAACCCTGGCCAGAACACTCTCGAGTGTACATTTTACCCCAATTTGGACATACGTTGTGTGCCCCTTCTCCAAATGTTTAAATGTCAGTCAGGACCCAGACCTTCACTCTTATGTGCTCTCTGAATTTCTGTATTTCTTTTCCTCAATTTTTTCCCCCATTGCATAATTTAGTTTTTCACGAGTTTTATACAATGCAAAGGGTAGTTCCAACCATCACACCCTTTAAATTAAATATATTACAACCTCTCGTGAAAAATTTAATAATTGTTTATTACACTCATCTTTGAATTATTTTCTATTTTAACTTTTTTTCCACCAGGAAAAAGTCTCATAACAAAAATGATGAGGCTACAATTAGAGGACTAAGATTAGATGCCTCAGAATCAACAATAGTAGAGGTTTCAAGGTTACTAAGAAAAGGGGAAGATTTTTTTACCAGAATTGATGCAATTATAGCACAATTCAGGAAATGCATATAAGGTAGAGTTACTTGAAGAAATTCATATTTCACCTATGTTTAACATTTCAGATTTAACAAAATATCATGAAGGGGGAATTGATGAAGAAATAATAGAAGCACAGTGGAATATTCTAGCACCTACTTTAGAAAAAGGGGAAATAGAAGAAATTTTGGATAGTCATGTGGGTAGAAGCACAAGAAATAGGCAATATGCAGAGTTCTTGGTGAAATGGAGAGGATGGCCTACTGAAGATTCATCATGGTTGTCTGAGGTTGAGGTTCACCGTCTTGGTTTCCCTAACACCTGAGAAGTGACAGGGTTACATTTCAAATTACCCTAGGTGTCTGATGCAAGAGCATCCAGTGGTGTAAGGGCAATCTTGCATCACCCAAAAATATTGTATTTTTCATTTGTTTGTAGTTTCCTTAGTTGTCTTGGAGCCCATGGTGACTCGTGCAATCTTTGGGATAGTTAGAACTTTGAAACAGCCAAAAATAGTCGCCTACTATTTTTAGTAAGTTGACCTATTCAGGTTCTATGGACACAAAATTTGACCCCAAGGAGTGAAATTAGAAAATAAGATTTTTGGTGAAAGAATCATCTCAAAATCATGTACTATTTGGAAGATATTAAATTTTCATCCCGGGGGATTTCTCCAATGAAGTTTAAAACTAAAAAATTGAGGCTCTTTGGAGCCTCAGAATAGGGTGCAAAATCTTTGATCTTTTAGATCTAGAAAAATATGGCTATATAGATCTCTTCAAAAGCTTTCCAATGATATATTACAATTAAAATTCTGACGGTCGGATCAAAAGTGATGGCCCCAAGAAGTTGCCCTACTAAAAAGTGAATTTCATAAAATATCTTCCTAAGCAAGAAATCAAATGGTGGGACTTTTGGTGCCAAAACAAAGGGGAAAGTTACACTTTCTAGAACATTCTAGGGCGGTTATTGGGTAAAATTAAAGGGTTAAGTGGGTTTGTAGAAGGTGGCTCCATTAGTGCAGATTGTGACTCTGAATAATAGGTTTTATTTTAGAGTTGATTTTGTTGTAATGAATCAATCCCATGAGTCTGTCGCAATGTAATTTTTGAATCTGTAATATCATTTTCTAAAAATTATTGAAAGTGAGTTTTTTTTCATCTCAGATCTTCTGTGTTGGTATCTATTGTTGTGCTTTGTGTGGGTTTCAGGCAGTGTAGACCTCATCAAGTGGTATCATGCCTATGGATGTTTTTCATATGTTGTTAG